>SSNS01000220.1:255341-265760 GCA_006937985.1 Aphyosemion australe
AGCAAAATATAAAAATATAAAATAAGAAAATTAAACAACTAACTGTAATGTTAATTTTTCTTCTTCCTTTCTCTAAGTGTTTGGGCTGCTGTAACGAGTGAATTTCCTCACTGTGGGGTTAATAAAGTCCATTCTACTCTTCTATGATAATATTGACATCAGCTCATCAGTCCCATTGGAAATAAAAAGCCATTTCTCTGAACAGAGGTTGTTCATAAAGCAGGTAAAATAGTGATTATTTTTTTAATGTTTTCCTCACAGAAGCAAACTAGCTTATGTGACTAGTGTCTACATGCATTTAATTTTATTTTGATGCTATATTTAATGTGTCCTGTGCATTTTTTGTAAACATCTATTTATTATTCCCCATTCCACTACTTTAATAATGAAAAACAAACTCAGTGTAACTATTATAACACGTTAAACATGTCATTTAAACAGAAATAAGGCAACTTCAGATCCAAACTCTTTAATATGTATTTATTAATCCATATAGGAAGGTCCCAGTAAAGAAAAATGCACATAAATGTAGAAAGTCCAGTCTTATATCATGTTTAGAGTCTTTATTATGTATTTAAAGTGATGTAATGTCGTTTAAAGTTACAGTTGTGTAACACCTGCTACTGTGATGTTACACAAGCTAGGCTAACAGTTAGCTCAGCTAGCAGCGCTCCATCTCAGACTGTGGAGCCGGACTTTGGTCTTGCTGCCCCCGTGGTTCGATGGTCTCCGCCTCCTTCAGGCTCCGGCTGTTTTGGCGTCATTTTGTCAACGGTAGGATGGGAGACATGGCCTTTAAAGCCCAGATGCCAACCCCAGACACGGCGTTGCCTGGCCGGACCGAGAGCATCAAAGTCTCCGGTAAGGGACAAGCTTAAGTTAGCATCAACAAGCTAACTTTCCGTCATAAAAAGTTTGACACAAGACGCGTTTTTTTCAACAAAACAGAAGCCTTGTCGCTGTGTATTTCTAAAAAATAAACAGGTTTTCATACATCCAGCTCATTAAATAAGATTAAAAACACGTGAAAGCATCTTTTACCATTAGCACCTGCTTCTATGTACGCATGCGCATATCGATACCCTTTTTTCCAAGCTTTATTTACAAAAGTAATCTGATTATAAAAATGGCAGTTTTGAGATAAAGATCATTACGTGATGATTTTGAGGTAAAAAGTGAAGAACGTGTTTAGAATATCCTGGTAAAAACGAGTCATAGTCTGATATGTGTAGATTTTGTCATAAAGCTTTAGGATCTTATGGAATATTTGGCCTAAATTTGAATATTTTTCCTATAATGACATAAAAATAATACATTTTTACAAAATCCATCCCTTACAAAAAGAAATTAGTATATTTTGTTAATATCACATGCTGCTAATAGTGTTTATTCATTTTATTTGACATTGTTTTGATACCCTTAAAAAATAAAACTTTTCCAGGCACATTTGAATGTTTTAGTGTACCTGTTTGGAAAAACAAGAAACTAAATCAATCATTTTAATCAGTGTGTCACTATTTTTAATTAAAATTTTTGAAATAATAATTCATTTTTATTAGGGATGCTCCAATCCGATCATGTGATCAGAAATCGGACCGGATTACGTGATTTTCAATTGACCAGTATTGAATCGGGACTCGGCAGATACTCCAAATCAAAATGTGATCATAACGTCCCTATTTATTATGAATTGTACCAGCTGGATACTTTTTATTTTTACAGCCATGATTATGTTAATTTTAAAGTTACTTTTCCTATAATTCCATATTTTTAAATATATCTATAAGGAAAATAACTTATCTTCAAATGATCAAACTTTCACTTGCTTAGTATTTTTCTTTTTACTTTAAAAACCAACACACCCATACGTAGTCATGCACATTTTACACGTTTTTATTCCCTGATCAGTCACTTATACACCAGGAATGAGAGAAACCAGACATTTAACGGTTAATATTGTCACAGAAAAACATCTGTATGTGGGTTTGTTGGACAGAGAGTTTTCTGTGTGCACAAACAGGCCGACAGTTGGCTCTGAGGGCAGTTGGCACCAACCGGCCCCCTCTTCACTACAAGTGAGGGTGCTGAGTCTTGGCACATGATGAATAGCTCTGCGCTGGCACTGGACAAAGGGCTCAGGACACACTAAACACACACACACAAACACAAGCCTACCGCCCTTTATGCTGGCCTTTAGTAACCAGCGGTAAGTGTCGTGGTTGTCAGGTGTTGAGAGTATGGACCTCAGGTCAGAGTTACAGAAAGAAATGCAGCAAGTGAACAGTTGAAGGTTTTGTTTGAACTTTGGTGTTGTGGGTTTAATGTTTTGGCTCTGTTGGAAGGGGTTGGACTGGGGAAGGAGGATGTGGGAGTGAAGGGGTTAGGAGGGCGGGGGTCCACAGCGAAAGGATGATCGGGACGAATGGGAAGGTTCAGACGGAACGGCAGACTTCCTGGAGAATCGCCAAATCTTCTCGGGAACCCTGCCACAATCGAGAGAGACGAGGAAAGCACGAGGGAGAAGAGGGGAAAGGAAAAAACCCATGCCTGCAGTGGAGAGACTTGGCAGGGCTTCCTCTCTTTTGTCTGTCTGGTTTAGGGCTGCAGCGCCAGAGGAAATCAAGAAACGTCCAGGCACGGTGGTGGTGGACGGGGACAAGCCCTGCCTCGTCTCCGGAAACGCGACAAAAACAACCTACTTTGGACTGAAAACTGAACGTCTGCAAGGTGGGAACCAAAAACAAAAGAAGACGTTTTCTCCTTTCACACGAAATTTCGTATTGGAGCTATCGGACCGAACCAAGTGTCAAAGGCAACGTGTCCGCAGTAACAAAATCAGGACGGTTACATGTCTCTGAACTGGGCAAAGACGGATGCTGCTGAGAGTCCAAGCAGGGTCAACTAAGGCCAGCCTTAAACCAAGGTTTGTGCATGATCACTTGGCTTTGCTTTTTGACAAAATCAGATTACTGCTGTTGTTTTGGGGAAGTTTTTGAAGTTTAAGAGAACAAAGTTAATCTAGGAGTGGGATTAGAGAGATTTGTGTAAGCTTGGGGACAGAAAGTAGGCCAATCTGGGCCAGAGCTCACAACAAACGTTACCTGACTGCAGTATTTTAGATGCATCATTTAGCAAATTGGAATAAAAAAGTTCTTATTTGTGTCTGATAACATAACCAGTTACTTTCATCAGTATCACAAACAATGATGACCGTGACCAAAACAACGAGACCCTGGGCAAAAGTGGCTGAAATGATCTTCCTCTTCGTTGCGTGACTGGCCTCAGTGTTGGAGATCAGGTGAGGAGCTCACTCCTCCGTTAAGAGACGCTGCTCCTCTTCATCAAAAGGAGTCAGTTGAGGTGGTTTGATCACCTGACAAGCATGCTTCCCTCTGGAGGTTTTCTAAGCATGTCCAACTGTTTGGAGACCCCAGGGCAGATCCAAAACTTGCTGGAGGAACCTCTCTGGCCTGGGAGTACCTTGGTATCCCCCTGGAGGAGAACATTCCTGCACTTCCAGATGCTCCTGTCTGTCTGGCCTCGGTTCACCTGAGAGGAACAGTCAACAGTCTGGGAGGAAGAAAGGTTGAAAAAAATGCATAAAATTTGCTTGACAGAATTTGGCAGCTAGCTTTTTTTTATGTAAGGACTGTTAGATTTTTAGGGTGTGGATATTTAGCATTCAAAAATATAATTAATTATGACTGACGTAACATAAGCAAATGAAAACGAGAAGAGCAGAGAATTGTATAAAATCAGAGTCAGAAAAGTTTTTGAACCAGTGTCCTTCTACAGTGAGATATCGGTGGAATCTGCTCCTATGACGTGTGGAGGTTGACCTAACAAAGGTGATGGTGGCTCAGGGATTAGGAGTTTGCCCTGTAACCAGTGGGTTGCCGGTTCAAACCCATGCTCCATCTGTATCAAAAGTTGTGTCCTTGAGCAAGACACGTCACCCTCCTTACTTGCTGGTGGTGGTCGGAGGGACCGGTGGCACCTGTGTACAACATCCTTGCTTCTGTCAGTGTGCGCCAGGGCAGATGTGGCTACATTTGGCTCATTAGCATCAGTGTGTGAATGTGTGTGTTTTTAGGTCCATCTCCACTGGAACTGCTGGTTAATTTTGCCAGACCTTTACGACATGTCTCAATTTCATCGGGCCTGCCCAAAAGGACCACTTTCCAGGCCGTCTCAGGGACGAACCGGGTACCTGTATTGTGTTATGTAATGGCTCTTTAGGGCCGCTGGGCGGGACTTGTGATTAACTCATGCTGATTGGTTGTAACCAGTAGGAAACAATATCGGCAGACAGCATCAAACAACTGGCATTTGTAAAATTTGTAGAGTTTTTGATAAAGAATGGAAGAAAAAGAAAATAAGCAGCGTTCACTCCTTTACAGAGCGCTTTAAAAAACCCGTGCTTCTTCTGGTCATTGAACGCCTCTTTCTACATCACACAACCGCTCTCCTCGACCCCTTATGGATTAAATTACAGTGTACTTTAACAGAATAAAACATCTGTAATGTTGTTAGTGTCTGTGGACTCCTTTTGGAGCTGATTGGTGACTGCATAAGCAGCCGCGATATGCTGACGTCTTTACAAGGTCCTGAAAGGTCTGGTTTTGTATGGTTGCAACAGCTGAGAGGACCGAGCCATCGTATTTTCCCGTGGCCGTCTCCCATCCCAGAAATTTCCCAGAACTCCTATTGTGGAAACATATATTAATTGTAATGCAAAGCCCTTTGGATTCATTGACCTAGAAAACCAGAGGTCCTAGCGTGTTTTGATGTATGATTAGGGCTTTTTTTTTTAAAGCTGTGGGTCATGAAAACTAACAAAAATGGTGATTTATGCTTCCTGTGATTACCACGTTGCTCTGGTGTTTAAACTCTCACCACCTAGATGGACAGACGTGAAAACAAAAGACTAAAGAAGTAGTCAGTACCATCTCCATCCTGGTTTCCTGCAGACATCAGACAGTTGGTGTGTCCGCTGATCAGCAGGTGTACTTGTGTGTGTGAATTATTATTATTACTGCAGCCTGCTGTTAGGAAACATCTCCTCTTTTACAGAAAACCATCAGTATAATTATTATCTGATATGGTTTTGTGTCCAGAGAAGTGTGATTTCAGTATTTGTGTGAAAAAAAGAGGAGAAGTAGTTTGCTGGCAGCTCCTACTGTGAGCTGAGAGCAGCAGCCCAGATGAAGCCAGATGTTTCTCTCACAGCAGCAACATCTGCGCCCAAAATCACAGCTGGTAAACATACAGCGACTAGCTGTTATTGCTGCCATTTCCTTAATTTGTTTTCTGCACTTTTACCACTAAACCTTCGCTTGTTAGTGAGAATTTATTGATTTGGTCCAACGCCAGGACGACGTTGATGCTGTACAGCTGACAGCGTCTGTCGGTGGAGTCTCTTCGCTGTTATCAGACCGCGGCTGGCTTTCTTCTGTTACCACAACAACTCGGATGAATGAGTGTCTCTTTGTGCGAGATTTCATCAGCGCCGCACTTTGTTGTTGACACTGCCCTGATAACCTTGACAGCAGAAATGACAAGCGTTTAGGGGAGCGTGTGAGAGGCATAACGAGTGAGGGTGGCCTAGAAACCGGCATCGGAGGAGTGGGAGATCAAAGGAAGGAAGAAGACGGAGACTAGGAGGTGAACTTTGACTGGAGTGTTTAATTTTACCCAGAATGACTCGAGACACGATAATAGAATAGAACAGAATAGACTTTATTGATTACAAAATGATAGTCAAGAGTGTAGCTGACAGGCAAGAAGTCACTATTCACATCAAAAAAAGTCACTTGAGAAACGTTTTAGAATAGAATAGAATAGACTTTATTGATCCCTCAGTGGGGAAATTCACTTGTCACAGCAGCACCATCACTCAAAAGGTAATTAGAAGAAGATAAAAACAAGGATACATGTATATACACATAGGCAGTAATCTAGTATTGAAATCTTAGATCACTAAAAAACCACAAATAAAAGATGAAAACAGACTTGGTACCAACACTATGCAGCATACTGTGAGAGACACAGACAACAATGTGAATCCGGTATTGCACAAGTATAGAACACATGAATATTGCATTGGTGTTATTGTGTACCAGGATGATACCAGCACAGCTTACAGCAGAGGGGATGAAAGATCTGCGATAGCGCTCAGTTTTACATCTGGGATGTCTCAGTCTACCTCTGAAGGAGCTGTCCATGACCTCCACAGTGGAGTGCAGTGGGTGGGAGGGGTTTCTTAAGATGGAGGTCATCTTCCCCAGCATCCTCCTCTCACACGTCTCCTCAACAGAATCCAGTGGGCAGCCCAGAACCGAGCTAGCTTTGGTAGCTAGCTTGTTCAGTCTCTTCCTGTCTCGGTCAGAGCTGCCTACACCCCAGCAGACCACAGCAGAATGAATAACAGAGCCAACAACAGAGTGATAAAAGGATTTCAGCAGCTGGGAGTTAACTCCGAAGGACCTCAGCCTCCTCATGAGATGGAGGCGACTTTGGCCCTTCTTATACAGAGCATCTGTGTTGTGGGACCAGTTCAGTTTACTGGTGAGGTGAACATCCAGGTACTTGTATAAGAAACGTTTGCGATCAATTGAGGCAAAAGAAGAAGGAGTTTGGGAACACTCAGTCATCTTCTGTACTGCTTCATCCTCATCAGGGTCTCAGGGAGCTGGTGTCTGTCTCCACCCGTCCTCAGGTGAGAGACATCCTGGACAGGTCTCAAGTCCATCACAGGGTCAAATGATCATTCACACACTTGCTCACACCTAGGGACAATTTAGAGCGCTACCAACGTACTTGAATGCACCGTTAACAAGCAGTAATATAAGAACATCCTGACATAACTCAGTTTGTGAATGCAGCATCACTAAATGCTGATTCACACCAGCAAAAACTTCCAGAATCATTATTTTTGAAGGGGTTCTAGAACTTTACATTTTTTTTTTTACCAAAAAATGGCCCAGGGGCCCTGATAAATGGCAAAACTCAACCCCATTAAGCTCTACAATGGAAAGACTGGTTGCCCCACCCACTCAGCCAGATCATGCACATTAAATGAGCTGTGTGCTGATTAGCTGGTTCACCCCGTTGGCTCTGTGATGCTGACTGAAGCTAGAAACTCTGTGTTACAGCCACGTATCCAGATTACTCAATAGTAGGACTGGGCGATATGGCCTAAAATCAATATCATGGTATATTGAGGAGTTCACCTTGATAACGATAAATGGACGATAACTACATGTATGCGCAAAAACAAAAGTTGTCCACTAGATGGGGCTGTCACGTGTATTACTTTGAGTCACGTTGTCATGTGACTCAAGGTGGTACAGCTTCTTAACGGGGCATGAACGTCACCAACCTACACAACACTTTTAATTTTTTTTATTACTGAATTTATTGACATGGGAAAAATGATATCGGTTAGAGTCAGAGATGTCGATAACGATAAATTTTCAATTTATTGCCCAGCCCTACTCAGTAGGCAAGCTATGGATGTAGCTGACATTCATTCAAAGTCTGAATATTCCCAGTATTAGCTCAGACTAGCATTAGCGCTAGCTCAGGCTAGCTTTAGCAGTAGCTCATTCTAGCATTATCACTAGCTCAGGCTAGCATTAGCACTAGCTCAGGCTAGCATTATCACTAGCTCAGCCTAGTTTTAGGACTAGCTCAGGCTAGCATTAGCAGTAGCTCGGGTTAGCATCAACATTAGCTCAGCCTAGCTTTAGCAGTAACTCAGTCTATGTATATTGTCGACATTAAAGCGGGTTGTGCAAATTTAAGGGTGTGTGTCTAAGCTTATGACGTGCTAAACCAGCCTTTCCCAGAACGGACCGTCTCTCAGCTAGAAAAGCAGGTCGGAGACGGCACAGACTTTGTGGTATATTTGACCCCCCAGCTGCAAATATTCTACAACAACAAGGTAAATGCAGTTTTGAATTCTAGAACCCCTTTAGGTTAATAAGAAATTGTAAAAATAAAAATTACATTCTGTATATTATTTGGAACTGTCCAAAATCAGGACGGAGCTGGAAAAAATTGTATTGGCCCTCAAAACCAGCTCCTGTACCAGAATATCACAAACACACGGATATTTCTGAGAACTTTTTCCTGTTTTTCTGGTTCTATGTGCCACAGTCTTATCTTCTCTAGCAGAAATATTCCAAAAGCATCTCGGCTCCATCTAGCAGCAGTCAACATTTTCCACGGCATCCACTTACAGAAAGTGTGAATGCAAAAAGCCATTACTATAACACATAAAGGTCTGAAAGGGTCCAATCAGTCTGCCAGTGCAAAGTGCATTAAGTCCAGTTCTCTGCACTGCACACTGTCTCACGACTAATGGCTGTGAGCAATCGATTGAGTCGAACCCTCGGGGAAGCTCCTGCACACACATAGACATACATGAGCCCTGTGGAGGCTTATTAAGCCCCCCCACCACTCTAACCACACTCACAGCTGCCAGTCAACCGGTTCAGGGCTGCAGACAAGACGAGGAAAAGGAGAGCAAAACTGGGAACACACTAAAGATACAGAGCAGGTAGTAATTCAGCTTCACGTCAGACATACATCAGCTATTTCAACAAGTGCATCTAGGTTATTATTATACACGTCGAGATCTTTACAAAGTGTTTTTAAACCATTTTCTGACTCAAGGTGTATAATAATTTACAGGAAATTATGTCAGCACTGATGAAAAGTGTAGAGTCAGTTCTGATTGGTTCGTTTCTGCAGTTTGCATCAGCTGCAGCTTGAAAAGGTCATATTCAAAGCTCCTGGTTTCCTGGAAGAGTCAAAGAGCAACGGACCACAACGTGGAGGTCACGCCAAACACAAAACAACCCCAAAATCTTTAAAGGAACACTTGGCAGTTTTGGCTTGTATGTAGCACCCCCTAGTGTCCATTAGTGAAACCAACAGTGAAACTGATCTCCCGGCTGTGCGTTGGTCTTTTTAACACCTTAATCTAACAGCTGAAACGTCTCCTCAGCCTTCATTAGTGTCTACAGGAGCGGTTCATCACTAAATCAAACACATCAGCTGTGTTCATGATCTAAAACATGCAGGAAACATGCTGGAAGCAGACTGCAGCACCAGGCATGTCAGCTCCACTTTACTAAGTCCAACAGGGACCGGACCGCCACTCTGAAGTTGCAAGTGTGGTATTCTGGCCACAGAGGGCGGTGGGGGTCTGAGTGACATTTCATTAACCCTGTAAAGGGTCATTTTAGCACAAACTGGCTCAAGAACATGATTTAAACATAGGGAAAAGTTGCATAGAATGGCTTTAATGTAAGGGTCAGGATGTCCACACCACACGTCCTCTACGTCTAGGAGATTTCTTAGGTTTAGATGGAGTCTTAGGAAAACCAAAATGCATCAAAATCTAAAGTTTTATTTCATGTTTACATCAGATTTGTGTGGATAATGGAAAATGGGCAAATTTTAATGTTTTCATGCATCTTGGTTACATTCCCATCATTTATTTTTGGTTTATTTTATTTTGTCAGCAGCTTCATCTTTTCTCTTGCTGTGCAAAAAAAAACCCCTGAGTCATTTTATTAAATGTTTTATGTATAGAAGTCGCAACAAAGCTGAAATTATAACTAGATGAAAGCATTTCCTAGCAGAAATGTTGACAACCTGAGCTGAATTGTTTGGAAGATTTGATGTTTAGGCAGAAATAAGTCACTAAAACCACTGGGACTAAAATAAACCTAAAGAACGCGAAGCTTAAAGCTCTGTAGAAACTGTTAAACAGTCAGAGCTCAAAGTCTTGAGACTCGATTAAACACAAAGTCTCTAGGTTGAAGTCAGGCTTTTAAATAACACAATCAGTTTTCTCCAGATCACCGAACTCTGACATGAATCAGTCAAGCTTAACAAATGCAACTCAAGGGATGAGCCAGTTTAAACAATATCTTTATCTACTTCCTGCAAAACACATTTAAATAACATTTTATTTCTTAGTGTCAACAAAAACACAGAGATAACACCTTTTAACAGGCAGATATTAATATTTTAACACCAAAATGTGATTCTCAGAGAGCTGTTTCCCACATTCTCTGATATCATCCATCAGGTGACCATTATTAAGAATCACTTTGTTGGAGCTAAAATCCCATTTTCAGTATCAATCTGTGTTATCTTTGGTATTTTTCTCAGATTCAACTCAAAATATGGGGGAAAAAAAATTGTGTTTTTGTAAAATATTTCATAAAACAGCTTCATTTTTAGTTTCCTGGCTGCATCACAATGGCTCATCTTTTAAAGTTAGAAGCATTTCATTCCTAATATATTCATAGATTATTTTTAAATGTTTTAGTAAATATAAAATCCTCTGAAAATGAGCTGGGATTGGAGTGAAGGTTCCAGGAAAAGCAGCTGGAGTTCAGA
>SSNS01000220.1:265778-388995 GCA_006937985.1 Aphyosemion australe
GAAATATGGGAAACATTAAAGTTTGGTTTCTTAGGTGTTAAATAAAACCAAACAAGGTGCACCTCTGGATTTTACACAGCTTTAGTGGTAGTAAAACAAAATCAAACTCATAAATAAACGTTCATATGAAATAAAATAAAGCAGCTCTGAGCTAAAGGTGGATATTTACCAGAAAACTTGGCTTTAATCTGCATTTCAGCTCCACGGTTGAATAACTGTGTCACTGCAGCTGTGCTCTTTAAAATTTAATATTCTTTATCTCTTATTTACAAAAACTGGGAGGCAACTTTTGTCCTCCATGCGCTGAAAACCTTTGAGTTTCCCAGAACGCTGCCAGACACAAAACAATAAGAATAACACTGATGGTTGTCATGATGGGCAGTAATAAAAACAAAGACAGCAATCAGAGCAGCTGATTGAGAGGCTCGGATAGAGAGGAGGAGGAGGACAGGGAGGTGGGGGTGCAAAGGGAGGATGATGAGAAAAAGGGGGAGCAGGAGAGAGGAGAAGAAGCAGCAGCCAGGCAATCAGACACAAGCAGGGATGGAGGTGGGGGGAGGTTACTTTGTAGATTTAATTGTGGCGCACTGTAGGCAATCGTTTTTCTGTGTGTGTGTGTGTGTGTGTGTGTGTGTGTGTGTGTGTCCCAGCCAGACATTAACTGCAGTGCTTCATTTATCACTGTCACGTCTGTAGGTGAGGAGAGACTCAGCCCAGGTCTGAGCTCTTCTTCTCCTGCTGCAGAGACCCAGACTGTTTCCACCACAAAAGGTTGAAAAATCCCGGCGTCAGTAATCAGTTCTGTTCCGTTTATACACCTGTGACCAGTTGGGATGGTGTAATTCACCACTCAACCATCTGGTGTGACATTAATTCAGTCACCTGCACCAGTCTGCAAAGGTGCGCCAGGTCCCTCCACAGCCAGCTGCTGATCAGGGTTTAAAACGGCGCCGACAACACAGCCGGGATGATGAAACTCATAAAAAATGTTGGGTCACTGGTGGTAAATGACCACTTTATGTTGTTTATGTTTATACTTTATGTTGAAACAGACCATGGACAAACCAATGCACTATCGCCACCTACTGGACTGGAGTGTAAACCTGTAGAATTATGAGGAGCTTAGCAAAATTTGTTTCAATACGTGTGTGTGTGTGTATGTGTGTGTGTGTGTGTGTGTGTGTGTGTGTGTGTGTGTGTGTGTGTGTTTGATTGTATGCATTAGCAGTGTTCCAAAGGATTAAAGGTTGAATATGGAACACACACACACTCTGGTGATATCTAGTGTCGAGAGGTGGTATTGCAACAACAGAACTAATTTTCCAGCCGTCGGGGTGTTGGTTCAATGCTGATACGTGGAGTGAGCAGCCAGCACCATGTCCAGTGATGAATCGTACAGGGTAAGGACTCGTTTCTACTAATAAGTTTATTTTACAACAGTATTTACCGTTAGAACGTCTTCTGGGCTCAGAATCAGCTGCTTGACTTGTTGTGTCCGCCATTGTACACAGTCCCATTCTCGCCTTGCTGAGTGGAGTTTTTACCACAACGGTGCCCTCTAGTGGCTGGTAGATGTAAACGTAAACCCAGTGTCGTGCACGTCAAAATACAATTTTGATTATTTTTTTAAATGTAGCTTTTAAAGGAAAAACTGTACCTTCATTCAGCTTTTTATTAAAATGTTCCATATTCCACCTTTAAAGGGGACATATTATGCAAATCTCACTTTTTCCATCCTTTTGTGCCACTACGCGGCACTCCACTGTCTCTATAAACACTCCAAATGTGAATAAAAAACGTTAATCCATTTTTTGTCAGTGTTCAGGAATTATGTGCTTCTAAGCTTTTTCAGAAATGCCCCTTATTGTGATGTCACAATAAGGAGCATTAGCACCCACCCTCACCTGTTGACGCTGGAGGAGCAGCAGCTCTACTCTGAGGCTGTGTCCAAATCCAGGGGTTGCATGCTCATGAGTACCCGTCCTCATTGGTCTCAGGAGAACGTGTTCTTCCGTGACCGGTTAGACCGGACGTTAACAGCTGTGAATGTGGACGGTCTAGCCTTAAATAATAGTCCCGCCCCTACTTCGGCGGATGTCCTCCTGTCACCTAGCAACTGTTACCGCATAAGAAGAAGATGCAGAAATGGAGCTCACACATGTTTTAAACTTTTTCCTTGGTTAATTAAGAACAAGAATACAAAAACACGTTACAGGCCTAATGACAACAGGAAACGCATAAAAACACAACCACTTCAGGCTTTTACTTTTTGTTCAGTCAGATTTTAATAAGCTGTCATTTAACGTTGTACTGCTGCTCTCCTGCTGCGTCTCCCGTTTCTTCTGCCATTGTTGCCGGTAAAGAAATCAATCCCGCAGTGCATCATGATATTTATGGAGGTGAGGGAGACCACGGAGACTACACCGCACCCGTTCTCAAAATCGAGGAAAAGAAGAACGCATTTCAAGACCGCATTCTGAGCACTCTTGGAATTTGGACGGTCTTCGACGCGGCGCTGTGACGTCACTGGTCTTAAAATCCGAACTCATGAGCACGCAGCCCCTGGATTTGGACACAGCCTGAGTCTGGATATCCAAGCCCCTCGTGTCATAGCAGCCAATCAGGTGATGGGTGGGCGTGGCCAGCAACAGCTTGTTCTCTTAAAGTGGCAGAGCCCTGAAACGGCTCATTCTGGACTGAAACTGTCAAGAGTAGAGCTGGTGAGATTGTTTTATATGAGAGGGATTTAGTGCAAAGAACTTATTAAAACTATTTTAACTTGTTTAAAAGAGATAAAATATGTCCCCTTTAAGCCTTAAGATACCTCATCTTCTCCTGTTTACCTGACTAACCTTTGCTAATGCAGCTGTTAGCCAATCAGAGGCCAGATGTTTGCTTATCATGAATATTAATGAGTAGGACCAGTAATCCTGTCCTTTTCCACCGACCCTCTCCTCCAACAAACTAACGCCCCTGGACCATGAGCGCAAGAGTTTTACTCTCCACAGAAAACAATTCAAAATGCATTCATTCAGACTAGAGACCACAGCAAATTTATTGAGAAAAAGAGTGAATGAAGCCTTTAGTAGATAAAAAATTCCCCTGTTCAGAGTCTGAAGTCATCAGCGATGCTCTGACATTCAGCATGGTGCATCTGCCAGGTCTGATGGTCAATTTTAGACTAAAATAAAACATTTCTGCTAGAGGCTGGATGCTGAACCATCATTACCTTCCTCATGATAACAAGCAGCAATATCACTGATTCTTTTAGCACCATCCTGTGGTTTCAGTCCTTCTCTTTAAAATAAAAACATCACAAACATGTTAATCAAAACTAGCTACAAGCCCGGATAATCCTCTCTCAGCTATAATCTGACCCCATCAGCTTGTCCAGTATTTGATCTGGGAGCTGATTCTGATGACATGTGGATCAGGCTGCACAAAGAGACCAAAGTGTTGTGAAACCTGAAGGTTGGAGCGAATCTCAAAGGAAGTGAATTTATTCAGCTGGAGTTGTTGCAGTGAAACGCCGTCGGTTCATCAAAACCTCAGGACCGATGTGTTAAATGTTTCCTTATCTTATCTTGTATATTTTATCGGTCTCTTCTGCCATCTTAATTGTCACGGAGGAATATTAAAAAGTGATGAAAGGCCACAGAGATAAACCAGAGTGTGCCGATTCCTGATTGGCTGGTTGTGGCTGCCTTTACACACATGTGGGCCTGAGCTGAAATAGAGCAGCACTAATAGTGTGTGTGTGTGTGTGTGTGTGTGTGTGTGTGTGTGTGTGTGTGTGACACAGATGTCACCATGGATAAAGGCCTGTTCTGTGATCAGCCTTATTATTGTGACAGGATTCAGGGTGCTGGGATAGAGACTGGGAGGCAAGCTCGTTAGTTTCACTCACACACACACGCACACGCGCACACACACACACACACACACACACACACACACACACACACACACACGCACACACACACACACACGCACGCACACACACACACACACACACACACACACTTTATGCCTAAAATGAAGTGTCTCTCTGTTTGATGTGAAGTGTCCTGAAATGCTTTCTAACCTCTCTGAGCGCTTCACGACCAAATAAAAGCAAATTAGTTGCCAACCAGATCTGGCCCTCAGATCTAGAACAAGCCTAAAAGCACCAGAGCAAAACCAAACAAACAGTCTTTTATTATGAAACAGCAACAGTGTCACCTGTAAAGCGTAAAAATGATGTTATTTTGTACATCTTTACTGCTAGAACATCAGTATTTCTTCTGCTTTCATCTGCGTTTGTGACTGATGCTGGGTTAAATCGCTTTGGGACAACACACACACACACACACACACACACACACACACACACACACCAAAATAATCACGGGAAGCTTAAATTCTATCAACAGAGAGCCTTTTTATCATTCAGAGAGGTAAATCTCAGCTGTTCTTTCAAAAGAGTTTCATGTCTTTAGATTTGCATCTGGGAAAGGAAATACACACACATCCTAAATCTCCTTTTTTCTTGTGTTTTAGGTGGAATTTTCACTTGGTTTTCAGTTTTAATTAAACGTGTATTTAAAGTGTGTCGTTTCCTGCCGATAGGGGGCGGTTCGTACATTTCAGGGTAGTTTTACACCACATCGCCGTGACTGTCGCTAGTTAAAAAAAACATGGTAAATGTTAGCTGTGGAGCAGAAAGCATGCGACCTCGGCGTGACTCCTCAGACTCTGATAGTCAAGAGAATGCAATGCTGATGCTAGTTTTCTGGCGGTGTAGGTTCTGGATCTGCTCGGGGTCCTGCGCCTGCCGATGGCGTCAAACTACGGCAACACCACTTGGCCAAAATATATTGCATCTATTTTTTGATTCTGTTCTTTCACATAGGTTTTGGAAAGAGTTTAGCAGTTTTGTTATTAAATTCATGTTTCTTACCGTCTAAATGTTTTTAAACGTGGTAACGTAACTTCTGTAAGTCGTACGTCTAGCCAATCATCTAGTGTGATGTCATCGGCAGGCGCAGGACCCTGAGCCGGCTCACGTAGAAGGAAACATGGTGTCTAATATGGCGTCCCCCAGAGACTATAGACCCACGCCCTATGTGTTTTAGACCCGATTTCTATGGTTATATGTTACAAAGCCGCTGATATTTTTCAATGACTGGACATCATTTTATTCATTTTCAACAACATTTTGATGGATATTTCCAGAGATTAATGGTAAAAACTCCATAATGTCACTTTAAAGAAATTATTTGTGACTGCCAACCCATGTGAGGACCCATTTTTTTGCAGTGCTCCTATACCAGCTTTCCCCTGGTATTAGAAAAGAGTTATGGCGGTAGCGACGAGCACCAGCTGCAAGGTTCTATGGCCAATACAGCCATCTAAATGAGCCAATATGGCTGTGGTCGTCTGTCTGTCGCTCATGTTCGGTCTGATTTTTCTTCCTAAGTCTCCAAACTAAAGTCACGCTGACCTCTGTCTGCTGCAGGTAACATGCTGACTGCTCAGAGGTACTGCGTACAACCACATGCTACACATTAACCCACCCCGGGAAAAGAAAGCATGTTTACCAGAGACTCGTCCGCTATCTGGGCTTCATCTTAATTTAAATGGAAAATATGGGAGGAACTATTGTCCATGTTTTGACGCCGCCATTATTCTCTGATATTCTCTGAAATGCGTGCATTTCAAAACGGAAAGAAAAAAAATCAACCAGTCTATTCAAGCCAAAAATGAGCTGCTGATTTTCGGCCTCTGCAGCTGCCGAGGCGACTGGAGTTCCAATTCTAAGATACAAAAAAACACGGTTGACGGACAAGCTGCAAATTAAAGCGGGGAAAAGAACAGTCCTCGTATGCAGCAGCAGGTCCGTGACGTCACACAGGTCAGATAAACAAACTCTGCACAGCAAAAGCAGAAATGCTTGCAGAGCAGAGTGAGTGAAAAATCTCTCAGAGCAGAAGAGAATAAAGACGGAGCTGAAGTAGGATCAGATGTTGCAGGCAAGAAGCAGAAACTTTTATCTGACTGTAAACCACTTAGTTAACGAACTTTCTCATGTTAACACGGAAAATATCTGAGCTTCCATCGAAACACACGCACACACACACACACACACACACACACACACACACACACACACACACGGTCACGGCTCTGCAGGAGACACGCACGAGACAAGTGATGTGTGTTTTCTGCTGCTGTGTTTCTGTAGTCGTCTGTCTTACACACACACACACACACACACACACACACACACACACATGTTCACGACTCTGCAGGAGACACGCACGAGACAAGTGATGTGTGTTTTCTGCTGCTGTGTTTCTGTAGTCGTCTGTCTTACACACACACACACACACACACACACACACACACACACACACACACACACACACACACACACAGTCACTGCTCTGCAGGAGACAAGTGATGTGTGTTTTCTGCTGCTGCTGTTTCTGTAGTCGTCTGTCTTACGCGCACACACACACACACACACACACACACACACACACACACACACACACACACACACACACACACACACACACACACACACACACACACACACACACCACACACACACACGGTCACGGCTCTGCAGGAGACACGCACGAGACAAGTGATGTGTGTTTTCTGCTGCTGTGTTTCTGTAGTCGTCTGTCTTACACACACACACACACACACACACACACACACACACACACACACACACACACAAAGGCAGATAAACAATTTAAATGTAAATGTCAGTGGGAAAGAAAATAAGTCCAGACAGAATACTAATGAGTGTAACCACTTGCTGTGTGTGTGTGTGAGTAGCCTGTAATGAACATGCCTTTGCTGGTCCCTGAAGGCAGCCATCACTAACACACACACACACACACACACACACACACACACACACACACACACACACACACACACACAGACGGAGGATAATGTGAGAAAAGGAGGAGGCGGCTGAGAATCCGTCTTGTAATAAAGATGCAGGATCAGAAATTTCTTTTTAAATCGATTAAGATCCTAAAGTCGTTAAAGGTTGCTGCCGTGTTGTTTTTTAAATTTGAGTTTTTTTTATTTGTAGCTTTTCTGTAAATCTTGCAGCAAACACGACTCCGTCTGCAGGATTCCAGCTCTGAAAACTGGGGCATCTCTGATTCTGTTTGCTCTGCTGTTGGGATTTAAAAAAGGAAAAGTCTGTCTGCACACTCTGGATCGGGGATTATCAAAAATTTATTCCAGCTTGCAGTTCTGCAGGGTTGCAATCAAACAAGCGACGACGACAGGCTGCAGAGTTGAAAGGAAACCCAAAAGAATCGTGCTGGTTTCATAATCAGTCCATCATAATTACAGAGCAGAAGGAAACCTCGTTGTCCTTCTTCTGTCTCCTAATCAGGAGAATAATTATGTCACGCTAAAAAAAAACAGAGTTGAGTTACGCCTCAAAAACAAGCCGGTGCTCACAACGCTGTAGGTAAAAATGATTTAGATTTAGATAAGTTTCATTATCTCTAAAAGCTGGAGATGTGCAGTAGGGGAAGGCGGTTTTATTTGTGCAGAGCGTGCATGCGATGTGGAAACACGAATACAGTCTGAGATTAAAATTAAGACGTCATAACGACACAAAGCTTCATCCTGCAGAAACAAGAGGAAGACGAGGAAGTGTCTGATGTGTCTGTGGCTCTGACTCACAATGAGAAGATGCTCGTGTCATTTCTGATCTTATCTGTGAAAAGTGCTTCTTCTAATCAGAGAAGAGTCACTGACTCACACTTGTGTGTGTGTGTGTGTACTTGTCTATACATCAAAGTGAGGACATTTGCCCGGTCCTCACTTACAGAGCTCTACTCGTTAGTTTTAAATGGTAAATGGTAAATGGCCTGTATTTGTATAGCGCCTTCTTAGGGTTCTACAACCCCCCAAGGCGCTTCACAACACAGTCATCCAGTCAGAGGTTTGGTGTGAATTAAGTTTAGTTAAGGTTAGGGTTAGGAATAGATCAGCATTGGTTAGGGTTAGGGTTAGTCAATGGATGGTCCTCACTACGATAGAAAGAAGAGAATATGTGTGTGTGTGGCTGATTAACTGGCAAAACCCTTTTAGTTTTGGGTGTATCCCTTATGGCCCTTATGACCATTATGACAAGTTGCTATCTCCTTGTGTGTGTGTGCGCACATGTGTGTGTGCGCACATGCGTGTGTTTGTGCACACGTGTGTGATGGGAAGAGAGAGAGAGAAATGGGGGTGATAAAAGGAGAAAGATCCAGATGTTTGCTTCATTTTAATTCTCCCCCACCTTCCCATATTTAATCCATCTCCCTCCCCCACAGCAAGCCATCTGCGCACACACACACACACACACACACACACACACACACACACATATTGAGCCCCCGGCAGGCCCACGTTAGTGTGCTTTAGCTCATCCAGGTGGTTAGATGGCCTGAAATGAGTCCTCGTGCACCTCTGGCTCTGCTGATTGGAGTGAGTGCAGCTGCTATGAAAATATGCAAACCTGCTCACTGCTCTTTAACTGGGTCACTCAGTGTGTGTGTGTGTGTGTGTGTGTGTGTGTGTTTTGATCATGTATTCTGTCTCTTTTCTGTCAGAATTGTACGAAATGTTTTTATAACAATTGGAGTTTTTATTGATACTTTATTGAAACTGGTGATAACTTCTTCTTCACCAAGTCCATATCTGCATCAGCACTCATTTTATGATTCAACGGTTTGTCTGCACGTTCATTAGCTGCAGTTTTAGCAACACATTTCATAAAACCACTGGGTGGGTCTGACTGAAACTCAAACGTCGTTGGATAAACGTCTTCATCTGACTCATTTAAAATGGCCGCTACAGTTACCTGACTGGTTTTTAACAGATTGTGTAAAACTCGGTTATATCCAGATGTCAGATGTTTAAAACGGTGACAAAACGACTTCATTGTCGCCTCTTTTTTCTGTTATAACATGTTTTTGTTCTTTTCTTCTGCAGAGAAACATGATGTGAATGGAAGCAGAACTGTTCCACCTTTTCCAGAAGGAACCGAAATGGTCACGTTTGGTAAGGGATAAAAAAACTAAAAAAATTTTGTTCAAAAATGTTATAAGCTAAAATTTCTTGTGTTCTTCCTGTATTTCTGTTTAATCTCCATTGTTTATACACAGCGAAAGATTTTTTTACCTTGAATTGCTGACAGTTTCTGCGTCACGCAGTCGCCACCTTCAGAGCCTCTGAAGGTGGCGACCATGGAGATAAGCTAAAACAGATTTTTTTTATCATATTGTGAGCATCTATGTCACTAAAACTTTATTAAGCACCAAACAATCTGAAAAAAAGAGATTTTTATTCTCATTTATTTACATTTCCTTCATTTGAAATCATAAGTTGCAGTGAAGAAGCTAGACTATGCTCCTAAAGATGGGACGGTGTGACCCGGATGTTGGAGGCTCCTGGTATTTATTCCTTTTTCATTATTTTATTATTATTTGAAGGAATGGGCTGCTTCTGGGGAGCAGAGAGGAAGTTCTGGAGGCAGAAAGGAGTTTATTCCACCCAGGTGGGCTACTCTGGAGGGTTCACACCTAACCCCACGTACAAGGAAGTGTGCACAGGTACTCCCAACACACACACTTACACACACCAGCTAGCGAGCCTGGTGTGTGTTTTCTACTGAGAGTTAGTAAATTGTAAAAAAACAAGAGGAGTCGATCATTTCCCTCAGGTCCTATTAAACCAGGGCATGGATAAGGCTGCTATCGATGCATGACTCAGTGTGTGTGTGTGTGTGTGTGTGTGTGTGTGTGTGTGTGTGTGTGTGTCCCTCCAGTCCTCCACCACAGACCGAATCCATCTTTCGACCTGCCCCATCACCTGTCTGTCACTTTCAGTTTTATTCTGTCAAACTGTTTATTGATTCGCTCCAGAAAAGTTTAGACAGTCGGTTGATAAGGAAGTTGGATAAAATAAAAATTTATTTTTATTGATTAGAATCATAAAATATTAGAAAAGCTGTAAGGGTTAGGAGTGGATAAACAGGGAAATGTGAAAATAGATGTGTGTTGACTCAAAAGTTTATTTTTTTTCTATTTTAGTCAATTATTTAAAAGTTTTCCTGACTGGTTCACATCTTTATGAGGAAAAACGTGTCAGTATTTATTATTATTTACAGTCAGATCAGCAGAGACACACATTGTAATGATTATATTTTCATATTTTCTTGTTTTTTAGTTTTATTTTTGACAGGTCTTTATTCCTCTCCACGTCCATTTGTTTTCTTTTCTTTTCTCTCCTGGTGTTCAGCAGAATTTTCCCTTTTTTTAATAATAAAACAAGTGTTTGTTGGTTATTGTTCACTCAGTGGTGACCGGACATCTGGCGACATCTGGCAGAGTTTGTTTGATCACTCTGGGGTTTATTTTTAAGAGTCTTTAACAGATTATTTAAAATCTTGTAAATTTTTATAACCTGTGCAGTAAAACTGAGCCAGAAGCTGAATTTTAAAAGATTTTTAGTGTTTTTGCTTCCTGCCTTCGCTGGTTTGTTAAAGGGATTCTATGCAGTTTTGGCTTGTTTTAGCACCCCCTAGTGTCCGTTAGTGAAACCAACAGTGAAACTCATCTCCTGGCTGTGCGTTGGTCTTTTTAACACCTTAATCTAACAGCTGAAACGTCTCCTCAGCCTTCATTAGTGTCTACAGGAGCGGTTCATCACTAAATCAAACACATCAGCTGTGTTCATGATCTAAAACATGCAGGAAACATGCTGGAAGCAGACTGCAGCACCAGGCATGTCAGCTCCACTTTACTAGGTCCAGCAGGGACCGGACCGCCACTCTAAAGTTGCAAGTGTGGTATTCTGGCCACAGAGGGCGGTGGGGGTCTGAGTGACATTTCATTAACCCTGTAAAGGTCATTTTAGCACAGACTGGCTCAAGAACAGGATTTAAAAATATGAAAAAGTTTCATAGTATGGCTTTAAGCAACAGATGTGCTCCTGAATGTGCAGGTTTTGAGTTTATTTGTGGCTCTTTTATAATAAAAACAACTTCACTGCTGCTGGTTTCTGTTCTTCCGGTCTTGCAGCATTCTTGTTGTCACGTCTCTGCTAGCTATCCGAACAGGACGGATGAAGGAAAAAGCAGTTATAGAAATACTCAGAAAAGTAGATTAAAGGTGTGTTTCACTCATTTAATCAGTACATCTGCAGTGGTCTCTAGTAGGAATGAATGCCTTGTAAGTCGTTCTCGGGGGGGAAAAATAAACCGGTGCACCATTTCTCAGCCCCAAAAGTTGCCCACATCATAGTTGAGCTTCAGACGGCGGAGTCTGGAGTCGTATTTCCTGATACGTGGACATCTCTCCTCTGATTGGCTAACAGCAACACGACTCTACCACTGACTCTGTCTGCTCTGCAACGTTGATGTTTTATCTCCACCAATAACACAAGCCTGGAGGAGTTCTGCTGTGTGGTGGAGTTGCTAATGCTAACGGTTAGCTTCTACTAGCCCAGACGTTCTCTGCTGTTTCCTGGACGCTAAACCAACAACAGCCTTCCCCGTCGTGAGTCCAGATGGGTGAGTCCATGAATGTTAAGTGACAGTGTGACGTAGATCTGTCAGGATTTTCTAGAGTGACCCATTAGGATCAGAAATAATCAATAAAACATTTTTTTCTGTGAACTACACCTTTAATTATAACTTCATAAACATTTTATTACACTTCTGGTTCTGACACGACCAAACAACATTTAGCCAGACTAATTTTCTGGTCATTTATAGAGAATTCTCTTTTTTCACCAGCAGCTACATTCTGGTGCAACTAGAGGATTTTTTTTATAAAGCTCCCAAAATAAAGCTGAAAAGCTAAATTCAGAGCAGTGTGAAGGTTTCCATTGTGCCGTCACACAAGCTGCTTCAGGAGCAACAAGAAGTGAATTATTTATAACTTTTACACAGAATATATCCCTTTAAGTTTATCTAGTAGGTCATCACGCTCTTGTTTATGAACAAACTCTCCCAAGCTAACTTTCCAGATCCATTCATGCTATTTGTATTCTTTAGGCAGCTGATAAATTTGCTTTTTAAAAATTCTACGAAGGTTTTGAGAACCTGAAGTCTTTTTATAAAACTGGACCAAGCTTTATTATCTAAATTAAGTTTGTGAAATGTTAGCGAACTTTGCTAAAGATGGCTCCGTTATTGATCCAGCTCCAGGTTGGTGAAACACCTGGATTCTGCCAACAGCACTGGGGCTTTGAGAGGGATGAGCGTTAGTCTGAACCAGGGTCTGGACCTGCCGCCGTCTTCTGGGACTCTTGTTTTCTTCCCTGAATGAAATCAGAACAGTTCAGTTTGTCTGAGAGGAGAGACCGCCTCGCTAACAGAGGAGCTAACGGCTCGTTTATGTTAAAAACACAAATAAATCTTAATTTTTTGCCTGTAGGAGGAGAAGTTCTGTGAAACTTGACGAGAGCGCGTGAATCATCTGGTGGATAATTGGACTTCCCGACCTGATTGTTCACTCTGAATTAATGCCAGATTGCCAGATCATTTTGCAGCCAAACGTGCGGCCAGCTGCAGCTTTATTTTCTGCTCTGATTCCAATCTTTTACTGTATTCCACATCCAGTCCGAGATAAATTTATTCCTGCGAGATTGGCCTGGTGAGACATTAATTTAATGCCGACCGCTGCTTTGTCTCTGTTCGCCAATATCTGCCGTAGGAATCCATAACTCCTGATATTAAAAAAGTAATAAGGCAGAGAAAGACATAGGAGTGGAGGTGGAATGAGAGACGTGAGGAAGATGAGGTGTCACGTAATGGGTCACACTCATTACCAGCACCAGCTGCTGTTTGACGCTCAGCAGAGAAGGTCTTCTCTGTAGAAAATCACTTTGGGCCTTTCAAGGACTCTGGCTGTGGGATTTTCTGCTTTTCTTGTGTAAATGTGGTCATTTCAAGGTCTTAATAGAACCGTATCTTAAATGTTATTAGGACAATCGGTTATTAATGATGACACGATGGAGTCGCTGCAGCAGGGATCTAATACTTTACCAGGTGTTTAGGTTGTTTTTGGTGTTTGTGTGTAAAAAAACATAATGTTTTAATGAAGTAGACACAAACTGAGGTGAGGTTTGTCCTGGATGTGGCGAATTTCAGCAGGAAGTGAGTCGTGGTCCAACGTTTAAGAAGCTGGGTTTGGATCGTAGAGGTAGCAGCTTCCTCAGCAGGATCCTCAGGTGTTCCCTGGCCAACATGGAGAGATAATCCCTCCAACGTGTTCTGGGTCGACCCGGGTGCCTCCTGCTGGCAGGACATGCCTGAAACATCTCCCCTGGATCTTGTTGACATGGAGGAGCAGCAGCTCTACCTAGCCCTCTCCCCTATCGCTAAGGCTCAGCCCAGCCACCCGTCATTACCCAACCTTCATGACCATCAGTGAAGATTAGAATGAAGAACTTCCAGCAAATTGAGCTCTTTGCTTTCTGGCTTAGCTCCCTCTTTATCACAGCAGACCGGTTCAGCGTCCGCATCGCTGCAGAGACGACGTTTGTGATCTTATTTACATGAATGATGGCGGATGGATCTTCTGTAGCCGTGGATCTGAAGAAGCCTCAGACTGAAGACAGAAGGCAAAAGCTAGCAGGGTTGCAGTAAGATGTCATGGACTACATCCCCTGCCAATCTACCTCCACTACTTTTCCAGTCCTCTTCACATCTCTGTCTACTCGTCTGAAAGCTGAACATTTGATTATCGATTGGCTATGACGGCCACCTTGAATGGGGTTGACTTCAAGGTTACATCCTGAGATATTCTGCTAACAGACAAGAAAACAAGCGTGATGAAGATGATGTCCTGAACTACACCAGATGCTGTTCTCAAGCACTGCCAATCCACCTCTTTTTCTTTTTCCAGTCCTCTTCACATCTCTGTCCGTCTCCGGCTGATTATTCAGCAGATGAGTGGATCCTGGTGGAACAAATGAGAAGCATCAGAGCTGAGGGAAATATGAGAAGACAAGTCTAGTCCTCCTTCCATGATGGTTTAGGTTGAATGGTTCATTCTAGTTGAACTCGTGCCTCTTTATGGTTTTTATCTGATGATGAATGTACTTTTCAGGCAGGACGGGACACGCCGAGGTGGTTCGAGTCGTTTTCCATCCAGATCGGATCAGTTTCTCCAGTCTTCTCAAGGTCTTCTGGGAGAGCCACAACCCGACTCAAGGTAGAACCTGAACCCACACTTGAACTTCCAAAGGAGAACGCTAAAGCGGCTCTCCGGAGTATTTGTTTTATCCGATAGCACCATCTAGTGGCTGACACGTGCATCACACGCTGCTACGCTCTCCAGCGCCCAATGAGGCGTCTACGTATTCATGTCTATGGTTAGTTTCCTATTGCACGGGGCTCTACGGGGCAGGGGGCGGGCTTAGCAAAAAAAAAAAAAGACGTATCGCTTACATTATATCACACTACATGATAAGACAATCACTTTTACGGATTTCTGAAAAATCACACATAATTCCTGAAAGGGGAAAACTCCTGATTGCTGCTTTAAGCTTTTTTTTTAGTTATTAATAATAATAATTAGTTTTTTTAATTTTAATGTACATCCAGCCTTCATTTTCTCTAATTTTATCTGTCAGCTGTCACCAGCAACAGGAGCGGTCACGATGTGGAACCAAATTCAGAGTTTATGAAGCTCCTCAAATATTATGAAGTTTTTTATGATAACGTCCAAAACGTCGACCTGATGAGCTTAAAGGGAGCTTCTTCATCTGTCGAGCCAGGAGTCAACATTTTAATACAAACTACAACAATCATCACAAACTTTAGCGTCAGATGCTGTTTTCTGTTTTTACTGCAGCAAACGTAATGTAGGTGAAACTATATTTCACCAGTTAGTTTTCCTTTTCAGAGCCAGGAGCGTCTAAAACCTGTAAAATAAACATCTTTTATGTTAAACTTGACTAATATTTGAACTTTGTTTCACCGTTAGCAGCATTTAGCTTCCAGCACACCTTAGAAAGCTCGAGACGCTCACAGCAAAGCATCAAATCAGTCTGAAAAACCAACAAGCTGCTTCAGCTCTGCGGTGACAGGCAGGTCATATTTTTGGAAACGCTGTCAGCTGTTGTTTTCACATAATCTGATGTTCCATTTGCCAAGAAGCAAAGACAAAGACGCCTCACGTCAGCTGAAATCCTTCAGTTTTTTGTTTTAACATGTGTGTGTTCCTCCAGGGATGCGTCAGGGGAACGACGTTGGGACGACGTACCGCTCTGCCATCTACACCTACACACAGCAGCAGCTCCAGGAAGCCTTGGCCTCCAAAGATCAGTACCAGAAGGTACAGCACGGGTCGTTTGTTGTATTTATGCATGAAAGCAACCTGGAAAAAGCCATCAAAACCAGAGAAAGTGAGCATATTTGGCGGTGAGATGGGAGTTTTATTTAAAGATTCTGCAGAACAGGCGTCCAAACAAAGAAACTTGTGATTTTATTTACTGAGGAGCTTAAAAAAGTCTCAATCCAGACTCATGTAAACCCTAAACTAACAAAAAAAAAACAAAATCAAAACCCACGGATCGCTCTGGAAGTTTCCTCTCCTGCTCAGTCCTCTCGGACTCCACTTCCCAGCATTCCTCTCTTCCGAAGCGTTTGTAGATGCTCGGCACGTCCAGGCCGTACATCTGTTTGTCCGTGAAACATATATGTCTCTTAACGTCGGCGCACACAAAAGATGTTCACACACCGCCGCCCTCAAATCCTCTCCTGCTGAGGCTGTTCCACCGCTGTCCCACCGAAGGGCCCGTTTCCATGGAAACTGACGGGAAAGAGGTTACTCTATTCTCCTCTAGTCTTTTCTACTGTAGTCTGGTCTTCATTAGAGTTGCTCCTCACCCTGTTTGCCCTTCTTTTGGCTGGTTTTTTCCTTCCTTTTAGCCGAACCAGGCGCTTGAAAGGATTTATCAGGCGACGGCATTATCGCTGTTTTCTGTTCGGTCTTTGGGTTGTGTTGTGGTCCTTTATGTTTGGAGTGAATCTCAAACAAACCAACAGGAAGGAGGAGGGAGGCCTGAACACGGTGAGAGGTGAAAAGTGAAGAGACCGGAGATCCAAAAGGTTAATTAACAGAGATGTGGAAACTCGAACCGCTTCAGAACTAAAGTTAAATTCCTGCAGCTTAAAACTCAAAGGAGGTCTGCTTCGTGTCAGAGGATGTGAGCGTATCGATTTTCTTCATAATTGTGAAATAATTTTCTGTTTGTTGTGTTTAGAGGCTGCAGGGACCTAGCAGGGAAAATAAATAAAAATAAAAAACCAGAGGAAGCCAAAACACTGAGCTGGAAACGGGACGTATGAAGTTTATTTTCTTTAAATGATTATTTTATTTTCAGTTTAAATCAAAACATAAACTCAGGTTGTGTGCTTGCTTTGGTTATAAATGCAGCAGAACACGTTGTGAGTCGCGTTGCTGTTAGCCAATCAGAGGCTGGTAATCTTCCTCTCACTTCCCGGTCTAAACCGGGTGTTCTACACGCAGTGTTCCCCAACCCTGGTCCTCAGGGCCCACTGTCCTGCATGTTTTCCATGTCTCTGCTTCAACACACCTGATCTGCATTGCCTCCTCAGGAGGACTTCAAGTTCTGTTGGCCTCGTTGAGACGAGGAACTCTGAGCTCATGGACGTCAACCAGGAAAGGGTGCATGGGGGGGGGGGGCGGCATCGACGTTGAATTGGGTTCTGAATTTATAAATCTACCTACGTTCCAACCTGTTGGGTAAGAACCAATAGAATGAGATCACTCGTGAAAACGGCTAAAATGAGCTTCATCTGGAGAAGCAGGACTCCCCCGGTGATGGAGCGAGGAGTCGAGTCGCTGCTCCTCCTCGTTGAAGGCTGAGGTGGTTTTAAAACTCTGCTAAGACCAGATGGATGGATGGAGAGAGGGACATTTTTAAAATACCTATTTCTCTTCACTTTTTTATACAAATTTGTAAATTGTTGCAGAAATT
Organism: Aphyosemion australe; assembly: GCA_006937985.1. Lineage (NCBI taxonomy): Eukaryota > Metazoa > Chordata > Actinopteri > Cyprinodontiformes > Nothobranchiidae > Aphyosemion > Aphyosemion australe. Next base: position 282,807 of record SSNS01000220.1, read on the forward strand.
TTATGCAATCATCTTCATTAACTCATTCACTGCCATTGACGACTTTAGTCGTCAATTGCATTTTTTTACGGGGTGGGCGTCAGAGCGAGCCCTCGCACCGTGAGAACAAACATCACGTGTCTAAAGCGGATCTTCATCCGTGTATGTCACACGTCACGTGTGAAAAATCATTGGATTACGAGTTTGTTTTGGGACGCTGCTGTGAAAAAAACGATGCGCCGAACGGAAATGCTTCTGCAGCGGCGCTTGGGCATCAGATTGTGAAAGAACGGATAACGCTAGAAATACGGCAATTCTTCCTGATGTAAGAAGTGAGTCTACTCTTTCTGTTGGTAGTTTTGGCGTTTACATGATCATAGAGCACAATGTTCTGACTCTTCAAAAAACAGTAAAAACGCTCAAAAACGCTGGCAGTGAATGAGTTAATGAGGTGATGCATGATGATGATGTCAGAATGCCTCTAGACCCAGTGGGGCTGAGCCATCAAGAGACCATCAAATCAAAACCAGTCCTGTAACAAACAGGAAGTCAGCAGAGTGAGGCCGATGCTGTGCTGGGGGATTATGGGAACGTTGACCTCTGATCTCACATGGGTCACTAACATAATCTTACTGAGTCTTAAAATAAAAGTTTTACTACATCAGTTTAATGATTTCGACCACTCTTGTCTAAAATGCAGATCTGTTTCTTTCTGATCATGTGCATGAGGAGTTTATAAGCTAAAAGCGTTCTAACTGGGCCGAAAACCCCGAACCAGACTGGTTTTGTGTTTATGGAAACACAAATTTACACACAAACACGTCATCTGTTGCAGAAACTTAAAGCTGTTCCAAACTCCTGATTTTACAAACGGACGGGCCAACGTGTTCTTTACATGATCAGCATCATTTAACTCGTTCTGGCCGGAGCTTTTCTATCCAAACACTTTTTTAGCGAGACGATGACGGACGGCAGATAGCTCTCATCTAACCATCACGTCCTGAAAATCACTCCTAGATTCTGTTTCCGCTCATTTTTTTATCACCAGATTGGCTCCCCCACCCCCTTCCATCTGTGTCTGCATGTGTGTGCACGTACATGTGTGTGTGTGTGTGTGTGTGTGTGTGTGTGTGTGTGAGAGAGAGCACTTGGCCTTTAGCAAACACACTCCATGCCAAACCATCTGGGTATTAAATCTGTCCTACACAAAAATCGCTTCAGTTGCAGACTAACGTAAACGTACGCTGAAGGTTTGTTCATCATTTTAAATTCCAGAAAAGACTCACGTTTATCTCGTTGGAGTCATAAAAGCTTCCGTGTCTTTAAATCTCAGCATCTCCCTTCCCCAAAAAGCAAAAGAAAATGTGAATAATTCAGTGTTTCCTCTTCTTTGGGAGTTCTTTTCACCACATTAACCTCCACATATTAACTCGCCTTCAAATATTTATGAATTCCTGCTCTCAAAAGTCTCTTTAAAGTTTCTCTATGGCGGCTGCAGCTGCGTGTGTCAGCAATCTGCTCGTTCAGCGCCGACCCAAAGAAGCAGGATCCATCAGACGCCACCAGAATCTCAGATAAACTCGCCGTTTAATGCTTTTAGCTGTTTCTGCAGCCACTTTTTAGTATTCAGCTATGAAAAATGTAGCCGGAGGAGCAGGAATGGTGAAAGCTACGCAGAAGGAGCGCTGAAGTTTAAATCAGGCCTGCTGTTAAAAAGAGATGAGAGGCTAAAAACAGAGTCTGGTTCAGTCGGTGTCATGGTATTGACCATGTTCGCTTCGCCGCCTGGCTTGATTGTATTGTTCACACAGAGCGTGATTGGGTAATTTGGTGTGTGTGTGTGTGTGTGTGTGTGTGTGTGTGTGTGTGTGTGTGTGTGTGTGTGTGTGTGTGTGTGTGTGTGTGTGCTTATTTAATGTAATAATGTGTGCTCGGCCTGTGGGTGCAGAAGCAGTGTGTTCTCATTGTTCTGGCATCTCTTCTGTTCTGATCCTCCTTTCTGCTACAGTTTCTCTCCACAAACCTTTTTTTTTTATCCTAAACACAAACTGCTGCTCCTTTCTTCTCTTTTCTCCTCCTCTTTGTGTGTGAATTCCCTCTCTTGTGCCGTTAACATGGCAGCTTCACCTTGTTCCGCTGCGTTTTTTCCCCGCTCCTCCTCTCCGTCTCATGGGTGCTTATCAGCGTTGTTCACGTTTCCCCCGCCGTACCACAGCAGTCAAGTTATTTGCATTCCAAATGAGCAATCTACTTCTCTGACATGCAAATTAATGGATGTGAATTATGCATTTATAGCACGCAGCTAGCACAGCATCAGGACCAGCAAAAGCACTGAAACACTGAGGAGGAGGGGCAGGGACAATAAAGATGCCACCACAGCGGGGCGATGGGGGAGGCTGCCATTTTAAGCATCACAGGTAGTCGGGATTTCACGTGAACAGACCAGCTGTTGTGTTTTAAATCTCTATTAAACACTCAGAATATTTGTTTAATTGTTCTCTCAACTGCACCTGAAACAGGAAGCTTAAACAAAAACAGAAAATATCTAAAAATCTCCCTGAACAGCTCCAGGTCTGTGAGTGTTTGTGGAAACGATGGGTGTTCAGACAGAATTTGAACCAAAAGAGGGAAAAGATTTCATGAGAAAACGCGCACCTGAGTCAGGTTTTGTTCTAATCTTTTTAAAGTGGTTGTGATCGATGCTCTCTGAAGGTCTGTGTGAGTTTTTCTTTGGACTTTGCCCGAGCGTTTCACAAAGAAGCAGCAGAGCTAAAACCATTCAGGCATGAAAGGTTCCTAAACTCCAGGGATGAACCGGCAGTGTTGGAAACATCCCATAATATCTCCTGCTGTTTTGTCATCACAAAGCAAACTCACCAGAGAATAAACGTACTAATTTGAGCCAAATTGTTGGATTATGAAAAAATGTGAAAACAGGATGACTAATATTCTCACAGAAATACGACATGTCTTATTAGAAAAGCTCTAAAAGCTCTTTATTTGTTTAGTTATTTATTTATTTATTTAGTTATTTATTAGAAATGTACATAACCAACAAACTGATTTTTGTTTCTTTCATTGTTGTAACAACTAAAGCTTTATTTTTCTAAATTTCTAATTTTCTACCAAAAAGGCAAATTTCTTTGGTCTTTATTACTTTTTGACTACTTTAACGATTAAAATGACAAAAAAGTTGTTATAATAAAATCTGAACAAATTAAGTTGATTTTGTGGCTTTTTATAAATATATTTTCATTGGAACAGTAGTTGTGAAAGTTACAGACCCCTGAAGTAGCCAAAGTAACTAAAGTAGGCAGTAAGTAAGTAACTAATTAGTAACTAGTTACCTGCAGCCTATCATAAGGACACATTAAAGTAACACAGAGCAGTTTCCTGCTCCTCCGCCCTACTGGTTGAAAGTGGAATTACAACTATCGTAAACAACCCTGCTGCAGCCTGCTGTAGCTAGCGCTAACAATGAGCTAATGCTAACATGAACAAGCTAATACTAAAATAAACCACAAAGTAAAAAGATCCACACTGTTGGACAAAAAATATTATTACTTACAAGTCCAGTAGCAACAAAGCCAGGTCACCATCAGTCTGTAATTTTGTAGCTAGCTAGTTTAGCTCCAAACTAGCGTAGGCCGCGCCAATGTTCACTCTGGTTTTAGCTCTTAGCTTCACCTCCAAAGACATTACTCTGTTACTTTTACTTCCAGGCTCCACCATGATGCCGACAGAAAAATCAAACTTCTTCTTTTTCTTCTTCTTGTGCTTTTTATTGGTGAACTGAAAATGCTAACCGCTAGCATTACAGCTAACAGCCATAAAGCAGGTATAATAGCACCCCCTATAGGACACCTACCCGCTCCACAAAACTATCTAGTGCTGTTTTTGATCAGCAGAGGGCTGCAGAGTGGTGTCAGAGATGAAACTGGTCAAGTTTCTAACTCAACAATCACTGAGATCAACGTTAAAGCGCTAGCTTAAATTTTAAAATGCTATTTAGTGTTACTTTAAACAAATGGCACTCAGGTCTGTCGTGGTTCATCATGAGAAAAAGGCTTCATCCAGTTCAAGGTCACATGAAGGTCATACAAGCTGAGCAGGATGGAGGAGAGTCTGAGTCATCAGCCTTTTATAGAATAAACAATTACAGAATATTCTTTAAATCTGAGTGTTTTATATAATGAACATTTCTACCAGCTGTGTATTTTTACTACTTTCGACTGAAAACTTTCTCAGACCCTCTGGGTGTTTTCATCCACTCCTTAAACTGTTGATGTCAATTAAGTGAAAATGGTTTTTCACATAATTACCTCTTACAAAGCATCACAGCCACCAATGTGTGAAATTACTCAGCGCGCTTTTAATTTGATCGTTTTTTAAGAACAGATAAAAGAACTTTTCTGTTCTGTTCTGACAGGAAGTGCTGACTCAGCGTCTCCATGTTTTAGTCGTATTTACAACAGAAGTTTGTTCGTGGCTGGGATGTTTTCTTAGCAAAAAATAACCTTTTTTAATTCTAATTAACGTTGTGATCTGAAATCATGTCGATTTCAGAAAAGGTGTGAATTGTTTTCAGGGGCTTTAACGGGTCGTATCATCAATTTTGCACCAGTTCAGCCTTTATTTCCTGTATTTGATGACATCACGATGACCCGTTTGCTTTAGTCCTTCCTGTTGGCCCATTTTTCAGCAGACGTCGTGACTTATTAGGTAAAGCACTGGGCTGTTTTCCATTTCTACAGCTGTGCATGCTCGTTTGTAAAACTGTAAACAAGCTGAACTTTCTCTAAATGGAATGCGGCCCTCGTTAATGCCCCCGAGCCTCTGATGTCAGCTATCAGCCTGTTGGGCTTAAATAATAAAAAAACCTTCAATTCAGAGATGAACAGGCATCAAAACAGGATTTATTTTATCTCTCAAACACAAAACTGTTTGTTTCATTTTCATAAGACCAAAAATTAAAAAAATTAACAATTTCTTTATTTTTATTTGTTAATCAGAAACAAAAAGATTATTTTTCTTCATATTTTCAGTTTTATTCTCAGATCAAAATACGAAATTAAAAAAAACGAGCTGCAGATTTGATTAGAATAATTCATGGGTTGGGTTAGAACGTGTATCCGTGCATCAGGACCACGCTCTGGGCAGAAAGCGCGGATCCAGTCGATTCCGCCTCGATTCCAACTAACGCAGGGATGCACATTCTGTCCAAGACTAAAACTGGTACCCATCCAGACCAGAGAGAATTAATAATCCATCCAGGAAGTCTTCCCAGTTCCTGGAAATCCTCCACAGGGAGGTGATGAGGAGGCATCCTGGTCAGACGTCTGAACCACCTCAGCTGAATCCTTTTGATGATGAGGAGCGGCGACCCCTAACCTTATCTGAGGCTGAGCCCGGCTGGCCCTTTGAGGAATAGGCTCAGCTGCCTCTTCACCACGACTGGATCAGCGTTCCCATTCCTGCAGAAGAAGCCTCCGACCCGTCCCAAGGTCAGGCTAAAGGTCGTGACTCGCAACAGAATCACATCATCTGCAAAAAACAGACATGAAACCATGAGGTCCTCACTCTCGTTGCCATGACTACGCCTGTTCATAAACACACCTGCAGCTCCAGAAACATCCCATAATGTTCCCGTATCATTTCTATCAGAAGATCCTCCATGTACAGGTTTAGATCCTTAAGAAGACTTTTGGATCTTTTTAAAGATGATGGATGATAACGTTTAATAACCTTTTCTAACAGGATCAGCCACACGTGTCACATGATGGCGGGATATGGAGCGTGTAATGGAGCCGGGAGTTACGGCACGCCGCCGCTCTCCAGTCCAGTCCAAATCAAACGAAGCACCAAGCTGTAAATAATTCACCTGAACGTCCCGACTCATAATTACGTTCACATTAAATCTTTACTGGATAAAACTGGAGCAGCGCTGACTTTGTGTTTGTTAAAAAAACACCAAATCAGACCCTTAAGGTGGAACTGTGAGTTATAGCTCGCTTTAGTGACCTTAAACAGGAAGTAAATCCTGAGCAGCAGCTTTGTGTTTAAGAAATCTGTCAAATTAAATTTATCTCCATCTATGACCTGATCACATAAAACACTTAGCCGTTAAAACGCCCCAGCAGCACAAATTAAACTTTCATCTGTGTGTGTGTGTGTGTCTTTGTCTTTTAAATTACCCACACACCATCTGGTTGGGTAATTTTTATAACTAGGAGGAGAAGGTGTCATTACCAGTGGAGGCTGAGTTTGTTCTGCATGAAGACTTCAGAAGGATGAAACACTAATGGCTGCTCGGCAGAATCGGTCCTGATGCGATTAGTTAAAGGAGTACAACTGGTTTTAATGCAAACACACTAAACAAACATGTTTATTCTGTGATTATATCACTTCATTTCCCATCATAAACTTTGTTGTTGCTGTTTGTTGATTTCCTTCAGAAATCCTCACCTTTGGTCAGCTTTGGGTTAAGTGTTAAGAGATAGGCCGAGTAGCTCGGACATCCAGGACAGACTCGGAGTGGAGACGCTGCTCCTCCTCACCAGGAGGAACCAGCTGAGGCGGTTCGGTCAGGATGCCTCCTGTGCTGCTGGCAGGAGGACGCCGGGTCGATCTGGGACTCATAGGAGGGATGATATCTGACCAGGGAACGCTTTAAGGTCCCACTGGTGGAGCTGGTGGAGAGAGGACGTTTTGGGCCTTTCTGCTGGAGCTGCTGTGCTTATGACCCGGACCTGGATCAGCACAAGACATAAACAATCATAAATGTCCTCACAGATGTTTAAGTTATTTATTAAAAAGGTTCAGAACCATCAGAACTGATTGTTACAGATAAGGTGTGAACATGTTTTTGTAGAAGTCATCCATAATGTTTGTTTTTGTGTGTTTTCCAGGTTCTGACCGAGGACGGCTTTGGCCCGATTACAACAGAGATCTCTGAAGCCAGACCCTTTTATTATGCTGAGGACTACCACCAACAGTACCTGAGTAAGAACCCAGATGGGTACTGTGGGCTGAGAGGGACCGGCGTCTCCTGTCCAGTCGGACCCGGCAGGACGAGCCAGTAGGAGACCAGAATTGACTCCAACCACAGATGAGATGGTTTTATTTAGAGACAGATGCAGTTTACGTGTGAATAAAAGAGCTTTTAATACCAGACGTGTGTCGGGTTCTTTCTGTAGAACCAAGCTGCTCTGAGCCGTCCGGTTCAGAACAACAACAAACGTTTACCAGAACTAATTCCTGTGATCGTTCCATCTTTCTTTTTAACAACGTTTCGGTTCTGTTGTCACTAAATTCATCAATCAGGACGGTTCTGTTCCTAGAAGGCCTGAGCTGATCTTCATCCTTCTGTTTCTGGGATTTTTCCGTGTTCTCCATCCTTCCGTCCTTCAGCCTCAGCAGCTCATTTTATACAAAGCAGCTGATTTTTCTGAACGCAGCAGAATGACTTTTCTGTAGTCATTTCACCAAAATCACCAAGAGAAACTCTTCAGATCCAGGAAAAAATCTGCTTTTTATTTATTTTTTATTTATATTAATATTTTTAGTGATGTTTTAATTCCTGTCCTAAAAAGTAAAACGTAAAATCAAAGACAGCAAGACAACGTGAGTTTAAATAAAAACGGACATAAAAAACTCATCAAGAGGAAAAATCCGGATAAATTATCTGTAAATTAAAAACATTTCGTTTTTTGGACTAAATAAAAAAACGGACAAATACATAAAGTATTCAAGCTCAGTTTTATTTCACCTTCAGATACTGCTGCTGTTGCTCAAAATGCCACAAATCATGTGAAGATGGAGATAATTACACAAAATAAAACTAGATCTGTTCTAAATGGAGTCATCAGGTCTGCTGGTGCCCCCTTTAGGGTCTCCTCTCCTCTGGGTCCTGGTCCAGACCTCAGGACCTGGTGACCAGAAGACCTGGAGGTTCGAGTGGAGCTGCTGGTCCAGAATTTTACTGATGAAACATTCAAATCAAGAAGAGAGATTATTTCTTTTTAAAAGATGAGTTCTGGACCAGCTGTGTTCCAGTAATCCAGCTGGGATGATGGGATTAACCCTCAAACCAGCAGGTCAACTGGGTTATTGTGTTTTAGCCCAGCTTCTAATTCAAGGATTAACTGAACTAAAAACTACCAAACAAAAATATTATAAAACATATTGTAGATGTTTCATATTGTTACGTTAAACCATCTTTCCTTTAATTTTGATTTTATTTAGTTAAATTTGAACTCTTAATGCCTCATGAATGTAAACAAATGCAAATAAGATTATTTTTAAATATATTTTTTGCTTCTTGGTGGGAGTTTCGGAGACCAGCCTTTAAGCGTCACGCATATGCGCGCGCACACACACACACACACACACACACACACACAAAATATCAAGGCATTTTCTACATATTTCAGGTGACACTTCCAGCAGATCACCTTCCAGGACCCTAAAAGCAGCTCAGCTAGAACCAAACACCCTTCATTGTGACTGGTGGGAGTTTTTCAGCGTGACAAACTGCAACCGTGCTGAAAAGTTTGCATAAAACCTTAAAACAATGTTAAAAACATCAATAAAACATGCTGAAATAAATATTTCAAGTTGAAACTAAAACCCATAACATCCAAGTGTGTTTGAAATCTGATTGAAGAGAATTTAATATCAGTCTTGTCAAACTTGTAACAGTTTGTCTGAAGATGTGTAATTTCTATTCTGCATGAGCTCTTTTATTGTTTTTTGTGTTGATGTTGTGTTTCAGAGCAGTATTGTGGATGACCTCGTTCCTCTGATCTTTGCCTGAAGCTATGTTCCAGTCCAGGCCTCATCTGTCATCATTGTTAATCTCCAAGCATGTGTGTGTGTGTGTGTGTGTTTCTGCACAGTAGACGTATGTGTGTGTGTTTTGATGGTACAGCATGCAAACACACACAGCAGCAGGAGGCGAGCTCTTCAGTGCCAGGCCCTCCAAAGCTTGGCATCAGCATCACAAAGCAAAAGAAGGAAGAGATGAGTCTCTTTGGAAATGGCAGAGCGCCACTTTGGATCTCTGCTGGTTTGGATCGGCTCCACCGTGCAGGCTGCAGGACCACAGAGCCACCCGCTTTTGGAAATCTGGACCTGAGCCGTCGGTACCAGATAAAATCGTAAATTTAGATGTAAAGTTAAAAAAAGTTCTCACAATCTGAATTTTGATTCTAAGACTCCTAAATGCTGCACAAATGGATGCAAACAGCTAATTTGCATCATTTTTTAAGCATGCATCTATTTTCTGGTTTAATTTTTGCATTTTAAACCAAACTAATAAAAGATTTAAAAGAAAATAAAAATCCTGCATTTTTCTATAAACCTTTCGTGATGCACTCTTATAGCACCAACGTCCATTTTTGAGCTCGCCTTCAAGTTTCAGGTGAGTTATCTGGATAGATTGGACTCTACTGACACCTGGAGGTGTTTTCATGCATTACATCTAATTTAAAGGATTTATTTGAACCAAAATATTACAAAAGAGCATTTTTAAAATGTAATTTGCACATTAACCCAAATGCATGAAACCAGGTTATAACTATACTAACACCACGGTGGGAGCACGTGGGTGAACCTGTAACTAGCCCCGCCCACCTAAGGTTAGGAAAAGCTATGCAGCCTCCAATAAAACTCAAAAGGTTTCTATGAAATATAGAAGAAGCGGAGAAAATGTTTCTACAAGGATAAAAAAGGAGAATTCCACAAAGGTCAAGGGAGCGTCCCAGGTAGGAGTTTAAGGTGGAACAGGTGTTGTTCTGACACCTGGGTGGAGTTAAGGTGGACCAGAAACTTCACGATGCGATAAACTGAGACAATTTTAGCAGAATCATTATTGTTATTCATTTGATCCCTCGTGGCTGGTTTTATTATTTATTGCTGTTTGATATATTTTTGCACAAAATTTCAAATGAAGGTCAGGAGTTGAATTTGGGTCAGGGTGTTGAATTGAAACATCCTCCTGAGACTTTAGCTTTATACTTTTAAAATAAAACATTTTGTGTTCCTACATTGTCACTAAAAATGTCTTTGTTTATCACAATTTTCTTGAAGTTGTTGCTGTTTAGAATAATGTGATGCATCTGACCGCCTCTAGATGGCAGCAGATCAGCAGGTTTAGGTGACAAACAGCCTGATGGAGGCCAGCTCAGGTGGTTTAAACGCAGATTTAGCTGTTTACTGACTGATGAAACTGGTCTAAACCAGAAAATTACTTTTAAATAATTTGAAAAAAGCATTTAAATAAAGTAAAAGTAACAAAAGTTAAAGAATTAAATGTTAAAAAGTAAGAAAAACAAACAAAAACTGAAGGTGATTTAGCCCTCAATAACATCCAGGATTAAAACTTGAGTTTCATTAAAAATAAATTATATATTTTTGTTCTCTAATACCATTAATTTGCTTTAATTGAAAGTTTAAGTAAAATATTTTTTATTTAAATCCAGTTATATTATTTAACAATTTTCATGTTTGCCATTGGTTAAATGAATCCCAGCAGGAATGATGCTACATGTTTTTGTTATGTTTAGGATTTCCTGGATTATCTGTGTAGTTTTAGCTTCTAAGCTGCAAGACTCCGCCTGCCGGCCTCCTCCGTCTCTCTGGTTGCAACCTGATGCTCAGAATGGTAAAAATCAATGAACTATATTTTAGAATGATGCAGCCAGGGGCGGATTTTGGGTCGAAGAAGTTCCGGGGGCTTAGCCCAGAGGAGTAATGGATTTTTTTTTAGTATGTGCAGAAAAATGTTTTTTCTTTACAAATGTTTAGAGGAGACATACGCCTGCCAGCATGTTTGATCACAGGGAAATGGCTTTTCTCCAGTGTGGATCCGCTGGTGAGTTTTCAGACTCCTTGACTCAGAAAAATATTTCCCACACTGCTCACAGGGAAATGGCTTTTCTCCAGTGTGGGTTCGCTGGTGTTCTTTCAGATACCATGACTGCCCGATTTGTCAGGTTACACACCAGCATTATGAGACCAGTCGATTTATGAGACCATTTTTGATGGTCTCGTAATTCGTGACTTTTAAAATGTTGTAATAAACAAATATAAAAAGTTAGCATTGTTAATAGATTATTACTAACTGTGTAACTGCTATTATCATTTTATTTAGTTATTTCAGCAACTGAAACTTTCTTTTGTTTTTTTGGCCAATTTATAAATTGGTTTCGTAAACCACATCATGTGTGTGGTATACAGACCACCATGGTCTCATAAGCCTGTCAAGAGTCATATGTGAAGCCCAAATAACCACCCCCTAACTCTGCCCCAGGGTGCAACAAGAAAAAAATCTCCTTTTTTCTGCAAAATCGATTCCTTTTAGTAGCTGGGAGTTTTCCAGAGGGAGGATTGTTGTCAGACGTCCTACACTCATATCCCAGTTTAAATAAACAACATGCAAGAATATCTGCAGCATACACAGGAACAGTTTTAATAGAGCTCTCCAGTTTCTTTTTTCAGCTCATCATTTTGCTGCCGTGGCTGATGCGTGCAAAGTCTATAAATTAGCAGAACACGAACTACCACAGTCGCAGAGCGTCTGTGTCGACACCCGCTGAAGGAAACAACTTCAAGACACAAACAGACTTGCATCAGTACCGTGGTTACACCGGGGTTAACCCCCAACAAAAACAGGTCCTGCTGGTTGGATAAACACATAATTCAGCAACATCATTTCCTGGCAATAGAAAACACAGTAAAGCTGAATTTGTCTTGTTACTGAAGCATAATCTCAGCTCCTTCACACAAACAAATAAAGGTTCTTCTGATAAAAACGTTTATTTACATCATAGAACTTTTGAGCAAGTTTAGTTTTCAGCTTTACATGAATCAAAAATGCAGAAATAAACAAAAATAAAGCACAAGAGTCCAGAGCCGAAGATGTTAATCCTCTTAATCCCACTGTTGGAAACATTCTGTGTTTGTTCATTTACAGCAAGAAGTAACAGATTCACTCTTCTCTCTCTACTGAGTGTGTTTTTCACGTGGATGAAGTGCAAAAGAAAAACATTCAAAAGGTAGTTTAGTTCTTTTTTTGTCTTGTTGAATTAAAGGTTCCTTTAAGGAAAGCAAATCGCCTTTTATTTTTAACATTTTCAACTAAGATCGTCTTAAACTTGAGTGATCTTGGGGCGTTTTCACACGTCGTTGGGGTTATTTGGTTTAAATCCATTTATGATTTAGTTCATCTGTAGGTTTGTTCTAGTTATTCAGTTTCTTTTCACACAGAAAACTTCAAACCAGGTGAGAATCTGCTGATTGGTCAGATTTTCCGTGGGCGGGGCTACCAGAATTAACTCATTCACTGCCATTGACGACTATAGTCGTCATTTGCATTTTTTTACGGGGCGGGCGTCGGAGCGAGCCCCCGCACCGTGAGAACAAACATCACGTGTCTAAAGTGGATCTTCATCTGTGTATGTCACACATCACGTGATCAGGAAGCGGAAAATCAATGGATTACGAGTTTGTTTTGGGCCGCTGCTGTGAAAAAAACGATGCGCCGAACCGGAAATGCTTCTGCAGCAGCGCTTGGGCACCAGATTGTGAAAGAACGGATAACGCTAGAAATATGGTGATTCTTCCTGATGTAAGAAGTGAGTCTACTCTTTCTTTTGGTAGTTTTGGCGTTTACATGATCATAGAGCACAATGTTCTGTGACTCTTCAAAAAACAGTAAAAACGCTCAAAAACGCTGGCAGTCAGGGGCTTTCTGATCAGAAAACGGCTGGCAGTGAATGAGTTAAATACAGGAAGAAGGTTGTGCTCTAACTCCGCCTCCCTGAGACGTTTATCATCTATTTGAACTCTTCAGTGCTTTTATGAGTCCGAGCTGATAACTGTGGTCATCTGCCCAAAAATCAGTCAGGGATCTTTGATTGTCCATGTGAGCCCTCGCTAGCTAAGAGCTAGTCGGTGTTTGTGTGCATCCCAGAATGCAACACAAACCTTTCACCGATCACATTTCAAGCAAACATTCCACTCAGCATGTAGACATCATAGTTTTGGATGTGAATGCCTCTCAGCTCCTACGACACAAAACTTTAGCTTTGCATCCATTTCAAACTACATTTGATAAATGGCCTGTATTTCTATAGCACTTGAGTCCTTAAACCCCCAAAGGCGCTTTAAGACAACAATGGGTTAGGGATGTGCTTTAAAAGCTTTAATCATGACTTTTTTCCACCTGTGCAGGTGGAACGGTGGTTATCAGCTGAGGTTTGTTGCTACAGCTCAAGCTGACATGAACCAGTCATTTTTTTCTAACATAGGCAAACAGGCTATTTTGGCTCCAGAGGTTACCGTTGTGGTCGTCTGTATATTTGGGACTCCACTGTCCGATGTTAAGAGCTTCTTTTGGAGAAACGAGGGGCAGAAGGTGGAGATGTAAGCGTCTTTAAACCCTGAGTTCCAGAAGCAGTAAACAATCGGATCCAGGAGACAGTCGGTGTAGGACAACACCATGAGGCTGTCGTAGACCTGGACGGCGACGAGTTCCGTCTCCTCCCAGTTGTTCAGCCGGACGACCAGCAGAGCTGCTCTGGCTATGGTGCTCGGGAGGAAGCAGATGGAGAAGACGATGACCACGGACATGACGGCAAACATGGCCTTCCTCAGTTTGGCCTTCTCCCCAACTGTCTTCCTCTTTAGTCGGTTCACGATGCGACATGTGCAGTAGACAAGGATGAAGAAGGGGAAGAGGATCTGTGAGAAGTAGATGATCTAAAAAACAAAAACAAGCTTTATTAGTGATGGATAGCTCGTATTAATGAAGCTATTGCTACAGTTTCAGCTCACTGATTATCTGTAGGTTTAAAGCTCCACCTGAGCTGATAGTTGGCATTTTGGGTTAAAATATGGAAGCCCAGAAAGGCAAAGAGGAAAAATGAAGACCCATTTTTTTAAAGATGTGGTTTACTAATTTAACCAATAAGCTCCGGTAAACCAGTTTCAGGAACTAGAAGTGAGCCACATCAGAGTTGAGCTCCAGACGACAGGATCTGGAGTCTTACTTCCTGGTATGTGGTCATCTCTCCTCTGATTGGCTAACAGCAACACGACTCTACCACTGACTCTGTTTGCTCTGCAACGTTGATGTTTTATCTCCACCAATAACACAAGCCTGGAGGAGTTCTGCAGTGTGGTGGAGTTGCTAATGCTAATGGTTAGCTTCTACTAGCCCAGACGTTCTCTGCTGTTTCCTGGACGCTAAACCAACAACAGCCTTCTCCGTCGTGAGTCCAGATGGGTGAGTCCATGAATGTTCAGTGACAGTGTGACGTAGATCTGTCAGGATTTTCTAATCCTAGAGTTTCACCGTCTATTTTCTATCAGAAGCTAATGCAGGAGATGGAAAATGGCCTGTTTTTGTATAGCGCCTTCTTAGGGTTCTACAACCGCCCAAGGCACTTCACAACACAAACAGTCATTCACCCATTCACACACACACATTCACACGCTGGCGGGGATGAGCTACATTGTAGCTACAGCTGCCCGGGGGTGCACTGACAGAGGCGGCCTGCCGTACACTGGCGCCACCGGTCCCTCTGACCACCACCAGCAGGCTAGGCGGGTCAAGTGTCTTGCCCACGGACACAATGACAGCGACAGACTGAGCGGGTCACAAACCTGCGACCTTCTGATTGTAAGTCGGCCACTTAACTCCTCTGCCACCATCGCCCCGAGATAGGTGGAGGAGACTATCTTCATGTTCAGCCTGCATGAAAAACTCAGAGTGACCCATTAGAATCAGAAATAATCATTAAAAAAATGTTTTTTCAGTGAACTACACCAAATTCTACATGAAATGTTTTTAAGTTTTTGTTTTTCACTTGTCATTCTAGACACAGAAGTTAATTTATTTATGTTTGTTTTTGCTTTGACCCAGAGTGTGTGTGTATTTTTCTAGAAGTGTGTATTTTTGTAAAACGACTTAGAAAATCTTTTGTTTTCTCTCTTTTCTATGTGTTGGATGAAAAATGGGGGAAAAAAACTTGAAGAAATGTTTTTCCTTCGTCTTTTCGGGCTTCTGCATTAATAAACTGCAGTCAGGTCAACATGAGTGCTGAGATCCAAGACAACACAGCAAACATAAACTCAACATAAAAAATTGTCAGATTTTAAGGCATCAACATTGTTTTTAATAAAAAATTTAAGAACATAAATCTTATAGATTAGTTATTTTTTGGTGTTTTTTGCCCCCTGCAGTACAAGTTTCAAGCCCCGCCCCCTCCATGTAAATTAATTTGTCTGAATTAAAACTAAAAAAGCAACTCAGATATTATTTTTCTGCGTTTTGATTTCTTTAGTTCTGCATGGCACATAGCTGTATACATCGATAAAATATGTCGTCATCAAACTTTACAAAGGACACGTGTCATCATTTACACTCAGACCTCAGGGACCTCCGTGGAGGACATTGTTTCTGTTCCCATACAAATGGAAAAGGTAAACACGTTAGAAACCAGGATGGTACCTCTCTGAAGGTGTCCGTCACATCGTGATAAAACGTCTCCACTTGACGCCCGTGGCTGTTGCAGCACTCGAAGGTTTCCACCATGGTGGGGATGGTAAGGGGCAGCAAGAGGAGCCATATGAACAAGGAAATCTGGGGAGATTTCTTAAAGGTCTTGACGCAGTTTTTCCTCCCAAGATGGACCACGCTGAAGTAGCGGTCGAGGGACAGGGTGATGAGGAAGGCGATGCTGGCGCCTCGGTTGAGAAACAGCATGAAGAGCATCGTCTTACAAACCGCACGGTTGTCGCCGCGCCTCAAGTTGTGTTGGTAATGGTGGATCTCGACTGGAAGGCAAACCACCAGCAGAAAGTCAGCGACCACGATGTTGAACAGGAAGATGCTGTTGTTCTTCCAGAACTTGAATCTAAATAATTTAGAGAAAAAGAGTGAAAAAGAAAAGTGCAAACATTTGATCCTATTTGCACACCTCCAGAGCATCGCTTCATTTAAACTCACTGTTACAGTGAAAGATGTAAACTCTCATTTAAATGCTTTTAGCAATCTTTTTTCTCATTTAGATCATTTTTTAAAGCTAGTTTAATTTAAAAAATGGATGCTGTCAGATAGATATGGGGTGCCATTTGTAAACTCAGAGAGTCATAATTTAACAGCAGTGTTTTGGGGTTATTTGACCTATCAGAGAAAAAAAATGTGATTTCTTTTTTCAAAGTCATATTTTTACCATGTTATTCATATATTTATAAATGTTAAAGTTCCAAACTAAATATTTAGCTAGCAAGCTAAATATTTAATTTAGAGTTAAATATTTAGTTTACAAACTAAATGTTTAGCACAAAAATAAACATTTATTTTCCTAAATAAATATTTAGATGCCAGATAAATATTTATTTTGAGGCTAAACCTAAATATTGATTTTGCAAACTAAATGTTTAGCTCCAAAATAAATATTTAGCTGAAATCTAAATATTTATTTTGTAAAATAAATATTTAATTTGGATCTAAATCATTAGTTTGTAAACTAAATATTTAGCTTCAAATTAAATATTTAATTAGTACATTAAATATGTATTTTACAAACTAAATATTTAGGTCTGACCTAAATATTTCGTTTGTAAAATAAATATTTAACTTTGAAGTAAATATTTAGCTTGCTAACTAAATATTTAGTTGGGAACTTTAACATTTATAAATGTATGAATAACATGGTAAAAATATGACTTTGATAAATTACTTGTTTTTTCTCTCATGATATGCTAAATAACTCAAAATACTGTTGTTAAATTATGACTCTTTGACTTTACAAATGGCACCCCATAGTGAAAATCTTTACCTCACACTCTAAATATTATGAGTTTGGCATTGGCTCAGTTTCTAAATCCTGCATTTTGACTTTTTTTGAGTTTTTAAAGACACAACTTATTTTCATTTGAACATATTTGAGGAATTCTCACAGATATCTCAGTTAAAGACCAGGGTTAATGTTTTTTTTACTTTATTTAAAACATGAAAATTTCCTCGGAAATCCTAAATGCATTTCACATTATGCTTGACTCATCCAGGAGTTTAAATTAAAAAGAAATTCCCACAAACATTTCCAACTCTTCAGCTCAGTTTTCCATCTCTTGACACCTGATTTACCATTTCAATCCCAATTTTGGAGGAATGAGAGCGTTCCTTTTTACCTGAAGATGAAGACGTAAAGGACCGACAGGTTGAGAGGTAGACCCAGGATGAACTCCCCAGCCATCAGCCAGGACAGGGCTTGGTACGTGGTGTTGTTGGGTGTTTTACAGTTGTCCACTGATGAGTTGACAGATGAAGACATGTCTCTCTTTAGTGAAGCTGAACTCCTCGTCTCCTCAGGCAAAGATTCCTCTCCTCGTTCTTATCCGACAAATTCAGCGGCTCCCTTCAGAGATCCCTCAAGAGCTCCGATGAGCCTTTTGCATCCATGCCAAAAGATACACAGGAAATATGTAAATATTGCATTCAGAGAAAGGAAAAACCAACAGAGAGGGGATGAGAAAGCAGCCAGAGAGAGAAGTGAGTCTGCAAATGATCCTTCAGAGAGGAAGAAGTTGCTCTCATCTGGAGGTGTGGCTAAAACAGGCTCAGCTCACTGAGACGCTTCTTTTCTGGTGAGCAGCTCTTAAACTGGACAAAAGAAAACATGAATAAGCTTTTATCATATCATTAGTTGACAATAATTAAATATAAACCACCTAAAGGAGTCCTGGGGTCGACCATAATCACTAGAATAAGAGCTGGAAGTGCTAATTCCCAGATGTTTGGAGTTTTTTAGAATCCAGTTCAGCATTTATTGTAATTATGCATCAGAAATCCTGCCTGTGGTGATTAAAGGGTTATTTATTTAACAGACAGGAGCCTCAGCCTCAGCAGCAGGTTGCAACATACATCGATCAAAGTGATGAGGCACCTCAACAACATCTGAACAAGTTCTCCTGAAGCCTGTTTACTGTGCTGGAGCTAATGCTAAACTTGAGGACTGAGGTTAGAAAGCTCTTCTCTTGAAACTTCATGTAGGAACAATTCCTTAAACCTCTTCATACACGACTCCCGTGGATGCCAGTGCCGTCCCATGCCATACCAATTTATTTATAAAGCACCATTTAAAAATAGCATGGCAGCTAACCAAAGTGCTGTACAAAAAAGAGCCAAATGCTCGAACATAACAACAAACACAATGAAAGCATGGAAATCAGGTAAAAAGCAAAAACAGCACCAAGTCACAGATAAAAATTCCTACTAAAAACTAACAGAATAAGAGAACAAGTAAAAAGTAACAGCACTATTGAGAGTAAAAATAATGCAGTAACTGATAAAAACAAATTAAAAAGTCACATATAAAATCAAAAAACTGCAAGATAGTGCAAGGTGTTAAAAAGTCAGCTACTGAATCATAAAAACCTAAATTAAGTAAAGTAAAACTAGTGCTGGACTTTCATGGAAATTGTCACGGGGTGAAGGCAAGGCTGAAAAAGTGAGTCCCATGCAGGCTATCTCCTGGCTGAGACAGAATTCCTGAGGCATCAAGAGCTGGGTCCCCATCAGTGCTGCTGTCTTCTCTGCTGTTTGCAGATGATGTGGTTCAGTTTCTCTATGCTATGACCTTCAGCGTGCACCACGACCAGGATGGGGCTGAGCTCCTAAAAGTCTGACGTTCTGAACCAGAAAAGGGTGTAGAGCTTTTATCTGGTTAGAAATGCATCTTTGCTTCACACAAAGGACTTCATGTTTGTTGTTTCTGAGCGATGGTGGGATGAAGGAGCACAATGTTGATCTGATCTGTAGAGAAGGACAAAGCTCTGGATTTACTGGTCTAAATATGTTCATGAGATCTGGATCGTGCTGCAAGAGCGACGTCCTGGTTCCAAGCAGGAGGTCTAGGTTCAGACGAAGGGATAAAGTGAAGACCTGCTTCATCTGGGGGGAGATTAGAGTGAAGCTGCTGCTCCTCTTCATCAAATGTAGTCAGCCGAGGTCAGGACCAGGATGACCCCTGGTTTCCTCTCTCTGGAGGTTTTACCAGCTCTTGAAGGAGACCTCAGAGCAGACTCTGGAGGGATTATATTCCCTCTCCTGTCCTTTGGAAAAGATGTCTGGGAAGAAAAATGTCTGGGATTCATTGAGCAGAATAATGGACTCACCATCATTATCGCCTTTATTTATGGAGCCGTCGTCTTAAGCACGACTGAAGGCTGCCATATCGACATCGGTCTTCAGCCCAGACTTAAACACCTCTACTGAAGAGTCTTCTCTGATGCTCCAGCGTTCCACACAGCTTGGGTCAGCACCATAAAGGCACGACCACTCCGTGATTTTAACCTGACCTTGGAAACCTCCAACAAGCCTTTCCCAGATGACTAAGGAGAGTGAGACAGGACATAATGAGACAACAGGTCAGCCGGATATGGAGGAGCACAACCTTTCAAGGCCTTGTATAAGTTCAGCTTTATCTGTATAGCGTCTTCACATGACCAGAAGGCTGAACAAATAATCAAAACCAACACGTTTAAAACTATTAAAAACAGATCAAGGTACCCACAAAGTGAAGAACATCAAAAAGGGCACGCAGCTATCACCTTCCATTATGAATGAAGGCCAAGGAGTAAAGGTGCGATTTCAGTCGGCTCTTTAAACTGTCGAGGGAGAGAGGATGACACCTGCAAAGGGCCAATTTTATTTTTTGCAATATACAATTCAGTTAAAAAAAAGATTATTATTATTCATGTCTTCAAGCATTGAGTTGCCTTTGTGTAGGAAATGTGCTATATAAATAAAGATGTCTTGTCTTTAAAGGGTTAAAGTAACAACAGTATTTGTTGAGTTAGAAACTTGACCAGTTTCATATCTGACACCACTCTGCAGCCCTCTGCTGACTAAAAACCACACTAGATAGTTTTGTGGAGCAGGTAGGTGTCCTATAGGGGGAGCTCTTTACCTGCTTTACGGCTGTTAGCTGTTATGCTAGCGGTTAGCATTTTCATTTTGCTGATTGTCAATAAAAAACACAAGAAGAAGAAAAAGAAGAAGTTTGCTTTTTCTGTTGGCACCATGGCGGAGCCTGGAAGTAAAAGTAACAGAGTAATGTCTTTGGAGGTGAAGCAAAGAGCTAAAACCAGAGTGAACATCGGCACGGCCTACGCTAGCTTGAGGGAGCTAAAGGAGGCTAAAAAATCACGGACTGATGGTGACCTGGCTTTGTTGTTACTGGACTTGTAAATAATAATATTTTTGTCCAACAGTGTGGATCTTTTTACTTTTTGGTTTATTTTAGTATTAGTTGGCTCATGTTAGCGTTAGCTCGTTGTTAGCGCTAGCTACAGCAGGCTGCTGCAGGGTTGTTTACGACAGTTGTAATTCCACTTTCAACCAGCAGGGCGGAGGAGCAGGAAACTGCTCAGTGTTACTTTCATTACCTCTAAAGGCTACTTGATGTGCTTCTAAATATGAGTCAACTTTTTTAAAGGTGTTTTAATCTGGTCAACCTTAAATAATGTCCACAGCTGATTGAGTGCTAGTTTGTTGTCTGTTGTCAAAACCTGGAGAACTACGCTTAGCTGGAAACACAGAAAATCACCAGCTGTTTCTTCATCTATGGTATATTACTTTGGTATTCCAGCATGCACCAATTTAGAGCCTGATTTATTTATTTGTAATTTAAAATAAGTCCACCACATGCTTGTTTCTTTTCCCTCTGTTATAAATTTCCAGGTTGCATTTTTGCTAATGACTTTAGAGCAGCTGGTGGACTTTAATCTCCTTCTGTGCTCAGTTATTCATTGCCTCACACAGTCTGGTCATCTCATGGAAAAGTCCTAAAGGTTGTAAACTCTCCCCCACCCACCCCAAAAAAATCATAAAAGTTTGAAAGATAAAATGCTAAACAAAAAATGCGTCATATAAACGATTTTTAAAATATGTTTGAATTTTTTTATCATCTTCTAAAATCTCCTATTTTTCTTTATTTCTGTCTGATTGTTGGATCCTAAGAAATCCTGCAGAGTTTCACTGAACTTTAAGTTTGGAGACTAAATTGAAAGAATCTGAAGTTGTAGTTTTATTATTACGTTTTTAGCACTAAGGCTTCATCAGCATTGACTAAAAGTTGTTTTAATAAGGAAAAATTGATCAAATGTAGTCGTTACAAAGAAAATTTGTATTAAACAGAGGAACAATGAAATGTTTTTGCACACAAAAGTTATGTCTTCTATAAAAAAACTAGAAAACCAAAAATCGGGAATATTTACTCCTCTGATATCTTTTCGAATTAAATCATTCAAGGCAAAGATTCGTTCGTAGAGCCATCAAGGCATCAGTTTGCAGCTCTTTCAGTTCCTTCATTTGACTTTTCTTCATCGTTTAAATGCAGCACTGATGCACTCTGCTCTTCATCCGCTGTTTTCTTGATTGTAAACTTTTTAAATACAGTTTTACATTTTCTGCCATAATTCGTAACTTATGTAACCGTATAGTTAGCTAATATAGCTAGCCCGTGTTTACTTCCTGTTCAGCTGCTCCAAGCCGAGAACGTGTGATTTGTGTGTGCATAAAGAGGTATTTGCAGAGGGGGGAGGGACGGTCAAATGACTGATGATTGATAGCTTCAGGAACCAATCAGTAAAAACGGGACGTTCACAATGATTGGATGAGGTTTTTCCAGGACTGTATATTTCAGAAGCGATAAAAATAAATACTTTTTGTGAAAAAATCTTTAATTTATTGGTTTCCATCAGTATGCGAAGAACATTTCAAGCAATACGGCAAAAGAAAACCCTCTACCCCTCCACTGAAGTATGTTTTTGGTGAGATGCATGAAGGTTTTCACTCCGCTCGTGTTGAGATAAACATTGACAGGATTCTAAGCCTTCTTTCAAAACCGTCATTCCAAAATCCAAACCAAACCAGCATGGTTGACTTATTGCAAAGCAGACTTCCTTCAGAGTCAATCACATTTTAAACAGATCGTACTTTTCAGGTCAAACATTAAATTAGCCTCCTGCTTCTCATCACTGACAAATAACAGCATAACGTTTATATTTCTGCAGGGCAGCAATGAGGTTCCTCTCATTTCATTCTAGACCAGCGATGATGCACAAAAGCTTTGCCGCGTTACTTCTGTAATGGTCTGCAAAGTCAGGCGTGTCATGTCGCGTACCTCTGGTTGTTGCAACACATCTTTACCCGTCAGTTAATTGGAAAATTGTCGTCGTGATTCTAGTAAACCAGCTTGAACCGGTTCTGTTTTATGAAGAAGCTGCGCTGTGGTTCACGGGTAAAGAAACTAATGTGAAATGAAGATGAGTAAAGCAAACACACACACACGCATGTACACACACACACAGAATGATTTTACCTTGATAGGCGGTAAAGTAACCGACTGGGATGTGAAAGATGGATTTTATTTTTACGTAATGATCGTAGAGTCATCCAACCAGAGCTCTCAGTCTGATCAGATGGATGCTTTGCTAATTTAAGCAGTTCCCTAATTGAGCTGCTGGATAATGATATTTCCACCTGTGTAATTGCATTTCATTTGTTTCTCATGCATCTGGTGCTGGTTTACAGCCTCTGCTGTTCTAAATTACAATGCAGATCTTATTCTTGTTTCTTTTCCTAAAGCTGTCATTAACTATAGTTTTTATTTCCTACTGGTACTGAGTCTTTATGTACTCAGAGCCCAGCCCTACACTAAAATGTTCATGAGTTTTTCTCTTCTGCCTGAAATCACGTCTTTAATCATTCATCTAAATGTTGTTTTAGCTTTCCGTCCATCTCCTTTTGGTTCTCGGCTCCACAGCTCCTGCTTTCTTCAGTCTCATCTCCTCTATCAGATCCACAGGGTCAGAGCTAGGAACCAGCCTCTACCGCCACACATCATCTCAACACGACTCTGTCAAAGACTTCATATTAACATGTAGACTCTTGTTTTAGAAACACCAGTGACAGCTGAGAGTTAAATTAAGAATTAATGTGCAATATTTAAGCTAACCAAACCAACCACACGTTATAAAATCATTTCGTTATCATTTTAGGCTGTGTGGAGCTGCTGTGTTTTTTGTAATTAGAAATTTGTGCCACTAGATGGCAGTAAAATCAAAACAGAAACTAGACTTGAACCCAGAGCGACATGTTGATTTATTTCTTAACTTAAAGGAAATGTTTTCTTGTGTTGTCTGAGCAAATTACTTAGACATTTAAAAAATATGAACCTAAACATTATACCTACACAATTTATTTGATGAATTAATCAGATTTCAATCTCTGCTACAACTACTGTTGATATTTTACTGCCTGAAGCCCAGAGATGTTTGGGTTAGGGTTAGGGTTAGGGTTAGGGTTAGGTAGTAATTGTTTTTATTGAAGTTGGTTTCTGTGGAACATTTAATACCTCAACTGTTGTAGAAAGCTCTTTGAATGACCTCAGTTTGGAGAAACAGACTCGTTCTAACCAATGCTGTTAATCCATGACAACGTGATCATGGCTTATGCTAAAACCATTTAGAAAAACGTTCTCGCTGTTATAAATTTTACACAGAATAGTGGAAATTAGCAGAGCTAGCAATCTGTAGCACTTCCTGTTTCAGAATGCAACTCTTCAGGTCATCTATGGGTTAGTTTTTGCATGAAGAGCTGTGATTTATATTGAGATTAGTTATTTTTCATCATAGGAAACTGAAAAGCTGTTATCTGTTCTGCATTTCTCTGACCTGAGGTTGTTCAAAAAGCTTTCCATGAGAGATTGAGATTAATGTCATCAACTGATCTCAAACTAAAAAAAAAAGATTTTTCTGGTTTGTGAATGCACCATTACCAAGTAGCATCTTTTAAAATCCGACACATTTGCTGGTCTGTGAACGCACCACCTTTTTCACCATCATTTCCAAGTGGACTTTTTTTTATCACACACAAAAAAAAAACATGTAATCTGTAAATTTGAGTTCTTTGAGGTGAATCAGAATCCGTCAGAATTCATATCGGCCCTCGGAACCAGAATTGGTTAATTTCTACTATCTAAAAGACCTTGTTTGATTAATGACAGAAGATGTTTCCATAGGACAGCTTGGATTAAATCGGTATGTTTATAGATTTACTGGATGCCTGTTAGAGTGACACATTCTGCCTGGGTCCCAGAACCATGACAGTGGTTCACATCAACAGGTTTGAGTAAACACAAACCCTCCTCTAAGTAATTGGGGGGGGTTACTGGTTAACGCTGGGACCAGATTATTTCACACCAAACAGTTTGAGTTCTTGTAAAAATTGACTGTTGGTTTGAACCACACAGGTGAACAGATCACAGCTGCTTCCTGTCGACTCACGTTTGACCTCAAGGTAAAACGAGCGACTCATGAGGAGACTTTGTGTCGTATTCATCCAGATAAACACCTCACCGTACCATCACCGCCTTTTCTTTTAATCATCACATCCATAGACGTTCTTCACAATTTCAATGTTTTTCCAGCGAATCCATTAGAACTAGAAGGTGACCTCATTCTTCGTCACGTCCTCACTCATCGTAATCCAGATTATTATTGTGTTGCAACAGTCGTTATAAGTCAGGCATATTTTACCACATTGATGTTCATTAGAGACGTAACAGTGCAGGTTACCAGATAAAGGGTTAGTCACAGGTCACACTAGTCACACTAGTGTGACCTGAGAGGAGGAGCTTCTGTTTTTGTTTGACAGAAAATAAATAAAGTTCATTTCTGAAGAACTTGAGACCAAAGCAAAGCCTGAAAACCTGCCGGTTTCTTTCAAATCATCAGGAAAAGTTTCAGGGTCCTGCTGATCCGTCACAATGAGCAAGAGGTGGATGTATAGAAAGCCAAACAGATGTAACTTTTATGATCATCTGCACAAAGATGATCTAAAATAGTCATATTTTATTTTGTTAGCTTAAATCAGGTCTGTATAGCAGCTACAGAGGCTCTTTTTGCCCTCCAGTGTTGTGCGCTTGTACGCTATAACCCGGATGTAAACAATAACATTCATGGGGTTTATAAATTCAGCTAAATCAATACCGATGTGACCGGTTCCATGCTAGCTTCCTGCTTCTGTGTTAGAAGTGAGATTCACATTTATTTTATTTTGCTGCATCAGAAATTCTTGTAGAAGAAACTGAAAAACTTCAATATTTATAGAGACCCATCTGTCTCGCGTCATCTCTAGAAAACACGGTAACACCTAATTTTGCAGGTAAATAATCATGTATTTCGTTCTTCAAGAAAAAGTTGGAATTGAAAAGCTGACAAAGTGGAATCTGGGATAAAAAAGAACTTTCATAGGGTCCTGGTATTACTGCCCGAGGTAGATTTAATGTTATTGTCAGAATAAATCCTCTTTTGTACATTCGGACTGTGTATAACTTCCATTACTTTGTTCTTTTTTTAACAAATACTCATGATGTTATTTTTGGGTCATATCACCCACCCATAGTTACTAATTTTGTTTTAATTTCATTTAGCAGGGGTAAACTTGAGGTTTTTTCTGTATTCAAGAGCAAAAGCGAAACACATGTCCAAACTTTAAACGCGTGTCCTCTCCAGAAGCGCTTACACACAAAACAGTTCAAAGAGAAACTTTTTCAGTTCTCCACTGATGTTTAATATCTGCATCCACACCCGCATTAGCCCTCTGTATTACAACAAGTTAAATATTTATATATTTTTTGTCTTTAAAGGATGCTCTCCCTTCAGGAGTCCCTTTCATCAGTCTGCACAGCAGCCATCTGTCAGAATATATAAACTTCACATCCTGTTTTCCACTTTTTTGCGTGAATTTAAAGCCATGTTGTCAGATGTGCTTGCTCTCTGTGCCTGGGTTCCTTTCACCAAGCAGGGGAAGTAACTGGAGAGGTAAAGGTCCTTAAACTTGGTGCTACCAAAGCAGTAGACTATTGGATCTAGTAGGCAGTCCACGTAGGAAAGGACCATGAGTCCGTCGAAGGCCTCGATTGCTTTATCCAGAACGGATTGATTTAGCTGCTTGCTGTGGACGATCAGCAGGACCATCCTGGCTATGGCGCAGGGCAGGAAGCAGACGGAGAAGACCACCATTACAATGGTCACCAGTAAGACCGCTCTCCTCACTCTGGTCCTATTCCCAACTCCTTTCCTCCGGAGCCGGTTGACGATGCACACGGTGCAGAAGACCAGGATGATGAAGGGCAAGACGATCTGGCTGAAGAAAACCGTCTCTCTCAAGATGTCCATCGCATCCTAAAATCAGAAAGAAAAAGTTCAATTATATATCAGCTTTTTTACTTTAAAGTGACGGTGTGTATTTTCCCTGGCAATAGGGGGCAGTAGCTACATACTTAAATCACTGCAAGCAAGCAGTATTTTTGTGTTCGAGTAAGACCTTACCTACGGATGGCCATTAGGGTCAAAAATCCCTGGGAGCGCAATTTCCGAATGAGTAATTCGTCAGATCGTTCAACCTCCAGCAAAATGACATCAGACTCCATTTCATCACCGGCAACGATTTTAAACAACGTTTCTGAAAGGCGAAAGTTTTGTAACCACTTGTTACAAATCTGTAAATGCGTTTTGTCCTCATGGGCTTCCGTAGAAGGAAACATTGCGTCTAACATGGCGTCGCCCTGAGACGTAGACCAGCTCCAATGTATTTTAGACCCGATTTTTATGGTTATATGTTACAAAGCCGCCAATATTTTTCAACAACTGGACATCATTTAAATCATTTTCAACAACATTTTGATGGATATTTCCAGGGATTAATGGTAAAAACTACACCTTGTCACTTTAATCTTTACATCGTTATCCTACCTCATTTTCCCTCTGAGAGTTAGAAAACTAGATGCCCAAATGTTTATTTCCAAGTTTTCCACTTGTTAAACCATCAGGTGTGCTCACTGGACAGGTTCCTGCTTATTTTAAGAACGCTGTAATCCACCCGCTTCTTAAAAAACCCAATCCTGATCCATCTCTCCATAGCAGCTTCAGACCCATCTCTAAACTTCAGTTCATCTCCAAGATCTTGGAAAAGGTTGTGGCTAAACAACTCACAGCTGCTCTTGATGAACATGACATCTACGATAGTTTCCAGTCAGGTTTCCGTAGAGCTCGTTCTACTCAAACAGCTCTTCTCAGGGTCTCTAATGACCTTCTGACTCACAGTGATGCAGGGGACTGTTCTGTTCTGGTTCTGCTGGACCTGACTGCAGCCTTTGACACTGTTGACCATCACCTGCTGCTGGATAGGCTGAGAGACTGGGTAGGCCTTTCAGGAACTGCTCTGGAGTGGTTCTCCTCTTATCTGTCAGAGCGTTCCTTCTCTGTGGACGTCTCCAAGTTTCGGTCCTCCACCACCTCCCTCACCCATGGTGTACCACAAGGTTCTGTGCTGGGCCCTCTACTGTTCCTCCTCTATCTGCTCCCTCTCCAGCACATCCTGAACTCTTTTAAAGGAATCTCCTACCATCTTTATGCAGACGACATTCAACTGTACATCTCCTTTAAGCCCCATGAGATGTCTAAGCTGCAGCTGTTGCACAGCTGCTTAGACTCTTAAAAACTGGATGGATGGGAACTTTCTACAGCTGAATGAAGACAAGACTGAGATCCTCATCTGTGCCCCATCATTTTAAAACAGTCATACTCTTCTGTTCCTAATCTAAATATCAGTGTTTTTAAAAATGAATAAATCTGTGTTTTAGTTCAGCGCCTGTTCTGTTACTCAGGATGGAGTAAGTTTGTACATTGCATAACTGAGAATGACTTTAGATGTCAGCACTGTCATCACAGTTTTGCAATATTTTTCATGAAAAAAAAAAACTGTACGTGTGAATCAAACAGATTTTTGGGTGATTCCACTCGCCTTGTGTGCAACTCGGTGTTGCAGAAGGATTAGTTGTACCAGAGCATGACATTAAACATCTCAGATTGAATTGGGAAGCATTACCTCTACCAGAGTTCTCTCGTTGAAGCTGCTGCAGCAGATAAAGTTCTTGAGCATGGTCGGGGTCGTGAGCGGAAGCAGCAGCAGCCAGATGAAGATGGAGATGTAAGAAGATTTCTTGAGCATCTTCAGGAAGCTCTTCTGTCCAGCTTTGACTACGTTGTAGTACCGATCAATGGAGATGACGGTGAGGAAGGCGATGCTGGCGCCACGGTTTAGAAACAGCATGAAGAGCACGATTTTACAAGCAACCTCGTTATTACTCCTCCTCTCTCCGTTGATGAAGGTATTAGCCTTGAAGGGCAAACAGAAGAGCAGCAGAATGTCGGCCAGCAGCAGGTTAAAGAGGAAAACGTTGTTGGGGTTGGTTTTCCAGAACTTCATCTTGAATATGAAGAGATGCAGGACCGATGCGTTCAGAGGCAAAGCCAAGATAAAGATCACGATCATGGCCGATGCATAGAACGTATACAGTACCCCGCTTGTGGCTACGCAGTCCTCAGCTGTCTGATAGGTTTCATTCACCATGTTTTCAGTTTGTAATCAAAGACAAATCAGAACAAGTCCAAGATTTGCCCAAAATCCTGTTGGATGAGCTTTTTCCTATAAGTTTTCCAAGTGTGTCCCTCTGAGAACGCCTGCCTTTTCAGATCCTGTTCTGTCTTCTGTCCGGTTCTGTCAGAGTCCACAGAGCCCTGGAAGTTCTCCTCAGTGTTCAGATCAAGTAAAAGCCGTCTCCTTCAGTCGCTGCTCAGCCTCAAATCTGGAGCTCCTCCTTTATGCCTGAGGAGGTGAGTCACCGGCTGCTCTTCTCCCGTCGCTCCAATGAGGTTCAGAAGCACCAAACCTGTTTGTGAAGTCTGAAATAACATACTCCGTCCTTTTTAAAACTGGCTGTATGTAAAACAGCTGTACAGGAAGTCCTGATTTAAACCTGATTGGGTCAGAGTTGAGCTCTAAGAGCAGGAATCTGAAACGTGTCGAGACAAGCAGGAATGAGTGAGGCCAACTGTACCTGGAAGTGTGAGAGAATTCCTCCTCCTAGCCAAGCAGGTCTGTCCTTCCTGAGGCAAACGGAGGGAACTGCTGCATCTTTCTGAGAATCTCAGCGTGGAAATCTCTGCGTTGGAGATTTTAAACCCAAATGTTTCCCGTGCAGATACGAGATGTTTAAAGAAACTCCACACAGCATGCAGATGTGGATCCCTGGGAGTTACTATACGCGTGATTCCACTATGTATGGAAAAGTAGATGAAGTTGTCAGGAATGTTGCATCCTGAGGGAGGAACTAACCCTAACCCATGCCCCGAACGCCTTCGCTGCTCCGACAGCAAGTCCAGACAGTGCTGCAGATTCAGGCTTTCCCTATAGGAACGGGTTTCAGATGGGAACATTTTCCAGGTCGGCTTCATGACTCATAAAATGAAGTTTAAACAAATTTATTAAAAGCTCAAAGAGACTTTTCCTATTTTCATTTTAATACTCATCCATAGTTCACCCTCATCCTAAGAGTTTACCTGGAACAACTAATAAACCATAAACTCATAACCCGCTGACCCCTCCAGGACGGGATGTTGAGCAGCGTTGATGGTTTATCCCTTGGGGTCCACGTGGCAGGGATGCCTCAAAAATAAAGAAAATAAACTCTGCAGACGTCCAGGTTCCCAAAATAAACAAAAAATCTAAACTCAACTTGTTTAAATCTGGATTTTTACTCCTTTCAGTCTCATATTTGTTCAGTTGCTGCATATTTTCATGATTATTCTAATAATTTATAGTTAATTTGTGATTTATAGCAGCATTTTTATTATAACTTTTTATGAACAAAAACAGAAGGGGAGGGATAAGAGAGAAAAATGCCAGTAAATCTTCATCATCCCTACATCCAGCACCAGTGTGAAAGCTACTGAACTAATGGAGCATCTAATATTAGTTTATTTATTGCAGAACCAGAGGAGAGTACAAATATGCAGCCTGCTGAGGAGATAAATAATCAACCGACTGTTCTCAGGCGGTCGAGCCAAGCCGTTATCTCACCAACACTTAGAGTAGAATCGTTCTGGCTGTGATAACGCTCACATGTCTGGACTCTGATCGCTTTGAAGCTTGACGTCTCATATGAGGCTGAAATGAACTCTGTCATCGGTGTCAGAGCTTGGTCTGCATTGCCAGCAGTAAGTCGGCCTCATTCTTGGTGAGAGTTGGACTCCGCCAAGGCTGCCCTTTGTCACCGATTCTGTTCATAACTTTTATGGACAGAATTACTAGGAGCAGCCAAGGTGGTGAGTGGATCCGTTTTGGTGGCCTAAAGATCCGATCTCTGCTTTTTGCAGATGATGTGGTCCTGTTGGCTTCATCACTGGAGCGGTTCGCAGCCTGGTGTGAAGCAGCCATAAGAAAAATCACAATTGGGTTTCAAAAACATAATGTTGACATTAAAAGTTATAATTATGACTTAAATACTTTTAAAAGTATCTTACAAATATGACTTTTCATGTCATATATCATTATGACTACAACTCATTTATATGGTTTTTCATCAGTTATTAGCTTTAAAGTCAGAATTATTATATTGAATCTTATAATTATCACCTTAAAAGTTACGCAACATCATAACAATCATAACTTTCAAAGTTAGAATTATGACTTTGAAACCCATAATTGGGATTTTTAAATAAATATGACTTCTAAAGTCATAATTATGATATAGAATTTCATAATTATGACTTTCAAACTCAGAAATGGACTTCCAAAGTTTTTGGACCGCTGTAAAACAATTTTTTGTATATCAAACCAAAACCATATTTAAACTTTTTTTGTCGGTCAGTCAGTGAAATAAAAGTCATTAAAATTTTAGAAAACTGTTAAAATCAATAAAAAGTGACATTTTCTGACAGCCAAAGGTAAATAAACGTGTTAGTAGACAGAATCATCACATTTCCAGGAACCGTGACATCAGAGTGACGCTCCACCCAAACCAGTGCTTCCCAGAGGGTTTGGACAAATCAGGAAGTTTTTGTTAGTTTTCTGACGGAGAACAACCACATTCTCAACCTTCAACATGGAAACTCGATCCACAGCCTGTGATGAAACAAAAACAGCCACAAGACCAGGAAGAAACCCAGGCCCAAAAAGGGTCAAAGGTCAGCAGCAAGTGGGAAAACAACAGCATTTTGTCACAGAGAGCCAAACAACACAACACCTCTGCAGCGCTGCAGCGTTCCCATGCATTCCACCGTTAGGATCGCTGTTAGCAGCAGTCAGGACGACGATAACCCATCCTACTCCCAGTGTCACCAGTTTCCCAAGCTCCCAAACCTTCCTCTCCATCTCTGCCTCCAGAATTCCCATTTAAACCTGTCGGAGGGGAATTTTATCAGAAATATTCCCAGTCAAAACTCTTATAACTCAAATAAATTCAAAAACAACCAATTAGCTTTTTTTTTGATGACGTGTTTGAACTTTACTAAAACTTCATTTTTCTGATGCATTTTTACATTTATGCTTAAATTGAGTCAAATTGAAGCGAGATAGGCTAAACAGGAACTTCTGAACATCAAACATTTTCAATCTCTGCAGAGAACTCTGCACTCCATTTTGCACAGAAGGTTTTACATATGTCTGAGTGGAAAATGATGTCTGCACACTGTTTTGATGCAAAGCTGCAGTATCTGATGCTTTAAGTTTATTGTTTATCTGATGCAATTAAAAACTCCTGAGTTTGGATTTATTTGATTTGTTTCTCCAGAACTCGAGGTCTCACTCTGCAGGGTGGCTTGCCACTCCCGACCACATGCAGCCTCTGCCCCTGAGCCACATTATTGCACATATCTAAAACCACAATGTTTTCTTTATTTGGACTGGAACAGACTCGGACAAGTTCCTGCCTGATTTTCACTTATTAAACTGCTTGTCAAAGTAAAGATTAGCAGCTCAGTTTGAAACGATGTGATTATAGAACAAATAAACCGAGTCTGCAGCTGACAGCAGGTTTAATGGGATACTTACTCCTAGAAAACACGAGCTTAGATCAGTTTATTACCTTTGCGGGCATCAGAGTGGCACTAACAGCTGATCTGTTTGTCATTCAACACTGTTAACTTCTGACTGATGAAGTTTTACATTTGTCTCTCAGATAAAAAGCCAGTTTACATTTCTCTTCCAGTAAACCCCACCAGTTCTGAAGAGATCGTTTCTTTGGTAGGAAGTGACGCATCATGATGCAATCAGCCCAAGCTCAGGAATTCAGAAGGTTGCAGGTCGTTGTGTTGAGCCAAGATAAACACAAATGTTAATGCTGCTGACAGTGGCTAATCAGGGTCACCACAGTAATCATCAGTCAGTGCGTTTACATGCGCATCAGAAAACCGAACTTTTGCACTAAAAAGACTAAGGTCGTTTTTTTAAAATGCATGTAAACGCGTTAGTCTGGCTGAAAGTGAGCTTCTTCTAATCGGGCTGAAGCACCCAGATAATGCGGTAGTTATCTGACTTCATTCTGCATGTGAACGGGTCAGCCGAGCTGACCCGAGTGGACACTCGTGTTCCGGAAGTGAAGCGGCCGCAGTAGCGCTCGTCTGATAACATCACCGCCACAACGTACCACGCGTAACAACATCTAACAGCGCGGTACTTACCAATAAGCTGTGCTGCAGCGTTGTTGTTGTCCATTCTTTCATCCACGGTGCATATCCTGTTTCAATCCCGTCTCATTTACTCCCGCCAGCGTTTGTTTACAAGTTGTGTTGCTACAAGCTAACCGGAACAATGCCCGACATGAAAGGGCGCATGTCGCCACCTACTGTACCGGAGTGGAATGAACTTCATTTGACAGGTCGGTTTTCTAAAGCGCATGTAAACGAGGATAAAGACTCGCAGCTTATTATCATAAGATCGACCAGGATCGACTTAGATGTTGATACTGCCCATGTAAACGCACTGAGTGGCTCCTGAAAGGCACTGTAGAAACCAGCATCGGCTTATTTAGGATCCCCATGGTAACCACCTCTCTTCCTGACATAAAGACTGATGAGACCATGAACGTAAGTCTGGAATATACCTGCTGTTTAACGACGTGTACGTGTGTTAAAGATGGCTGCCTCGTGTAACTTGCATTGATTTGAAGCGTCATTTATGCATATCCACTGAAATTAACATGACCTGTACGCATGCTGCAATATATGAGTAACCAGCAGGCGGAGTTGACACAACGAGCGACACATACTCACCATGGTGACGCAGTCTCTAGTTTAGTGGTCTTTCATACCATCTACGACACCGCTGCTCTTTTTTCTGCCGTGATCTGGAAATGAACCAGTTACTGATCTCTTCTATTGATGCCATGTTTGTTTTGGTTGTACCCACAAAGACGGCTCTCTATCTGGTCTAAGTTCTCTGCTGCGCCCCCTAGTGGAACACTCCAGTACTACAAGCAGAGCAGCAGCAAGTATGTGAACAGAGACGCAGCCTGCTGCCTGCGTCAACGCGAGGTTAACAAGCAAGTAGATTCCAGGCCCAGACAAACCGTTGCTCTGGTAAAAATAGAAGTCATGTTGAAAATATTCTTGAACTGGGAGCAGCAGGAGGCTCTGATGTACATTTTTATGTTTTTATAGCATTTTATGCTGGAGCTACAAGTTCAAGAAGACCCGTCACTTCCATTTTTAAACAGAATATTTTGAATGAAGTCTTTGGACGTATGAGTGTGAACTCTCTTCACTCTGAGAGAAAACCATGAGTCCTACAGCAAAAATGGACACAGTCATCATCATCATCATCATCATCATCATCATCATCATCATCATCATCATCATCATCATCATCATCAGCCTTTATTTATAAAGCACTTTCTTGCATTAGCCATGACCAAAGTGCTGTACATGACACAGTAAAAACACATCAACCCCAAACAATTAAAAACAAAATCATTAAAAAGAACATAAAAAGAGAGATTAAAAATAAATAAAAAAATAAAAACTGTCACATCCAGACAGCTGCAGCTAGATAAAATACACAGAATAAACACGACCTAATCTAACTCTAAAAAAGCCAAATAATAAAAATGGGTCTTCAATCTACTCTTAAAAACATTCAATGATGGGGCTTGCCTGACCACCAGTGGCAGGTCATTCCATAGTTTAGGTCCCATAAATAAAAATGATCGCTCTCCTCTGGTGACCCGATTTACTTTCGGAACAACTAATAAATCCATGGTAGCGGACCTAAGTGGACGTGATGGAACATACCGGGCTAATAGGTTAGACAAATAAGGTGGGGCAGTTCCCAATAATGATTTAAAAACAAAAAAACGAACGGGCAGCCAATGCAAGGCTGCCAATATGGGAGTGATATGATCCCTTCTTCTGGCCCCCACCAAAAACATTGCAACCGAATTTTGGACAAGTTGTAATCTAGACAACGAGGATTGATTGATTCCAGCATAAAGAGAATTACAGTAATCCAGACGTGTAGTAATGAATGCATGGATTACTGTTTCTAAGTGGTCACGCGATAGAAATGGTTTCAGTCTTGCTATACGACGCAGGTGAAAAAAACAAGATCTAACAACACAATTTATCTGGCTGTCGAATCTTAGAGCTGCATCAAATTTGACACCCAAATCAGTCACCACATCCTTCTCATATGGAGCCAATACAGAGAGATGAATGAATGAATGAATAGTTTATTGAACAAGTGAACTAAAAAAAAAACAAATAAATAGCACAAACATAAAAAGTATATATATATATATACATATATATACACACATACATACCTAAAACAAAACTAATCAGAGAAACAAAAGAACGGAAATAACAATGGCTATTTAATACTTGTTCAAGGGGAGTGGGATGAAGCTCTCGCTTGTAGAGTTCCCCTCCCTTACCTAATTTAACCTATAAATGAATCGAAATGTTTTCTTTATATTATATAACTTTACATACATACTGTCGCATAGACATGCTCACATGGGACAGTAGTCCCCTGGGTCTGCCAATGATCTAAAAGACAGTTTGTACAATTCAGTCTCTTCCTTCATATAATTTACAAACATCTTTTTTTTATAACATGATTTAAACTTAGTCAGTGTTTGACATTGCTTGAGGTCTTTACCTAATTTATTCCACAGTTTCACACCACAAACAGAAATACAAAATGTTTTCAATGTTGTTCTCGCATATGAATGCTGGAAGGTTAGCTTGTCTCTGTAATTATATAGGTTGTCCTTTTTAATAAATAGTTTTAATAACTTATCAGGCAATAAATTATTGTGTACTTTGTACATGAATACTGCTGTTTTTAGGTCTATTACATCACTAAATTTTAATATTTGAGAATGAATAAACAATGGGTTTGTATGTTCTCTATACCCTGTATTATGTATGATCCTCACAGCCCTTTTTTGCAATGTCGACAGAGGTAAGAGTGAACTTTTGTATGTGTTGCCCCAAATCTCTACACAGTAAGTCAAATAAGGATAGCAATAGGAGATCAAATGAATTTTCCATTCCCACCCTATCATTAGGTCTAAAAATGATGACTTCTGTTTTTTTTTTCATTAAAATTCAGAAAATTAAAAGCCATCCATGACCTGACGTCATTCAAGCATTCCAGAAGCAGTCTGATCAAACCCTGGCCATCGCTACGTAGAGGAAAGTAAATCTGACAATCATCAGCATATATATGAAATTTAATCCCATGCTTTCGAAATAAAGCCCCAAGCGGTAAAAGATATAGGGAGAAAAGAAGGGGGCCAAGCACAGATCCCTGAGGTACACCCCAATTAATTTCGGATGGAGACGATGTAAAGTCACCCATCCTCACACTGAAGCTTCTCCCAGTTATGTAAGATTTAACCCACTGAAGCACTGAGCCAGTGATGCCTACCCATGTTTCCAAACGGTTAATTAAGATGTTGTGATCTACCGTATCAAATGCTGCAGTCATGTCAAGTAACAACAGCAGAACGGCATCCCCAGAATCATTTGCTAGCATAACATTGTCCTAAATCCTGATTGAAACACTTCCAGCAAACCAGAATCATCTAAAAATAACAGCAACTGGTCATGCACAACCTTTTCTAAAACCTTGGAAAGGAAGGGCAAATGAGACACTGGCCTATAATTAGATAATACTGATGCGTCTAAATCTGCCCTCTTCAACAGGGGTACCACAGTGGATCAAAGGGGTATAATCTATATTCTGGGAGGTTTATTTTGGCAGAAGATCTGAACATTTTAGTCAAAATCATGAAAGATAAAACAGTTATTAAACTAAAACCATAAAGATACCAAAACACCCTTTCACTTATCTGAAGTTCAACTTCCCGTGACCCATTTAATCTCTGAATGATACCTGAGCTAGAGCTATGTAAAGGGGCGGGGTTACCTGTTTTCACCAAACCCATTAAAATGTCTCTCGGCTGTTTTGCAGGTGTAACCAACCGTGTTCGACATATCACACGCTTTGGTTTATCGTTTACTTTGGTCATTCAGAGTTTCACATGTGAATATTGTTTCATAAAAATGTTTCCTAACAGTAATTTACCAATCTGGTTACGTGGGATATGACATCCATATTGTTTCATTTTGACTAAAATCACCCTGGGAAGCTTTTTCCGAGCAGGTAATTCCATGATGGTGTAATCGTGGGAATGGTGGTGTGTTAAGGCTACGTGCAGCTTCCTCAGGCCAGAACTGATTCATCAACCAGCTGGAAGACGAGAGAGAAACTCAAGAATTGGATCAAAGTCAGAAAACTTGAGTTAAAAACTCCGATAATTCTCTTTTATATCCCGGTTTTTAAAAATCAAAGACAACTGGATCTACTCTTGTCTTCCTGAAAACGTTCCACCTTTTC
Source organism: Aphyosemion australe (assembly GCA_006937985.1). Lineage (NCBI taxonomy): Eukaryota > Metazoa > Chordata > Actinopteri > Cyprinodontiformes > Nothobranchiidae > Aphyosemion > Aphyosemion australe. The sequence continues at coordinate 319,609 of SSNS01000220.1, forward strand.
TCTAAAGAGTTTTCCCACCTTGTGAATCCTGACCAGCCCTCTGACCTGTGAGCTGTTGGGATAGTTCATCTACCTGCTGTGGTCTAACAGGTGTGTGGATGGGTCAATAGAAAACAAGGGAAAATGTATTGTGCCTGTGGAATGATTTGTTGAACATCCACTAGTAAAGAGACAACTAAATCTGTTAAACACAAAAGTTAGAACTACGTTTCATCCCTGAGGCCAGTCTGTTTTACGTTTTTGTTTTTCTTCTTCCAGGCATCGGGTCCCATTTCTGCTAACCTGGAACAAAGGTGACGCCTCAGGTGCTACTGTAACGTCAGAGACATTCAGGTGAGAATTCAGACCTTGTTCTCCACTGAGCCAAAGCCTCAATAGTTTTATAGGATCGTTTACTCACAAATGTATCTGACTGATGTGGATTTAACCTGAAAAGTTTCACTTCAGATATGTTTCCTATGGACTGAAACTTGAATATTTCCTTTCTGGCCTGCAGGCATGTCTGACGATGTTTTTATGTTTTTACTGGAAAAGGTTTGGACAGGTTCCTGCCTGTCTTTCATTCATTACACTGCTTGTAAAAGTGGAGCCGCTCTGTTGAATGAGGACACTTTAAATAACTTTAATCTCAGGTTTACAAGAATAAAAACCATTTCTGTAGTCATTTTAAAGCAGCTTCATCTTTGTTATATTAACTAAGCAGTGACAAAACGCCCGTTATGATATATAAACTGTAAAGGACGTGTAAAGAGATCCGTGATCGACAGAAATGTTAAAGCTGCTTCTTGTGGCTCGTTAAGGTCACCGTGGTAACCAGAACTGGCTCGTTATGGTCACCATGGTAACCAGAAATGGCTCGTTATGGTCAACATGGTAACCAGCAGTGGCTCCCTTGAGTCACCACGGTAACCTGAGTGGATCAACCTAATGAGAGGCAGACAGGGGACACAGATCGAAAATTTTGTATTAAAATGTCCAAAACAAAAAAATTATTAAATTAAAAAATGCTTCAGTGAGTTGCTGTTGTTGAGACAGTTTTAAAAAATATATACATTTTTGGTAAAGAATAAAAAATTGAAAAAGCAGTCAGAAGTCTCCAGTACAAAATCCTAAAACATAACTCAAGAATTGGAAATTCTCTCATATTGAAACACTTGGGAATACTGACTGGACAATTAAGAAATTAAAACAAGTTAATTTAGTTGATTCTGTTTAAAACACAGATGTGAAAATAATTACTAGTTTCTTTTTACAAAACCAAATTTTAGCTAAACATTGTAAAACTGACCATGTTGGGTGGCGGCCATCTTGAATCAGGAAGAATCAATGGCTGTTTCTCAATACTCAGGGATGCTAGTACGTTCTTGTGTACTTGACAAGTCTGTTCTTGGCAAAGACACTAGAAAGTCCGTTCTACCGAGTACAGGAGGATGAGGACGGCATTTGGAACAGAAGCGTACTCCGTTGCGTCATGGCGGTTTGTCCCTTAAATAACAAAATGCGCAGATTAATTGCGGGGATTACCCCAGCATGGAATCCCAGTTTCTGTCTTTGATCTCAGTGGCTGCAGCTGGAGCGGTGATGGAGGCGCGCCTCTAAAGAAGACGGGGTGAAGTCGGTTACAGAGCTGGTTTGGGTTTCAGGAGTCTGATGTTGAGCTGACCACTCTTTCTTGTAGGAAACTCACTTTCCCAGTTTCTGGCTAATACCCTGTTTGTGATGCAATGCATTATGGGATACTTTGATTCTAACAGCAACACGACTCTACCACTGACTCTGTTTGCTCTGCAGCGTTGATGTTTTATCTCCACAAATAACACAAGCCTGGAGGAGTTCTGCTGTGTGGTGGAGTTGCTAATGCTAACGGTTAGCTTCTACTAGCCCAGACGTTCTCTGCTGTTTCCTGGACGCTAAACCAACAACAGCCTTCCCCGTCGTGAGCCCAGATGGGTGAGTCCATGAATGTTAAGTGACAGTGTGACGTAGATCTGTCAGGATTTTCTAATCCTAGAGTTTCACCTAGAGTCTATTTTCTATCAGAAGCTAATGCAGGAGATAGGTGGAGGAGACTATTTTCATGTTCAGCCTGCATGGAAAACTCAGAGTGACCCGTTAGAATCAGAAATAATCATTAAAACATGTTTTTCAGTGTTCCATTAAAAGACAGAGAGGGTTGATGCAGACTGGTTTTATTCACACTTCAGGTATTGGTTGACTATTAGGACTATATGGGCAAGCCATTAGGGGCCCAACAGGGTTTCCACAGTGGCCTCATGGGGGATTGCCCAGAAAGATTTTTTCCCACATAAATTTTAATGGGACTTACGTGGGTTTTCAGAGGGTTACAGAGGGCAAACCGCTATGGAGCCACCATGGAAACCGCAGAAAAACCCTGTTGGGACCCATATGGCTTGCCCATTAGATCTCATATTGGGCCCACCAATTGTGTGCTGGCTGGGATATCTGTAAATTGGCCAAATTACAGTCGTATTTTTGTTTGTGGTGACTACATGAAACTGGATTAACTTCAAAAGTTCATGAGTTGTAGATGTACATCCAATGAAGATTTTCTGCATTAAAACACATACAGTAGTTTTTATTTGCTAATACAAACCTTGCTTCTGCCCTTTAGAAGTAACCTGTAATTACTCTGATCTTCCATCTGAACAGATCTGGTCATTAAACCTACATGTTGCTTCATTAATAAAATCAATACCATCTGAGCAGAAACAGGAGAAACTGTCCAGAGGCTGAGCTGAGCTGGATCTTACATGAACAGGGTCAGTTAGTTTCTACCAGCCCATAACCGCCCGTCTGTGCTCTCTGAGATCACTTAGAGCCTCTTTAGTGTCCGTGACCGATAAACGTTCTGCCTTTTGTTTTCTGCTCTAACGGGATTAACTAGTGCAAACAAACAAAGACTCGCGTCCCTCCTCTGGCTCCAAATCTAAGCTTTATTGACACAAACGCTGATAAAAGCCACAAATTAGATCCAAGAACAACTTCAGAGTTTCAACATTAACCCATACTTGATATTTATCTCAGAAACAGGAAACACATCAGCAAACTGCATTTCCTCTGATGGATTCTTGTCTTGTTAATATTTAATTCAGCTTTTATTTGTTTTTTTCTGGCAGAAAATTTACCTTTTGTGTGTGCAAAGAGGTCTTTAAGCACCCAGGTAATTATTGATGAAGACAAACAAAAGATGGTGTCAACGAACCGCCGAACTCATAGATTATGTATGATGTGTCATTTAATCTCTCCCCTCAGCCCGTTTCACACGGCTTAGATTGGATCTGACAGATGAACTCACCTTTAGAAAAATCAACTAAAATGTCTGCAGGTTTTATGGCTCCTGGATCCTTCAAATTAAGAGTTCTTGTTCCATTTTTCACCTCTAGGTTACCCAGTTAGAGATAAAAAAGCAAAGTATACCTGAGTGTCGTAAAATAAACAAAACCAAAAATATATGAATAAATCTACGTGGACGGATGGATTCGGTAAATAATCCATTGATCTAAGTTGGTTTGAAACTCCGAGCGAGAAGCGGAGGATCCTTCGGTCCCCACAGCAGTGACTCAAACTGCTCTTCTCCATCCGTCTCGTCCTGTTTCGTCCACTTGGTCTCGTCTGGCGGACCTGAAGCCAGCCGACTCGTCAGCTTCTGAAGCTCCTGCGTGATGATCAGAACGTCCAGTTTGTGCTGCGAGGCCTTCACGGTGGCTGCGTTGAATGGGAAGGTCCGTATGAAGCCTCCCACTCTGATTGGAGGAACATCTAGACCATTCAGGGCTTTAGGTCTTCCGACACGGGGCCACACGCTCCGCTGACTCCCACTGGGAAATTAGACAAATGTTATTGGAATGTTTAGATTCCCATTTTAGATGTTCTGTGTAAATACCCAGCCAACAAATATAGGTGGGCCCCATATGGGATCTATATGGGTAAGCCGTATGGGTCCCACCAGGGTTTGTCCGCAGTTTCCACGGTGACCCCATGGGGGTTTGCTCAGAAAGATTTTTGCTCACATAGATATTAACAGGCCCCACATGGGTTGTCAAAGGGTTTGACTCAAACATGGGCAAACCCCTGTGGGGCCACCATGAAAACTGCGGACAAACCCTGGTGGGACCCATACGGCTTGCCCATATAAATTGCATATGGGGCCCACCTGTGTGTGCTGGCTGGGTAAATGGGACGTTTTCCTGAGTAAAGGGTGGAGATTATTATTCAAGATGTGTGGAAACAATACCTGTAAATATTTGGGAGCCTGGTGGAATCAGCTGATCCTTTGAACTTTGACCCGTTTGCCTCACCTGAGATCTCCGTCTCAGCTTCTGTTTCAGTGTCGTCTTGGTTTCTGACCTCAGTAACTTGAAGACTTGTAGTCATCTGGCAGGATTCCACATCAGAACGTGTCTGTCTGTTCACCGCCGACGCACCGGTGTCCGAATGTGAGCCGAGGATCCAGTTTAAGGTCTGATCGGTGCAGGTTTCTCCTGCTGGGGCTTTAGTCGTTTTGTACCTGGCAGCAACAGGGAGGAGGAGGCTTGGGTGATCAAACCCAAGAGCACGACGTCTGGCCTGAGTCTGAGCGGCTTTCTTGTGCTTCTTTTTCCTCTGAAACACGAGTCCTCTCCACGTGGAGAGGGCAGGTAAAGAGACTTGTAAAGAGCGGCTGAAACATGGCTGCCTCCGTCTGTGGTTTTGGTTCTGGTAGGCTCTGTCCCTCAAGCTGTCGGTCCAAGTGTAGTTCATCAGGTCGATCAGATCGTGGATCAGCCCCTTCTTCACCGAGAGGTCCGCCTGGCAGTCCAGTCTCAGGGCAGGACTGTAGTTGACCTCCAGGAGCCAGGGTTTAATCTGACTGTCGATGAGGACGTCGAAGCCGAAGAGCTCCACACAGTTGGGACATGGCGGCACGGACGGCGCGACGGTCAGCAGGGTCAGCGTGACCATGCTGTTGATCCTCTGCCACAGTAGAAGCTCATTGATGTTCTGGCTCTGAAGGAAATGTCTGAACTTGCTCATGGTCCACTTGCAGCCTTGACCCACCCTCCCCTTCTCAGATTTGTAGAACGGACCGGACTTGTTGATGCTGGTGTTGGTCAGGTGGGCGTACAGGTTACTCAGAGAGCCGAGGCTGTACTTCTCCGTGGCGAAACGCACCAGACCCTCCTGGTGGATGTAAACGGTGAGCGGATGAAAGCTTTTCACGCACACGTAGATCCTCAAGTCAAACTTGTAGCCCGAGATCATCCACGGGCTGCTGATGTACCGCTGGACGATGACCGAGCAGTCGTAGACCAGGTCCTTAATGTCCTCAAAGATGAAGATGCCCCGACCTCTGGACTGGTCCACGGGCTTACAGATCCAGTAGACCGGCCGTCCTCGGGCCAGCTGGTTGTACTCGGCGAGGAAACGGGTGGAGTCTTTGGGAAGGATGAAGGTGGTGGGACTGAATTCATAAAGAGAGGAACCAAACGTTGCCCTCATTCTCCTTAAGTTACGAACCAGCGAGTCCTGTCAGGGAACAGCAACAACTTCAGTTCATTCATTCATACCTGATTCTAACTGATGGAGGTCAAAGGTGGATGACATTTCATCTCCAGAAGCCAAGAGATTTTTCCCCTCAATGGTTAAGTTTATTTTATTTTATTGTAAGTTGTGATATATTGACAAACTGTCTGTTTTGCCCGTCTCGATCAAATAAGAATAAAACATGAAACTGACACATTTCTGACCTTTCTTGTGATGCCAGCAGTTTTAGGATGGTGGTTGAGGCGTTGCCATGGCAGCAGGTTGTGATACTCTGAGCTGGGAAACGTAGACCTTCTCCAGTAAAGGTTCCAGTCTTCCTCCCCTTGCCTCCGCTCATCATATTCCCTCCATCCTCGCTCCAGAAGAACTTCCCTCAGCAGCGCCGGACCTCGCTCGTGAAGTCTGAACACCAGGGAGGCGGCCATGGAGCTGGGGAGGGACGTGAGTCAGCAGGTGGAAATGGAAAATTGGTGCTTTTTTTTTTTAATTCATCAGTGGCAATAAGGTTTATCACAGAATGTAAGGGAATATTATGATTATGTTTAACATTTTATTCAAAAATCCAAATATTTTTAGATTATAAATTCATGTAGCATCAGGACCAGCACCTTCCTCAGATACCTGCCCTATCCAGTTCTATGCATGTCTACTGCCCCCTGGTGGAGGATCTATGGATGGCAAAGGGCAGTTTTATTCATTAGCATTATGTTGGTCTAGAATTGTACAGCTGTATAATAAAATGAAGCTGATTATATAGTTACTATATACACAACACTTAATGCCCCTCCTGGATTATTAATGCATTTTTTATATTACTATTAATATTTAGAAATTAGATTTTAATTTTAGGGTTTAAAGGGTTAATATAAAAAATTAAAAATAAAGCTCTAACATTTTTATACAGTTGTAAAAATAATTAACTCAGCTGCTGTTAAAATAATTTAATTTGTGACGTAATTATGAACTAATTTAGTTGCAGATTTTACACGTTTATATTTAACGTCATGTGAATTGAGACTAAGCTAATAAAAGCTGTAGCATTGAGCCAAAACCTCAGCAGCTTGTTGGTGAGCTGAAGACTTTAGGTTGTAAATCTGAAGAACCCAAACAGACCAGACACTTCGACCTGAGAAAGATCCGTCTGCAGCTTTAGACCAACAACGCCTCGAATTATTCATTAGCCAACACCGCTCCCAGAATATCCTCACTACAGCTGAGCTGGACTTTAAACGTGTCTAAAACTCAGTTTAGAGGCTCAGTCTCCACCATTTGTCACAGAAAAACTAAAGTCTTACCTGGATCTGACCCTCCTGTTCTCAACTTCCTTACAGAGAAAACCGACCAACAGCCTGAGCTGTGACACACTAAACCAGGCATCGATTGTCCGTCTGCAGACCTGATGTGGGCGGAGAGTCCTGCTGTAAGCCTAGAAGCTGCAATTCTTAGACCTTTAATGTTGTAGAGACACATTTTAGTCCAACATTCAGTTTCAAAGCAAACTTAATTCATGCATTTGAGATCATGGTGATTCTGATCAGGTCTTATGCCGTGTGTTCATGAGACTCTGGAGCAGTTCAGAAATGTTAGACATTAGGAGCCCCAACACATTCTAGACTATGTGCACCTAAACATTGAAGCGGTTTTATCATTTCAGAACAAGTTCTACAGTTTTCATACAAGTTTGGGATCAAAAAGCATTTGATTTCATGCATCTTCCTGCTGACCAACTTTATCTTGTCCAGCTAGTTTTGCTTCAATAAGCCAGTTTCCCAAAACTAGAATTAGTTTGTGTTGACAGTACTGGTTTAATCAGAACACTTGACACAAGAGGCATTTTTAAAAGTTTAATTGCTGCTTTTCTCATCTGTGCCTTCACCAATCTGTGGAAATAAGAAGTGTAATTAAACATTAAATTATGTTCATCTTGAATGAGTTTTGTCCCGTTTAAGAGCACGTACAGCAGTGGTAGAGCGTGTTCAGTTTCTGGATGTCCAGTTGACTCAGGTGCGTTCTTTGACCAATATCACCAGGTCTTTTGGTCTCTATGGTTGGAGTCCCATCAACACTGAAGTAGGACCTGCAACAACACTTACAGTCAGCAAGAAATCAAGTTAAGATTCTGTAGCCTAAATGAGTCAGGATGTGTTCCAGCTTACTTTCCGTAGTGCATTATGGACTCTGGGTCATACGGCAGGTTCAGAGTGTTTCCTACTTTGATGTCAAAGTTGGCTTTCTTGCCTTTTATAAAAATAAAGACAATCTTTAGCATATATAGGACAGACCACTTTTTGCGCCTAGAAATAAGTTCACCTGGTGCGATGCTCTGCCATTTGACGATGATGTAGTCATCTCGATCCGGGCGGGTGTGTTCATGGTACATGCCCAGAGCGTGGATCAGCTCGTGGCACAAGTTTCCCGCAGAACATGAACTTTCAAAGTACACAGGCTGGGAGCCCCCACGGCAGCCCACAAAAGACGCACAACTGGGGAAAGCATACGTCTGATTGGACACACTTACAGCCAGCTAGACCTTTAAGATCCAGTTAGAGTTCCTTTAGAACTGTGGTTTTCAATCCTGGAGGGCCGGCACCCAGCCCGTTTTAGCATTAACACCTGTTCAATCAGCAGGTGATTCACCACTGGATCAAGTGTTGGAGCAGGAAAACAACTAAAACATGCTCGATACCAGCACTGTAGGACCAGGAATGAAAACCACTGCCTTAGAGATCAGTAAAAGCAAATAGTTTCTAATATAATCCACTGACAGCCCATTTTTAAAAACCAAGTTTCGCCACATCTTGCACAAGTCACCCCCCCCCCCCCCCCCCCTTTCCGAGTCCAACGAGGGAGATTTAATGAGAAAGGGAGCGTCATTTGAGTAGTGTCCACCCCAAAGGTTCTGGACCACCACAGATCTAGTCAACCTTTACATTCAGTCCAGTTTTTTTATTCTTGGTAAGGAGTCCATTTTTTTAGAATCAGCTCACCCTTGTCCATTCTTAACTTCAATGTAGTTCAGCTCATTAGTGTGCGGCACGAAGCGAATGCACGTCGATGACATGATCATGTTGAATGCTTGAAGGATGTCTGTAGTACGAAAAGCTGTGCAGAGAGAGAGAGAGTTTAGTATTGAAAAACAAAACCAATACACAGCATAATGTACAAAAACCCACCGATCTCTGGATTGATGACATATGGAACTGTTGCATCTGACCAAACAGTGTTGACTGCATTCCTGTCATCCTGCAAGGTCACACAAACATTCAGGAATTAGAGCCAAAGACATTTTAGTTTGGGGATTTAAGTTTGATGCCTTTTCACCTCCAATATCATGTCTCCTTCCACAGTTGGCTGATCACCTTGTAGATCTAAAGCACAGAGTGGGAACTCAGATTTTTATACATTATATTTATGCAACATTTGAGTATTCATAACTTACCTGCTAAGGTCTCTCCACTCACATTGTGTGAGACTCCAAGCTGTGGCGTCACTGCACCAAGAGAACATTGAAAAATAATTTGAGAAACGGAGTTAAAGTAAAGCAAGTATTTGAAAATTGTTCCTAAATTGCCTTTTCTTCAAAAGGTCTGGTGGGTTTGTGGCTGATGCACATCCCCTCCAGAGGAATAAATGCATTTCTCTGTTTAACATTTAGCCAAAAACATTAAATGCAGTGAGATTAAACCTGTGGTCGAAGCAGCTGCACTTGTTGAATTAACTGGAACACCTGCAAATAGCATGAAAGCAGATTTAATAAATCCTAACCCAAACATGAGATTACATGTTCAAATCTTTACCGGTTGACAAGCTGCAGCTCCCCAACAGCACCAACCACAGCATCATCATCATCATCATTGTGTTCAGAAGATGGACAAACTGTAGCTCTGCAGCTGGAGCACTGGTTTAAATATACAAACAAGCAGCTTTCATTAGTCACCTCAGCAGCTGGGACCACTTCCACTGATTCTCCTCCTGCATTTCACACCTGAACATCCATCACCTGTGATGATGTGGGTTCAGTGCTGATGAGGGTGAACATATGTACACGTGGGTTTTATTGTTTGTTCTAAAATGATCTATTTGTTTTTTAAATCTCTCACATGATCCAGGAGCTCCTTGTTAGATTTTACCTTCAAAAATGAAAAAAGTCAACAACAAAAAAAAACCACAGGTGAAAAGTTGATGAAACTGTTTATTATTGGACAGATAAATGTTAAAAGAACAGTAATTATGAAATCAAAGTTTAAAATAAATAAAATGAACCCTAACAATAGAATATAAAGGTACATTTTCTTATCAGTTGTCAGAGGTTTTTGGGAAGCGGCAGAATGACCACCAGAGGGCAGTAGAGCATAAAACTGGAAGAAATGATTCATGTTTTTCTTTTTTCTTCAAACTGCTGTCATTATTTGTACAGTTCTGGTCCAGATGGGGAGTGAGTGATTAGAAAGAGAGAGATAATTCTGGATTATTTTTTTAGCCAAATATCTGGCTTCTTACAGTACAATAATTTATTATTTTATTTTTAGCCTGAGGTTTTAATTTTTCTGCTTGTGAGATCTTATTAATCCCAGATATCTCACAGACAATCTGAACATCAAAGAGATGTTATACTGGGGAACTCTTCACTATTATTTTGATAGGCTACTTCCGTTTTTAAGAGTAGGCTACTTCCGTTTTAAGACAGTCTGATTTTCTACGCAAGACCTGTGTAAAAACACATATCAGGGCTATCTTCACACGTTCTCAAGCCAAACCTCAATTTTCTCATGCTGAAAAAAAGTTCATCTATCTGAGCTAAATGTTGTGGCCTAGCTAAAGCGCTACAAACTCGAGTTTTTTATGTACGCCCTCCAGTGGCGACAATCTGGAACTACACGTTGCTTCGGTTAAACCGTTAAAAACGTTTTAGCCTACGTATCTCAAAGAAGCTGTAAAAAACATCATAATCGTTGTTTTTGTTCTCCTTGGAATATTAAGGAGACGAAGATGGAGGAAAAGATGGAACTACATTCATAAAGTTGCAAATTGTACTTAATAGAAACACTTCCTGTAAAATCTTTCAAAATAAAACGCTATGTCATTTTGGGTTTAGCAACAGGAGAAATCGCTTTAAACAGTCTTTCTTTTTTTTAATGAGCTAGAAACACAATTAAAACTTTATTTATGCAACAGTGTTGAACATGATGGGTCTTTGAACTCAAAATGCTAAACGCAGCTAGCTACAGCGCTACAAACTCATTTTTTATTGAATTAATAAGAACGAGGGGAATTGACGCCCTCCAGTGGCAAAAACCTGGAACTACAATTTGGTTCTGTTACATTACATTATTAGTCCAATTCACAAGAAGTAGGAAGACATTGTACAGATAAGAATAGATAAAATAAAACGTTAAACCAGAAGATAACACATTAGGCTTCTTATCTGAATTTTATCTCAATGAAGCTGGAAAAAAATAATTCTAATCTTTGTTTTGGTCCTCTTGGGAATACTAGAGAAGGAGAAGGAGGAGGTCAAGGAGAAAATGGCACTACAATTATAAAGTTGCCATATTTATTTTTGATTTCAAATATTTATTTCAACTGTATACATTAAACCTAAATGGGTTAAAAATATTGGTTTTGTGTTTGTAAGTTCACAGTTATTTTTGTTATCTTCCTACTTTAAAGGGTCTGGGGTCACAATCTTTAACCTATGTAGTAAGAAATAACAGCGGTCACATTTTTATGAGTTTAATAATTGAAAAAACAACAAGAAATTCATCTGCAGTAGCTGTAAATCATGCTGACTCTTTGGTAGAGAGTTTTCCCACAGACCCTGAAGGCGTCATCAGTCAGCACTCTGAGGGTCATGTGATGTCCTGTCATGTGATGCATTCACTTCCTACTGGTTCGGTTCAGAGCTGCTGACACTCTCTGCTGCATCATGTCGTCGTAGTTCGGCTCCTCAGACACAATACAGCGCGGTAGACATGTTATTTCATGATAAATCGCCCCGTTATGGGTCTCTGGGCCCGGTTCTGTGGTTCGGGGTTTACCTGGGATGTTTGTTAGTGCGTACCGGAGCGGAGGGGGACAGCAGCAGCCCGTGGTACCAGGACCTCTGCAGGTAACAAACACACCTCTAAAGAGAAAAACGCCGCAGTTCAAGACGGGATTAAACCGTGTCGCGTTTTTACAAATGGCTCGTTTAACTCGGTAAACTTGAGTTGTCGGCTGTGAGCTGATGCTAAATGCTAATTTTCAGCCTCGCTCCTCTCTGCCATCACACGGCAAATCAGCTCACCAACACTGCCAGCTCTTTGTTTCGGAACGAAATCAACTTCTAGTTTCGAGTTGCGGTTAAATAAAAGCTCCTAATAGCGTAAACCTAGCTAACATGCTGACAGATAATCACACCACAGCTGCTTCCTGGTTGGTTAACAAGCTAGCAGACAGACACTTAAGCTAGGCGAGTTCAGGATTTAGACATGTTAACAGGAACAATAAATCATTAACTGTTTGTTTTCATAACAGTAGTGATAAAATGTACCAGAAACAGGAGTTTAAACACTCAATAGTATGCAAAAGTCTCCAGCCATCCATTATTTCGTTACATTTTTTCTTTAAATGAGCTAAACTGGTTTTGATCTCTATGGTTTTTCAGTGGCCTGAACACTTTCAGAGGTTTTTGTTTATGTTGTTACCTCTGACCTTTGAATCATTCAGGCATCAAAATGCTCAAACTCAAGGGATGAGCCAGCAACAGTCCAGTAACTAGCTACTGAACACATCTGTTCCCATTTCTTTAAACGAGTGAAAAAGATCAAAGATAACACAGTTTGCCAGGATTTTTCTTTCAACAAGGTGATTCTCAAAGTGTTCTCAGTGGAAAACCTTTCATACAAACGATGACTAGCTGCTGAATCACGAAGCACCTTTCAGATTTAGTCACAGTCTGGATTATTTAAAGTTGCTTTATGATCGTGAAAAATTAAAATGTTAGATGGCTCGGTGCACAGCTTTAGCTTGGAGAAATGGAGATTAGTTAAGATCAGACAAGCTACCAGCTAGCCACAACAGGGCCAGTTAAAATCCTCCTAAAACAATTAGAATTCAGGAAATTATTATTATTTTTAACGAACATGAGCGACAAAAGAGCCTGTTTTCTGGAAAACTGATCAATAAAATAAGAAAAAAATAACCCAAATGCTTGGGTATAACTCTGTTTAGTAAAATGTTTGTTTTTCCTTAATGGCGCTCTGCAGCTGTTGTCTAAATATTGACTCAGCAATAAGAAAGATAATAATAACCAGTTGAGTCACCTGACATGCAGTTTACTTCCTTGTTGCACAGCCTTTTTAAAATCCACTTCATCACCAAAATAAGGTTGCTAATCAAATGGTTCCCAGTTTACCCAGTTTGGATGCACATATGAATAGAAGGACAATGGGGTAAAAGTGTCTTTAGTGCACCAAAAGAGATTTTATCAAAGGTAAAGTCCTAGTTTTGGTTGAAATTAATAAAATAAACCCAAAATTAAACTTTTATGTTTATTATTTGTGTTTTATCTTTAATTCTTTGCCTTGCAGTTATAAATGGGAGGCCGTGGACCTGGATAATCAAGTCAAATACTCTCTGAAGCTCTGCGAGTCTTCTCCTCCGACCAGCTGTGGCTCTGAAGTCGCCATTTGTGCTCAAAACCTCACCAGCAGAGAGGAGCAGTCGGTCGGTGAGTACGCTGGAGCTGCATGTGTTTATGGGATAGATGGGAGTCGGCTCCCGTCAGAAAGACGATCCTTCTTTTGTCCTTAAGGAATGTTTTTCAGAGCAGAGCCAGAGGGAGAGCTCACTCGTACATAAAGATGTTAAATTAATGTCAAAACTTTCTCTAATTTCACTTCATTTCAAAAACAAATAAATGTAAATGAATCATTTTGGAGCAGAAGCAGGTTTTGATACTCTCAGCTACATGAAAACATTTGTTTTTGTAGGAATCAGTGCTTTTGTCGTCTTTTTGGTTCTAGTTTGGGATGATGATGATGATCATTAATCAAACAGCTTAAGATGATTTTCTCTGCATCCATCAGGAACCAGACTCTGTCCACAACAAGAGTTTTTATTGTTAATTAAACTGATGATGTAACCCCGCCTTTCCTCTGGATGTGTAAGCGGCGAGTGATGTAATAGCCCACGGTTTACCCACGAGGTCCCTTTCTCACCGGGAGCGTTTCAGACACAAAACAGCAGCAAAAGCGTTGAGCAGCTGGTCCCACGAGGTCACACAATGACCTCGCATGATTCCTTCAGTTGACATGATAAGCCAGGAGAAAGGCAGCAGCATGAATCCAAACAGGTCTGGGGTTTATTTTCTGTTCTGGTTACCTCGGCGACGGAGGTTTCACAGTTAATGATTTTTTTTTAACTTATTAAGCATCTGGAAATCTGCACGTGACTTTTATTTTGAAAGTTTCCGGATGTTTTACACAGCGTTTGTGTTTGACTTCCTGTCTGGCCCGATCTGAACGGCTGAACTTGATGCTTTCTGGAAGCGTAGCGTGTAAAAAATGGACTCGAAGCGTGAGCGACGCGTCCGGGACGCTTCCAAAACACGATGCTTTGCAGCCGGTGGAAACGCTCCCCTCCACAATAATGGCGGCTAATTACAGTGATTATTTCTTACCAAAGAATGGCAGATTTGCAGTTCTCTCCTTGTTGTTTGTTTACAGAAACGTCCGCTGCTCCACTTGATCAATGTTCCTACAAAGAGATTCCTACTTTCTCACTACTTTGTGCCTTTAACTATCTGTCATTGATCACATTCCAGTGAGAGACCGGTGTCCTTTCTGGCTGCCAAACAAAGTTTATTTTTGTCTCATAATGCGTCCTGCCCCTCCCCTCAGCCAGCCAGGATCAGATTTCTGATTGTCTCCAGAAAACAACACTTGTTTTCACGACTCGGGTCGGGATGCCATTTTTCTTGAATTGTATTGGCTGTCAGGTTGAGGTCAGTAAAGGTAAAGATCTGGTCAACAAGAAGTCGAGTGTTGAGCTGAATCACCAGCTGACTTCATCACATGAGCCTGAAACACGTCGTCATGCTCGGGTCGGCAGCATAAATAGACCCAAACCGTTCTGGTGGATTTGAAGAACCATGTGCTTGTTTCTCCAATAATATACGGTAATAAATCATCCTAAATAGCCAATATTAGAACTATTTCATGATGTACTTTATGCAGATAAATGTTTTAATGTGGATGCTTTAAAACATTTGCAGAAACTTTGCTTTTTAAAAGAATTCCCTCTAAAATAAGTTTAGTAAGGAACCAGTTCAGCCTTCCTGCAGCCCAGATGAGTCTGTAACTCTTTCTGTTGGACTCTGGACTCGGTTTATTACAGACATGCAGGATGCAGGTGATTTATGATGGGTAGAACATGAACTCACATGGCTGCAGAGTGCAGCTGAAGGTACAGACAGCTTTTGTCTGCAGGTGGCTTGGTGCTAGTAGGTCATGTTGTTCAGTAACATTCCTTTATTGTCCTGTTGTGATAGCAGCCTGTCTGGGTTCAGCAGAGAACGCGTACACCAACACCCTCATAAGTCTGAAGAACTAAATCCAAATGTTTCAGTAGTGCTGGTGAAGGAATCTGTCATCCAGAACATCTACTGTGTTTGTGTTGTTGGGACGTTCATCCAGGAGAATCCAAACGACACACAGCTCACTCATCTTGTGTGTGTGTGGCTGATCAGAGTAAAGGTCAGGAGATTATACATAACAGAGGAGGAGCTGATCCCAGGACAGTTTCACTCTCCTCCATCTGAACAATGAAGACCCCAGCGAGCACCAGGATGAAAGTAGTACGATTCAAATCCTCGCATCCATCATCTAACCTCAGACTTTCTCTGGCCGCTCTGAGATAATCTACCCTCTCATATCCTAAACGTGCACAGCGTTTCCCACAGCCTCCTGTGAAACACCGAGATGATTAATGAAGCTTCTGTTGTGACCCTGTGGGTAAAATAAACTCACTCTGTCTCTGGAGGTTAGAAGGTCCTGTCAAACGTCTTGGATGTGTCACCGAGTCAACCCGAGTCTGTTTGCTGGGAAAAATGAAACATTTTAAAGGTGTGCTGTTCTGTTTTTGCTCTGCAGGTGACGTGTCGCTGCAGAGGCTCACTGGCTCTGTGCTCGACTTCAACAGCACAAAAACATGTCCCGGAAGCAGCAACAACGTTCAGAGCAGCATCAGCTTCCAGTGTGGGAAGACCATGGTAAGACTGGGTGAAGGTCAGAGGGGTGACTCGTTTTCCAAGTGTGGAACAGGTGCATGAAATGCTGCTTTACTTTGAAAAGTATTTATGTGTTTGTGGCAGCGGGAGTCAGACTAAAGAGTCTGAGCAGAAAAACGAAGCTAGAACATGTTTAAAATCATCGGAAAGTGTGTCGACCAATCAAAACACAGCTTCAACATGTGCAACTAAATCCCATATTGAGTATTTATAATAATAAATATTGAAATGATAAGATTTATTACTGATCACATCCCTGCCAGATTAACAAATACATTAAAATCAGTGTGATTGAGTGATGGGAGCCATACGGACCCACGTGGAGCTAGCTGTTAGCATCACAACGAGGGTTTATCGCAACGATGGTGCAGGTGGGTTTATCACAACGCTGGGACACGAGGGTTTATCGCGGCGATGGGACACGTGGGTTTATCGCAATGATGGGACATGTGGGTTTATCGCGGCGATGGGACACGTGGGTTTATCGCGGCGATGGGACACGTGGGTTTATCGCAACGATGGGACACGTGGGTTTATCGCAACTATGGGACACGTGGGTTTATCGCAGCAATGGGACACGTGGGTTTATCGCAGTAACAGGCTGAAACAAGGAGACACCACTGCATAAAAAGGTGATTTTCTTCACTATTGTTTTGAATACATTTTAAAATCTTCCGTTGGTAAATAGTGAAGTTATGGGAGACTTAGACAAATCGCTCTCTGGTATAAACGCTGATCTGCTTTTACCCTTTCATCATGGCGGATTGTCCGACTAAGCACATTAATGGTGTGACGGACATCTTTTGTTCTAGAACTAGCAGCTAACTGGTCACAAGGGCCGTCTGTCACAATTCACATCCTCGATTTGGGATGCCGGCTCACATGTTCATCGTTACTGCCTTGCCTTGTGGCTCAGAGGAAACTTTAACCACCCACCCCTTTCGTTCTTTCTGCGTTCGCTGAAAATGTCTTCTGTGAATGGAAATCATGCAGAGCTTCGGCGGTCTCGTCGTATATCTGCTCACTCTCAGGCCTGTGTGTGTGTGTGTGTGTGTGTGTGTGTGTGTGTGTGTGGTTTGAGGGAGCGCTGACTGATGGTTTGACATTAGCGTGTCGTTTCCTGTTGAGTCAGAAAGTTCATTTTTCAGAACAGGAGATTAAACTTTGCATCTCCTTGGGTTAATGGAGTCTAAGAAGAGGAACTGAAAGCAGCTTTGTAGATGAACTTGGCTTTTTTCCAGACTTTTATGCATTCAGCTTCATCTTTAACTCAAATATGAGAAGAATTGATTTTTTTTCTTTATTATTTCTTATTTGAAAACTTTTTAATTGTTTATTCTGATTCAGTTTGAGAAGTGACGGATAAAATGAATCTTGCGTTTGACAAAAAGGCAAATCAGTTATTTTAATTTCAGACTGGCTGATAAAAGTTCAGTTTAACCCTTTAATCTAAAACAAGACATTTTATAATTGTAAGGTAATAATAATATAAGGTCATTCCATCTAAATCTTTATTGAAACACCCTTTTATATATTTTATTTGAGTATTTTATAGTTTTAGTGAAGCTGCTGGTGGATAAATGGGCCAAAATGTGCTCCCATCAGGTTTAAATTTGAATAAAAACAAATTGCCTAATTTCTAAGTTCATCTATTAGAATAAAATCCAATAAATTCTCCGTGTGTTATTTTCAAAAGGCAAAATCTAATAAATAAAACGGCAACCTGCAACTTCTTCATTTACAGGCGCTTGTTTAAATTGCTGATCTCTCTCTCTCACTCACACACACACACACACACACACTGAATTGTCACGTGTTTAATCATGACTCTATTATCTCTACTCGTGTTCCAGGGAACCCCAGAGTTTGTGGCCCTGTCTCAGTGTGTGCATTACTTCGAGTGGAAGACCTACGCCGCCTGCAAGAGCCAAAGGTTCAAGCCACATAAGGAGGTATGCCTGCAAGGTTTTGTGTCAGAATGAAATTGATGCTTTTTACCGTCAAACATTCAGCCAGCTGACAGGAAGACGGGGGTTTTACGGGGAAGAGTCACATGTCGTCACGGTGATCTGGCTAATGTGGGGGAATTAAAGGCATCTGTGACATTAACTCTGAATGAGTTTCAGTGTGTCTGTATTTCAAATGCAGGTTTTAATGGGAACATATTATTAAAATTGGACTTTTTGCATCGTTTTTTGCTGCCATGAGGATCTCTACTGCCTCTCTAAACTCTCAAAACATGAATAAAAACTGTCTATCCATTATCTGACCGGTTTTGGTTTCAGGAATCATTTGTTCTATGAGCCGTTTGAAAAAGTCCCTGATTGTGACATCACAATAAGAAAAATTAACATAGAACCCCCCCTCCTGTTGATGGAGGAGCATCGGCTCTATTCTGAACCCCTCCCAGGAGCTCCTCAACTCATAGCAGCCAACCATGGGGTGGGTGGGCGTGGCCAGCAACAGCTTGTTTTCTTAAAGTGACAGAGCCCTGAAATGGCTCAGGTACAGAGTAGAGCTGGTGAGAGAGGTGATTTAGAACAAAAAACCTCCATGAACATGTTTTCTATCAACCATAGAACCATTATAACCTGTTTAAACACAGGTGTAATGTGTCGTCCTCTCTGTCCAGGTGCCGTGTTACGTCTTTGACCCAGACAACAAGAAGCACGACCTGAACCCTCTGATCAGAACGAATGACGACTACCTGGTGGACGATGGTAACGACGACGGCGTCGACTTCTACATCAACATCTGCCGAAGTCTCAGCAAGTCCCAGAGTGAAGGTGCAGGAAATGGCATCACTAATCCCAAACAAGTATTAGACGTTCCTGTAGTCTGGAGGTGTGGCTTAGGTGGGGGCGGGGCCTGAAGTAATGGTGTACTTTTTTCATAAAGTAGCTTGCTCAAACAGCAAAAAAGCAAAGAAAAGGGCTACCAGAAAGTATCAAACGTTATTTATTAGTGAACACTGAGACTTTAGGCCTGCTGGTGGTCAGAGCTGTTGACTGATTCTCTCTTCATCCTGTCTCAGACAGCCCAGTTAAATCCTGTCCAGATGAATCTGCAGCCTGCCTCGTCACCAAACAGGGCTCCTTCAGCATGGGCTCTCCTACCAGGCCGTTAGAGCTGGTGTCCAGCGACAGGTCACTCCTGCTTCACTCACTCCCTGTTTGGACTTGTTAATTAATGTACTTAATTATAATTTAAATGTTTCTCGTGTCTTTTCCTCTCTAGATTAAGGTTACAGTATGAACTGAGCGCCCACTCGTCTCCTCCTCACATGTGTGGGCAACACCAGCCGACCGTCAACATCACCTTCATCTGTCCTTCCAGCAGACACTCTGTAGGTCACGGAGCTTCTAGTCATCTCCGCACCTGGTTGTGTTTTCATTTTCTTCTTTCTTTTTTCCAGGGCAGCACACTTAAGATGTTAGCCAAGTCAAACTGTCGCTACGAGGTGGAGTGGCTCACGGAGTACGCCTGTCACAGAGATTATCTGGAGAGTCACACCTGCAAACTGACCAGTGAACAGCACGACATCTCCATCGACCTAACGCCGCTCACTCTGGGCTGTAAGCGCTTCTTTGAGTCGTACGGATACGTTGGATTGAGGAGAGCTGCCGATGTTAAAGCATTATGCATCCTGCAGCGCTACGAGCATGGTGTCGTCACCACAGCTGGTTTCAAACATAAAAACAGAAGAATAACTGTAGAAAATGCAGCTCCAAGCTTTTTTTCTGATTCAGATTAAATCGTTTTAAACCGTTTTAAATAGACCCCATAAGAGTCATCGCCTCCTAATATTGCTGTTTTTAACTCCAGTTAGAGGAAGTTCTGAATGAGCTAACTGTCACGACTTTCCTGTGGGCGTCGGCTCGTATTATCTGATCTGAAGTTTTACTGTCCTGTTGAAATGAAACCTGCTGCACACGAATTGTGTTGTAAAGCTTTAGACAGCAGTTATTTCCAGGTTTTTGCATGAATCTCTGAATGTGGTGGTGTTTTGTGTGCGTTTAGCTGCAGATCCTCAATACTCTGCTCACTCTGGGCCCATCAACGATCCTGAGAGCTACATCTACTTCCTGAACATCTGTGGAAAAGTACACACAGAGGAATGTGGCCAGGATTCCTACATATCATCCTGCCAGGTGAAAAAGTCCCAGAATGTAAAGAAAGTGGCCGGACGATACGAGAACCAGACTCTACGGTAAGATCGCTTTCAGACAACCCTGCCACCTGCTGGTAGAAATGTGTGTATCCTACAGGACAACTGCTCATTAATGATCACTTATTGATTCTTTCTGGACAGATATTATTGTTCTTTTGTCATGAAGTGTGTTTGCAAACATTTGAAACTCCTCATCCTCCTTCTGGTGCTTCTGTTCCTGTGCAGGTATTCAGACGGAGATCTGACTCTGATTTATCCAGGCGGCAGCAAATGCTCCTCTGGCTTCCAGAGAATGACCATCATCAACTTTGAGTGCAACAAGACCGCCTGTGAGACAAATATTTATACAGACTTTCATCCAGCTTTGTTGAAAATACGACGTTTAGGAGTTTGTTGATCTTGTGGTTTGCAGCCAACGGGGGTCATGGGAACCCAGTGTTTGCTGGTGAGACGGACTGCACTTACTACTTTAACTGGGACACCGCCTTCGCGTGTGTGAAGGAGAAGGAGGATCTGCTGTGTTGGGTCAGAGATGGCAACAAGCACTATGACCTTTCACCCCTTACAAAAAACCCCGGTGAGTTTAAACTGAACGGTTTATCAGTCGACTTTGTTTAGCGTGAGCGCTGATCTGATCTAGATCTGTTTGATGCATCGACTTTGTTCTGTCTTCTCTGTCTGTTTTATTTGTCTTTGATCTATCTAAATAAACGCCTGGCTGCTGGTAACAGAGAGCTAAAGATCCAGTTTAAATCTGGTTAGCTCTGGTTTTGGAGCTTTTTTCTTGCCTGAATAATTCATGGGTCAGGAAACCCTTTAAGTTCCAGGTCAAGCATTTGGTAATGATGTTTTGAGAGCATATTTTAGTGTCTAAATGTGAATTAAATGTGTAAAAAAAAGTAAAAAATAAAATATGGGGATGTTTGAAAAAAAGCCTTAATTATAAATCAATTTTTTATGTTAATATTAAGATTCTTTTAATACTGTTATTATTATTTACAATTAGGGATGTAAGAAAATATCGATATGGCAATATATCGTGATATTTTTTCCTGCGATATCGATATTCAAAAGCCATTTGGAAGAATTTACATGCAAACATTTGTGTATTTTCTTTTCTTTTGGTGCAATTAAAATGCCGATCGCTAGTTGGCAGCAGTTGCCATTTTTTATTTATTTTGAAATAACTTCTGATACTGCAGATGTTAATTACTCCTTTTATTTTTTACTTAAAGAGCAATGGGTTTTCTTTCCACCATTGAGATGTAAATCCCTCTGTTATGCTTCAGATACCTCATGTTAAACATGTTACGTATCAGTTTGGACTGTTTATTGAATTTTCCTACAATAAATTCAGTCTAAAAAAATTGCTAATATCGTCTGGCTGAATGTATCGCTATATATCGTATCACCAGAATTTTACCAATACACATCCCTATTTACAATATTCCATGGGCTTCATTGCCCCAAATTTGTTAAAAGCTGCAAAAAATGTTTCCTCTTTTCTTACTGTGGACATTAAATGGTTAAATTGTTTATTTAGTAAACAAAATGGTATTTGGTGAGAAACAAGTAGAGAAATAAGTGAAAAATGTGTCAAAGTCCTATAAAAAACATTGAAACCTCTTCAGAAACATTGATTATTAGCAGTGTTCATTTTGTTGATGAAATATTTTCGGGTTTTTATTTTTTGAGGAATTAATTTTTGTGAACGAAAACTTGAATTTTTACTTCTGTAAAGACTAAATTATGACGGACATTTTTGTCGAAGAATAAAAGACTACGAAAAAGATGGGAGAACGGAAAAAAAACAATCAGCAAATAGAACAGGCTAGCGGTGTTTTTGTGCATAAAAAACATTTGGTAAATTAGTGCAGGGAAACTAAATACACCTGGAAACATTTCTCACCTTTAGTTCACCTCCTCGCATCATTAGATCAATACCTTTTAACTAGGGCTGCACCGATTGCAGGTTTTGGCTGATCACCGATCTTGAGAAAAACCTGACTTGCCAATACCGATTTTTGCCGATACCAATTTTATCTTAACTAAAAGCAGATTACGTCAATGTTTCAATTTCCTTTTATTGAGAAAACCAACATGAATATTCATGAAACAAAACCAGTTGTTCCTTTAGACTTTCGTTTTTCTAATTTTGAAAACAAAACTTTTGTACCTGTTTTGACACACTTGTCCGAAAAAATTATTCTATAGCAATGATTGATTTAACATTAACTAGAGGTGCACCGATTGCAGTTTTTGGCTGATCTTGAGAAAAACCTGAGATCAAGGCCGATAAATCGGTTGGCCGATCGATCGGTGCACCCCTACTTTTAATGTTTTGATGGTATGATGTCATTTCCTGTCATGTTTACAAATATTACTGCACATTATACAGATTTGGTTACTTTATTAATACTGACGGGCACAATTTCAAACCTTCAGCATGCATTTTGTTATTTTCCATTAATTGTTATTAAACCAATAAAAAATTTAGAGTTTTATTGATCCAAAGTGTGAGTTTTTCATATTTCTTTACAGATTCCAGTAGGTTTAGTTAACGTTTCCTTTACAATAGTTGTAAATTATTGCATCAGAAGAAAAATACATTTATTTTAGTCGATTAAATGAAAACAAATTTGACGACTAAATCGTGACTAAAATTAAAAAGAATTTTAGTCAAATGCTAAAACTAAATTAAAATATTTTGGCAAAATTAACACTGGTTACTAGAAAAATTGGCTTCCTGGAAGCAAGAATGAATAATGACGGGGTTAAGTTTTATGCACAGGATGCTTGTTTAGTGTCGTACCTCATATCAGTTCACTTAACAATGGTTTTGTGCATCTGTGTTCCTCTCCAGAGGCAGATGGAAGTGAGAACTGGGATGTCGTGAATTCTAAATCTGAAAACTCCGACTCCCGTTTTTACCTGAACGTCTGCCACAAAGTAATCCAGACGGGAGGGGCTGCTGCCTGCCCGGAGGACGCCTCCATCTGTGCCGTGGGTAAGACCACGCACAGCAGGATGTCTTCTCTAAGGAGCCGTTATTGGTGTCTGATTGTGTCTCTCTGATCCAGATAAGAATAATAAAACTACCAACCTGGGCAGCTTCCTGTCTCCGCCCCAGAAGACCAAAACAGGAAATGACATCAGACTGGTGTATACCGATGGGGGGTTTTGTCCTGACAAGAAGTCCAGGATCCAGACGATCCTGACTCTCAAATGTAAACCAGGTAGGACGAACAGACTGATGCGCTCAGACTCTACAGCTGTTGAGCTTCGTTGTCATGGCGACTATTTTCTCTTTTTGCTTGCAGGAGACCTTGAGAGCGCACCTGTCCTGCTTCGGGTTTCATCAGATTCTTGTGTTTATGAGTTGGAGTGGTACACCACTACTGCCTGCGTCCTCTCAACGACGCGAGGAGACAGCTGTAAGGTGGAGGACCCTCAGGCTGGTACGACCCTTAACACACCTAGAAAAAAAAACTACTAGTCACGTGACCTAGTGTTGATAAATAGGGTTAATTATGATGATTCAGTGGATGATTTTTATTCTTTTTCATGTTTTTAGTGTGTTAGGATTAAAAAAGATCATAAAGTTAGCAGAAATGGGTTGTATAAATAAATAATGTGTTTCCACAGGGTTTTCCTTTGACCTGTCTCCTCTCACCAAACTCGACGGCTCCTTTTACAACATGACCAGCGGAGACTACAACTACTACATCAACGTTTGTGGTCCGGTCAAAGTGGACACGTGTCCGGAGAAGGCCGGAGCGTGCCAAGTAGAAAAGAGGTGAAACGCACATCCCCGAGAGCCACCACCGCCATGACACCCCTAACGCGTTCCTGAACTCACCGTCTGTCTTTTGTCTTCAGCGCTTGGAGTCTTGGAGAAGCAAACTCCGTTTTGTCCTACCACAATGGCCTGATCCAGCTGACGTACAAAAACGGATCCCAGTACAACGATCCGAACCACACACAAAGATCCACCCTCATCTCCTTCCTGTGTGACCCAGGAGCTGGAGTGGGAAACCCAGAGTTCCAGGTAAAAACCCGTCCTGTTGGTGTGTCTGCTCTGTCTCTGCATGCTGTTGACACATGTTTGATAAATACAGGTAGAAGACAATTACACGTATAACTTCCGCTGGGACACGTCCTACGCGTGTCCTCAGAGACCACACGAGTGCTTGGTGACAGATCCCAACACCTTCGATCAGTACGACTTATCCAGGTAAAACCTTTAATGTGACATTCGTTCAACACCAAAAACAACACAAAACACATTTTTTCTTCTTCTTCTGCCTCCTCCAGCCTGTCGCGCTCCACCACCAACTGGCTGGCGATGGATTTATCCAACTTATCCAACAGGAAGAAGTACTACATCAATGTGTGTCGGCCTCTCGTCCCCGTATCAGGCTGCGACCGCGACGCGTCCATCTGCGAGATGAAATACGTAATCGAGCAGGTCTGTTAGTGCCTGGAAACGGGTGCTGGGTTTTTACGCTAATCAGAGATTCAAAATAATACTGGAATCTTCTCACATGATGATGCACACCGGTCAGCCTATAAACACCCTAATGAGGCATTCAGGGACACGCTGGCAGTCGGATTAAATTAAATGACATCATATTTATAATTACTTTGGCAGAAATTAATCATTCAATAACTGGAATAACAAGCACAATGATTAGAATCAACCCTCTGTTTAACCCTGTGGTAGCCAAATAAAGGTACTTACTGGTCACCAGAATTAACCCTGTATTAGAACAAGAATTTAGTGACGAGGATAAAGTGTTTTAGTTTAATTTTGTTTTAAAGTATCAGTGAATCTTTGTAGATCTAAGACGAAAACAGGGCTTTATACATTTTATTTAACAAAATAACATCAAATTTCCAGGATCAGGATGTTTTGTTGTTTTCTGGTCATTAAAATAAATACGAGTCAGTTAACAGCAACCAAAAGGTTAGGGTTTGCTTCACTTATTCATGTTTTATGAACGTTGAGGGAGGGTTTATGCCTCCATTTACCAGGAAGTTACATTAAAAACATAAACAACATCATAATTATAAGTAATTGGATCATACTTCTTCATTTTCGTCTTTAAAATTATTTTTTTATTAGCATTTTCCATCAGGTTTCACATTAATAAACATGTGGACAAAATATAATATAGTGTTCAATTAAATGTAATTAAACATTATATAAAAATTTCTAAATACATAAAAATGTAAATTAAATTGAAATGTAATATTTTGATGAAATTTTAAAGTATTTTTAAATTAAAAGTTTACAATAGAATTTAAATTAAAAATAGAATATAAATTAAATAAGAAAGTAAACCAAATAAAAATATGATTGCGTTTGTAATAAATAAAAATTTAAAGTAAAAAATAATTAAATACATTTTGAATGTTATGTAATGTATGTAATTCAAAGTAATTTTAAAATTAATTCTGAATATATTTAAATGTAAAGTTAGTTGAATTAAAATGTAAAGTAAGTAAAGTTTTCAGTGATTAAAACTTTACATTATGAAGTATTTGCGCCCGTTTCCCTTTAAGCGTTAAAGTCTAGCTGTCCTGTCCTCAGGGCTCTCCTACGGAGGTGGTGTCGGTCAGTAACATGGGTCTGTCCAAGCGAGGACCCATCATCGAGGGGCGGGACCAGCTGCTGCTGGAGTTCACCGACGGTTCCGTCTGCATGTCGGAGGGTCAGAAGCTGTCGTACACGACCCGGATCCACCTGGTCTGCTCCAGAGGAGCCATCGTAAGTAAACAACAGCTTTAATAAATGAAAATAGGATCCTGTCCTTTAATATCTCTGACTGCTGCTCAGGCTATGAACCCGCGGTTCGTGATGAACCAGAACTGCACCGCTAACTTTATGTGGGAGACTAGAGTAGCCTGTGCCATCAGAACCACCAAGAACAACGTGAGTTCACTCACTTTAGTGTTGTTTTATCTCTAAATGATCATTTATACTCATCAGTACAAGGAAATGATGTTTGATGTTGCAGACGTGTGCGATCGTGGACCCAGATTCTGGTTTTGAGTTCAACCTTCAGCCTCTGGCCTCCAAGACTGGATATGAAACAGAAGCTAACGGCAAAAAGTTCCTGGTGAGACGCGAGCATTAATATCCCTCTCATCGAAATGATGATTTGTGGCTTTAATTTGTTGTTTTAACTGTTTGTGTCACAGTTCAGCTGTGGTTTGGTTTTTAGTCAGCACCTTCTGTTAGCAGGTCCGCTTTCAGATATAAACTAGATCAAAATATGAATTGCACTGCGTTCATTTTCATGAATTCGTGTAAAACTTTCAGAAAACTGCTCATGAACCAATAATATTTAAATATTTTTAGGTAACTCTAACTTTAAAGAAGGAAATCCATCTTATTCCCCTTTTTTATGATGTTTAAACCATTAAAAGTTTTTTCCTCACAATTTCCTAAACAGTTAAATATTCTTATAATTGTTTAGAATTATTTATTCACCAAATTGGCTGCAGATTATTTTGGCTTTGAAGTAAAATTTCAAAATAAAATCACTGATAAAAAAAACAATTCAGTCAAATCAATTTGTATTTTTTTCTTTTTTGTTTTTACAATAAATGAGATTATTGGGTAATACTTTAGATATTTATTTATTGTTATGTTTAGACTTTTGAACAGTCAGTACTTTGATTCTGAAAGGATCTGAGTCTCACATCCTAGTCACAAGTTTTCAGATTTTACACAAACTGATGCTTCTGCTGAGTTAAAATTAGCTGTTTAACATTTGCAGTTTGCTGCAGACGACATACAGCTGTTATTTTTTGTGCTCGTTAAGAAAGATGCATCAGATGATGCTTTTATTTTGAAAAGTCACAATGTCTGACTCCTCCTCCTCGTGTTGTTGATTGAAATGTGGGCGAAATGGAATTGGTCTTTATTTTTACTTCTGAACACTCTAATAATCAGACGTGTGACACCTCCTTCCTGCAGTTGAACATCTGTGCCGACGCTCCGGGATGTGGGACCGGGATGGCCGGCTGTGAGGTGGAGAACGAGATTGCGATCAGTCCGGTGGGGGTGGAGAAGAGCCTCCAGTACTCCACTAACGACGTCCTCCAGCTGACCTATAAGGGACAGCTGGATGACTCCACAGGTATTTCAAATTATATTAAAAACTGGAATTTAAACGTTTTAACAGACCAGGAATTCTGATCCTTGAAGATTGATTGAAAATGTTTCCAGTCTTTTAAGATTTTGTAATAATTACTGTTCAACAGAGCTTGAGTGTAAATATATTTGTGTAAAAGAAGATGAATATTCAGCTATAATGATCCAGTTTTATCCCAAAATGTGTCTGTAATAATGTATCAGTCACTGGTTCGACAGTTTACAGTTTCAGGCATCAGTTCTTTTCAAACTTTTAGTTTATGTTTCTGCTGTTTTATCTATTTCAATTTTTTTATTATAATATTCTGTGGAAATTTTCAATAAACCTGCAGCAAATAAAAGCGTTCTGTATTTCCTGCTCATTTGTAAATAATCTTTTTTGCAGCGACCCGGGACACCTTCACAGTAAACTTTGTGTGTGATCCGAGCTCTTACCCAGGCTCATTAAAACTAGTCCAGGAGGATCTGAGCACCTCATCCAGCCACGTGACCCACGACGTTCTGTTTGAGTTTTCCACAGCTCTGGCTTGTGAGCCCGCTCCGGTTAACTGCAGAACCGCTGGTAGGAAAACTCACCCGGCGTCGGAGTAAATAAAATAACTGTCACTAAACTGCAGATAACTCTTTTCCTCTTTTCCAGATGTCCATGGTAACGAGTACGATCTGAGCCACCTGATCCGAGATGCAAACGACAGTCCGTGGCTTCCCATCGACACAGATGTTAAGAACTCGCACAAATTCTTCATAAACATCTGCAAACCTCTGCCGACCGTCCAGGGCTGTCCAGGTCAGGAAATGGTTCATATCAGCGGTTTATGCAATAAGACGTGATGATGATCTCAGATGCAGCTGGTTTGGTTCATCTGCAAAAACTAACTTCAGTTTTACTTTAATCACATTTAAAAATGCAAATAAACGTTAATGAGGTAGAAATGTTTACCACCTCCAGCTGTTCAATTGTACGGAAATTGAAGTCAAAATTGTTGGGAAAATATAATAAATAAAATATCTGTCATTCGCCATGACTTCAGATATTAATATCAGATTTTAATATCAGCCAAAGTTATCATCTCTAGTATAAATGTTTATAAATTTCAGAATCAAGCTGGAAAGTTAGCAGAATAATTATAATTTGCAGAGTTGAACTCCTCATGAGGATACACAAACCAGGCTAACTACCATTAGCAATGCAAGCTAATAAAACGTTATCACTGTAGCGAGGGGAGCCATGTTGGATCTAGAGGTCCAGGTGGTCAGGAATATTCAGACTTTCCAAATTCAGAATTTTAACTCTTTAAAAGTCTAATATTAATTTTTTTTACTAATTTCAGGTATGCATCTGTTTCAGGATATCTGATGCTTTTATTGTGTTAAAATTTTGCTGAATTATGTCACAATAAGAGAACGTTTTTGTTTTTCAGTTTAATAAAGATAGAAATTGTCAGTATTTATGTATTTTCAACTTGCCTTAGAAAAGTTGGACACACTGCAAAACAGTGATTCTCAACAACATCAGAACTTCTTTAAAGACACGAGGTGACAGGGCGTTCTCTGTGGCAGGCCCAAGGCATTGGAATGAGCTGCCTCTTTCTGTGAGGGCTTCCACTTCGGTGGAGGTTTTTAAGGTTAGGTTGAAGACGGTTTTATATGACCTGGCCTTTCCTTCCCACCATTAGATGTCATTTCCTAGTCTGTTCATTGTTTTTAGCATGTATTAACCTTTCTTATTCTGTTTTATATCATTTTTAATTGTGTACAAAATTTTTACTTCTGTTTTATCTCTTTTATTTTTGTACAGCACTTTGGTGTTACTTTGTACCTGTAAGGCGCTATATAAATAAAGATTGAATTGAAATCAGCAGAATATTTTATATAACTTTATATTTAAATACACAAGCTGACAACTACACAATAAAATAGCTCACAAAAAAGAATTTTACAGGAAATCTATCATGTCGTTTCTGAACAGATGTTCAGGTTTTGGTTTGTCCATCAAAAATGGATGCAGCAGAAATTAATGTTAAAATTATGAAATGGACAGCTAAAGCAAATCAAAGGAAATGATTGATGATTTTAATCATATAAATGCAGTCAGAGTAAACATTGTGTATTTCTATTGTGTAGGTCTGATTATGTCGTTTTGTCCACAGTGGGTCCTTTAGGTGCTTGTGGACTCATTAAAGAGACGTATTACAACCTGGGATACGTCCAGTCCAGCCCCCAGGTGGCGGACGACGGCTCCATCAGCATCGTTTACCACAACGGAGACAAGTGTGGGTCTTCGTCACGCTACTCGACGCGCATCATCATCCAGTGTGACGACAACCCGGTGAGCTTTGATCACAAAAAACTAGTTTCTGCAGCCGTTTCATGACAAAAACCTGTTTTTTCAGGGTCTTGTTGTCTATTTAGGACCATTTTAAATCCATATAGTTAGAGTTATATACCAGTGGTAATCATGTTTATTTTTAGGGTTCCCCCATGTTCGACCGAAAAGACGGCTGTGAGTTTGTCTTCATCTGGAGGACGTCAGAGGCCTGCCCCATCAGGAAGGCTCAAGGTAATGACATCCAGACAAAACGGGCATAAATCAGCTCTGAAATGATCAAATGTAGCTGTTTCAGAGTTTTAAAGGCACAATAAAGAGGCCATCTTAATGCTAACAGGTGAAAACTGCCGGGTCCGTGACCCTAAAAGTGGCTTCGAGTTTGACTTCAGCTCCCTGAAAGGCAAAGATCACGCCGTCAAAAGTGAGAAGTACACCTACCACCTGTCTATCTGCGATGCGCTGCAGGGCGACGTCTGCACCCACAAGGACTCCAAATCAGTGTCGTCCTGCCAGACAGAAGGAAACTCCCACAAGATCGCTGGTACGAATAGAAATAATAAAAGCATCAGGACATTCTGCTCTCTCTCTCACACACACACTGATGTTGCTTGTCTGTGTGCAGGACTAACGAACCAGATCCTGAGCTTTGTGGGGGACCAGATCATCCTGAACTACACCGATGGAGAAACCTGTCATAAGGTTTACAATAGATCCACCGTCATCTCCTTCTCCTGCAACCCGGACAAACATCCTGTGAGTTTAATGTCTTTAAACTAGATTTTTAGTCTGTTTAAAGAGTTCTTTTAGACTTAAATTCTCCTTCCTGTTTTGTTCCACATCTCCAGGGTGAACCAGTGTTTATTAAAGAGACTCCAGATTGCACCTACATGTTCGACTGGCCCACTGCGCTGGCCTGCATCACGGTTAAAACCACCAGCTGCTCCATCAGGTAATCAGTCAGAACTGTGCAAAAGTCTTCAATCATCATATAAAACTCTACATTTTGCTTCAGAGAAGCCAGATTTTTGCAGTGAATGTGTTTCTGTTGTACTCTAAATCCTGCAGCTTTTTTCTCATTTTATATGATTTTGCTATTTAGATATGTAATATAATAAAAATATACATACATAAAATACGTCTGGAGGTTAAAGGGGAATTTTCAGAATTTTAAAGTGTTTTATGTGTGAAATCTAAACATCTCACCTTCCTGTTTGGAGAAATAGCATTTATGTTCTTTAGGGCTGATCAGCTAACGGTTAGTCTGAGTTCAGCAGAGACCAGTTCAGCTTAAGTATCAGCTGCAGCAGCTAAAGTTAGCTTTACGCTGCTTCCAGAGGCCAACAATTTAATCAATCTAAAGGTTTTTAAAACATTCTCAACAACTGTAGTGAAATCAGGGGGTGGATGATTTTATCATTTGTGTCATTTTAAGTTTTAAACTCACATCAAGACGCTTCTTGCAGAGTTTTACACCCTTTTCTGTTTGTTCCGTCCTCAGCGACGATCAGGGACACTCGTATGACCTTTCACCCCTGGCTCTGGGCTCTCAGAACTGGGAGGCGGAGCAGTCATCTGAAAACAACAGGAAACGGTTTTACATCAACGTCTGCAGGTCTCTGGTGCAGCAGGGAGGTCGGTGTGGCGGCTCACGCATCTGTTCAGCACTTATTAATGAATCTGTGAAAACCAAGAGCCGCGTCTCTGCTCGTCTCTCTGCAGGTAAATGGACGTGTCCCTCCGGTGCGGCGTCCTGCATGAAGGACGGGAATGATTATGTGAGTTTGGGCCAGGCAGAGTCCGGTCCTACGTGGGACAGGGACGTCCTGGAGCTGCGGTACACCAGCGGCCAGCCGTGTCCTGATGGAAGCCGCAACCGGACGAGCATCATCCGCTTCAAGTGTGACAGAGATAAAGTGGTGAGACGGGATTCAGCAGCTTAAAACCCAAACAAAACAGAACTCTCCATTCTGATGATTTTATTTACTTCCTTCCTTCCAGGATTCCCGGCCCACTTTCATCTCTGACATCGAGGAATGTGTGTACACGTTTATGTGGTGGACAGCAGCTGCCTGCCCTTTAAACACCACTCAACACGGCGACTGTCGAGTCACAAACCCGGCTACAGGTCAGACACGAGTAAAAATAAACAAAACATGGTTATGAAAGCTTACAAATAGGTCAATAAAGGAATCTAAACAGAAACGAGCGTAACTTTGTCCCTGTAGATCATCGGTTTGACCTGAACTCCTTGAACAAAGCTGGAGGCTACACAGTTTACGACCATGAAAACAACAGGAAGATGTTTCGTCTGAACATTTGTGGAGAGGTGGAGAACGCCGGATGTGACTCAGGAACCGGTACGTAACCCCACCAGTGATGCAGTCAGTCACTTCTTAAATAACCAGAATCTCACTGAGGAGGAACTATCAGAGATGAGTTGGAGACTAAACTGGAACTGAGAAATTCTCATGCTGGAATCACAATGAAGTGAAGTTTAATGTATTTCTGGGTCAGGTTGGACTTGCAAACTTTTCTTGTTGAATTTTATGCTCAAAGTGTCTGAATTATGCCTGAATTTGTTCACAAGTTGGTCACCAACTCGTCCCAAAGTTGTCTCCCGGTTTTCAGAGGAAACTGATTGTGCACGTATAACGTGTTTCCAATTCCTGCAGCACGAGAGCGAAGCTCAGAAGATGTGCTCAAATTTAGGGCTCGTAAGGACCCGTCCTACCATGTCTATTTAGGCCGTGTCCTTCCTCAACTTTTAAGACTGGAAGTGAGGAAGTGAGTGGCTGTGAATTTGGACAGCCTTGTCGCTTTGCTGTGACGTAATCTGTCTTAAAATGCAGACGTAGACGGATGCAGCTCCTGAGTTTGGACACAGCCAGTGTAAGCAAATTCAGAAACTCATGAATGTTTCGAGACATTGTTGCAAACTGACTTAGCAGGTGAAGCGAGTTTAAAACCTTAAAGAGAACAAAGACATGAGCGAGTCGGCTCTTCTTTCCTCCACTCAGGAAGGCTCAGAGGTCATGGAGTTCCCGCTAGCTGTCGATTAACTTTATTTGTAGGTGATCAGATCTCCCCACCAGTATTTCTCTGGTTACTGTTAATTCTTGTGGACATGCATCATCACTGAGTGGCTCAAAGAAAGCTTAGTGAGAAATTATTGACAGCTCGGTTTGTAATTATAATCACGGGGACGTTTTGATGTGTTTAATCAGTTCTGAAGTGTGCAATCAAATGCAAACTCGGAGGCAGAATACATTTAGAAATTTGAGTGCAGTTTTTGATGAGCCGTTATCAAATCGTCAGAAAAATCGAGTTTTTCTCCCTTCTGTCGTCACATTTGGTGCAGCACAAGCTAACCGAGTGCTACGTCTGCTGAGAAACACGTTTTATCTGCTCATTAAAAACTGATTCGATGCTATGACTTTTGTGCTCCAGCCGTGTGCATAAAGGAAGGCAGCTCTGTGATCAACGGCGGTCAGGTGAGCAGGGAGCTCTCCTACAAGGATCACGTGGTGGAGCTGACGTACGAGGGAGGAAGTTCCTGCTCAGCACACAGCGACCAGAAACACAAAACCATCATTAGCTTCATCTGCAGGTACTCCTGCTTCTCTAAAATCTGAATTCATCACTTTTATTGTTTTTTTTGTGGTTTCTGCTGCATGTTTAATGCTTAAAATGACAACATTTAGGCTCATATTTTTATTTTCAGGACAGAATATCTAGTTTATATACTCAATCTCTGTATGTGGATGCTATCAGCGCTATTAAAGCATGTGAGATCTTGGTTTAAAACTCTAGAGAGCTAACGTGTCTCCTCAGATCTTACAGAACAAACGCGTCAAGTCGAGACTTTTTATCTTGTTTTCAATTCAAGAGAATAAACTTATACGATTTTAGATTTTCTAAACAGGGTAAATTAACATTTATGGTAAAAAAAAAACTAGGGATGCACCGATCCACAGAAGTTTAGTATCGGTCGATATCGATCTGATACTGATATGGAAAAACAGAATCAAACTGTATTACATAATGAACTATTTGTTACTATATGAAAAAGACTGGGATCATCCTTTTGTACGGGGCCCAAAAGTTCCAAATTGCCGATCCTTTTGCTCGCTCCATTTTGAAATCAAAGTGAGCTTCTGCACAGCGTGGGACTGTAGCGCATGACGTCGTCACTCACAGCACATAGAAATATACTGAATAGATCAGTTCTTATGGATCTGGCCCACAGTCTCCGATACCCGATCCAGAATTTTCTTCTATATCTGTACCCATACCGATATTAAGATTCTATCGGTGCATCCCTAAAAAACCCCACAAAGATGAAACACTTGCATCAGGTGTGTTACGGCGTAACCTTCAAAGAACAACAAAAAAAATACATTTTCTTAATTTTTGGTATATTTGCATTGATTTTTTAAAAAATATTTCACAGTTCCATGTTAATTAAACACGTTTTGGTGTCTAAGTGTTACTATTCACCCCAGAAATCATTAAAATATTCTAAATCATTGACTGAAAAAGAATCAGATGGCCAAAAAAATAAGAACTTACTTTTTTCCTATAATATTTAAATGAGAAAATAAAAAAAATAAAAAAATAAAAACACATCAGATAACAAAATTGTCAAACCTACATAAAATCATTCGTAGCCTCATTATTTCTCATAAAACTGTATTTTGTCTATTTTATTTTGGTTTTTTATCAGAATAATATTTTAAAATAAACTTTTACATTTGGTATTTTTATTTTTTATTTCAGATTTATTCTGTCACATTTTATAGATCATTGTTTAAAAAAAACAGTTTTTAAAATACTTTCTTTTTTCCATAATAAAACTCTGAGAAGTCTTTAGGAAGACGCGAGCCGACAGGTTTAGTCGTGTGTTTCTTGTCTTTGTTAAATCTGAATCTGTCCCTCAGACCCCCCAGCATGGCTTCCTCCCCAGAAGAACCCGTCTTCATCGACTCGGACGCTGAAACCTGCACACACTACCTCTCCGTCCACACGCCACTGATGTGTGAGCAAACGGTGGGTTTTAGGAAACCTGCAGATGCATTTAGATTAGTTATAATTTTAGTTATGAATCAGTAAATAAGGTGGTCAGAGATTAGTAAGGAGGAGTCAAAAGTGGACAGTTTATGAATCAGATGAATGAGTCTCTTGGTTAAAGAATAGTGATGGAAAATGTTAATCCGTTAAGAAAAAATACTCAA
Source organism: Aphyosemion australe (assembly GCA_006937985.1). NCBI lineage: Eukaryota > Metazoa > Chordata > Actinopteri > Cyprinodontiformes > Nothobranchiidae > Aphyosemion > Aphyosemion australe. The sequence continues at coordinate 354,316 of SSNS01000220.1, forward strand.
ACATTTCAGGTTGAATTAAGAAATGTTAGCAGGATGAGGTTTTTATTTTAAAGGATGAATTCCTGTGTTTTCAGTTTGGTTTCAGGCTCATTTTCTTGTCATTTGATCATCAGGTGACGTGTTCGGTCCAGAGCGGCTCGACTTTAATAGACCTGACTCCTCTGATTCACGTCAGCGGATACTACACAGCGTCAGGTCTGTGGGTCCGAGCTTCGCACCCCGACACTTTAAACACATCCTGCATCATCAGGGGTTTAACAGCCTTGTCTCTGTGTCTTTCTCAGATGATGAAGTGAATCAACCTGATGAGTCTCCAGACTTTTACATCAACGTCTGCCAGCCTCTGAACCCCATCCCCGGGGTCACCTGTACACCTGGAGCTGCGGTCTGCATGGATCCGGATAACGGAACTGCTATGGTGATAAAACGAGTCATTTTTCAAACTCGTTAGGTCTCTTTCCTCTACAGACTTTACAATAATACAGAAACTGGCAACACGCTGGGTTTGTTTACATATGTGTTGAAGTGTGAAACTGACTGACAGTGATGCATTTCAGAGACGTTCAGGGATAAAAACATTCATTCAGAGAACAGATGTAGGCTCGATCTGCTCTGTTATGCTGAGGTTTAAGAGAAAGAGTGCCAAAAATGTAAAGATGAGGAGCACCATGCTGTGGTGATTCTGGGAATCCTTGGGAATGAGGAGGAAACACTGTCATCCAGAGCTCTGAGCAGACCTGCTGCTCCTTCTCATCTAAAGGAGTCAGCTGAGCTCAGGAAGCTTTCTGGTCTTCTTCCTCTGGAGGTTTTTATTTTACCCTGGGGTCGACCAAAGAACTCGCTGGATAGATGATAAATCCTCTGGTTTACCAAATGTCCAGAATGGATGTTCAGCAGGTAGACGTTAAATAATCAGCAGGGGCAGCAGCAGCTCAGGAGGTAGAGCGGGTTGTCCAGTAATCGGAAGGTTGCAGGTTCGATCCCGGCTCCGGCCAGAGAATGCTGCTGTGTGTCCTTGGGCAAGACACTTAACCCACCTTGCCTGCTGGTGGTGGTCGGAGGGACTGGTGGCGCCAGTGCTCGGCAGCCTCGCCTCTGTCAGTGCGCCCCAGGGCAGCTGTAGCTATGCTGTAGCTCATCCCCACCAGCGTGTGAATGTGTGTGTGAATGGGTGGATGACTGATTGTGTTGTGAAGCGCCTTGGGGGGTTGTAGAACCCTAAGAAGGCGCTATACAAATACAGGCCATTTACCATTTTTACCATAATCAACAAGAGGGGCCCAAATCAGCCTCCCTGAGGGACACCACTGTGGTCTAAGATTATTAGATCCAGTTAAGTTAAGAGAGAGATCTTCTACATCTTACACATCTTACAGATGTGGATCTGTAATCTTAATGAATATTTGTGATGAAACTCATTATGTCCTTTAAAATGAACATTTATCTGGTTAATGCTTGAAGGCACATTTTCTGGGTCATAATAAACATTTAGTCTCTGATAACAGGTATTGGAGTTTTTGAATATCAGAAATACTAGTTGGTTTATAATTTTCAGTGGCTTTTACAGGATTTAAAAATTTCATTTATTTGAATTTCTTTGATATTTTGGCTTATTTCTGCCTCTTCTGTCTTGAAGGACATCGGTCGGACCACCAGCGGCCCGCAGGTGAACAGTGAAACAGGTAAAGTGTTCATCACCTACCATAGCTCCACCAAGTGCAAAACTGACCCGTCAAAAAACTACACTTCAACCATCATCTTCACCTGCCAGAGAGGCCTGGAGCTGGTGAGTCAGCGCCGGTTGGCTAATCGAACGCTAATCGATCGTTCTTCTCACCAAGCCGTTACCTTCGTGTCCAGGGTTCTCCTCAGATGCTGAGCCTCCAGGATTGTGTGTATTTTTTTGAGTGGGCGACCCCCATCGTCTGCTCAGACGCCACACAGACCAGCGGCTGCAACCTCACAGACTCCCAGCTCCAGTTCACCTTTGACCTCGGGGCCCTTTCCGGTGAAGTCAAGGTGATCTTTGAGTTCTTTTTGCCAGCAAACATTTTTGGTTCTACTCATTTTTCTCTCAGATCAGGCGATAAACTAAAACACACCGTTTTCAGGTTAAAGGGAGCTTGTATTCCATCAACGTCTGCGGCTCGGTGTCGGACCAGGCCTGTAAGCAGAGTGCGGTCTGTCAGGTGTCCGGTTCTGGTTCTGACAAGTCCGCTTCATCGTTCGGCATCAGCAAAGTCATGACAATGGACTACAAGCATGAAGAGGAGGCGGTGCTGATGCAGTACGGAGGAGGAGATCCCTGCCCACCAGGTGAGAACAGGGTTTTACTCTGAAGCTAAAATGAAGTCTTGTGATCTTTTTCGGTCTAGAAGAGATAAGAACAGATCTGTAGGTGATCGGTGTAGGCATAAGAATAAAAACCATGAGTCTGAGTCCGCAGGTAGTTTATCTTTGCTTATCTAGGGAGTGAAGAGAGGAAGTAGGAGCCATTTGCTGCCAATCAAATTGATTGATCATCATCAAGGGTGAGGGTCTCTAAAAAAGTACAAGACTTCTGGAATAACATTCTTTAAAGTGGAGATGTTTGATGAAACAGACAGTTCCTCCTAGCTGTCAGCACGGTGGTGGAAGGCCGATGGTTTGGGCCTGATCTGCAGCCTCAGGGCCCGTTGAGTCCGCCCTAAACTCCACTGGTGCTCAAAGTATTCTAGAATCAAACGCAAGACCAGATGAGGCGGACAACAGGACGATGGCTCCAAACAGCAGCAAAAAGGAATAAAAACAGGGTTCTGCAACGTTTCAAAGTCCTCATGATGGAAAAGCTGTGGTAGCACCATAAAAGAGCTGAATATCTGCAAACCAAGCTAAGCCATATCTATGCCTTTTCAGTGTAGAGTTATTGATCATAATAACCAGTCCCTGCATGTCTGCGTTTTAGTGACGGACAAGGAGGAGGTGTGTGTGTTCCCGTTCAAGTACAGAAACAACAAATATAACGAGTGCATCACGGAAGGACAGACAAACGGGAAGAAGTGGTGCGCTACAACCTCCAACTACGACACAGACCAGAAGTGGGGATTGTGCAGCAAAGGTGAGTTTGTCTGCAGGTTTCTGTGGTTTTAGATGGTTTCAGCTACAGGTGCGCTAAAGGAAAGGAAAACCATGACGACGTTCTTCTCTGTTCCAGTTTCTGCAAAGCGGCAGTCCTCCATATTGTTCACCTGCGACCCGTCTGCAGGCCGTGGCTCCCCACAGCTGCTCTCCGAGACGGCGGGTTGTTCCGCCACGTTCCAGTGGCGCACCAACGCTGTGTGTCTGCCGAGGAAGATGGAGTGTAAGCTGATTGTTCAGCACAAGACGTTCGACCTGCGATCCCTGTCCTCCCTCACAGAGCCCTGGAAGTTCAACAACTCAGGATATTTGTACGTCTGCTCTAGGCTCTTGTTGTGTTTATGTTTAAATGTGTACGTAATTCTTTCTCCTGGCTCAAACCGGAAACGTGGAGCTGAAACGTTTTATAAACATACAGTAGATCAGTCCTGGATTCCTCAGCACGCTGACCTGGATGGCTTAGATCATTTATTTTTCAAGATGCCAGGTTGAGTCATTAACAGAAGTTCTGCAGAACTTTATGACCCACTGAGGAGGTAAATTATTCCTTTGAGCCGGGAGCATCTAAAACTTTCAGGACTGTGATTCCTGTTCTAAATAAGAAATGACACTTTGACGTGTTTGAATGTGGTCTCAGGTATTCCATCAACCTGTGTCAGGGGATCCACAGCAGGCTGTCTTCCTGTCCAGAGGGGGCGACGGTGTGCCGGCACTCCAAACCCGGACCCAGTCAGACTCTGGGCCGAGTTTACACTCAGGAAATGAGATTCACTGGTGGGTTAATTATAAAATCCTCGTGTCATGAGAACAAAATTATTCTGAGATGTACTATTTGTTGTTCCTGCTTATTCCCGCGTTGTCCTGCTCTGCAGAAGGAAAGATCTTGGTCAGCTACTCAGGAGGAGACGAAGTCTGTGGTAACGGTCTGAAGGCAAAGACGGTGATCCAGCTGAGCTGTGGCTCCACTGTTGGTCGACCTTCACTCATCAGGTAGCGTACAGAGAAAAAATATTTAAATTAAAATCCTTTATCTCCTTTAAAAAGTCACAAGCACCAAAACTAATAGAATTCCTAGAAACTATTTAGGAATAGGATTTCACTCACCAGCCTCTCTGTTAATGTTTGTCTTTAGAGTTAAAAATTCCTCCTGAAGCGCCGTTTCAGTTTTATAGTTAAGTCTTTCTACGTCGGCTCCATGTTAGTCATTATTGTTGATATAAAATATTTATTTTCTATGATCTGTACAACTTACAGTTTTTTTATTTAGAAAAATAATTTTCTTACAGTTTAATTAAAACAATTCAGCTGAATTATTCAGTTTTACATCATCTGAAAATGTTCAATAAAACCTCTAAAGTTCTGAATGTGCAGCTGTTCTCAAGGATTTTTTATTTGTGTGTGTGTGTGTGTGTGTGTGTGTGTGTGTGTGTGTGTGTGTGTGTGTGTGTGTGTGTGTGTGTGTGTGTGTGTGTAAACAGGATCGATAAAGCTTCCTGTGAGTTTGTGATTGGCTGGGAGACTCATGCTGCCTGTGAGGTGAAGCAGCAGGCGGTGAAGATGGTGAACGGCACCATAAAGGTTCCTGACACTGGAGCCAGTCTGAGTCTGGGAGCGCTCTACTTCAGGTAACGCTTCACCTGTTCATCTGCTCAGATGCAGATAAACAGACTAAATGTGGCTGTGAATCATGAATAATAATAAACTTTAATGTAATAATGTTCTTTTTTGACTCAATAATGACAGTGAAATAAATTTGCATATTTAAAATACTTAAAGCCACAATGTGTAATATTTTTACCTGTTTACTACCAAATTCTGTGCATCCAGTGCACAAACTTGTCCCTTTTCATTAATATTTCTCACCAACATCAATTCTAAATATTCCTCTCAGCTTCAAATTTTACATTTTTAATACATAAATTGTGGTCGACGCTCCATGGTCATCCTCCATCTTGAAATACGGTAGCTATTTAGGGACATGTGAGCTCTGAGTTACGCGTTTGCACTATGACTGTAACCTGAAAGAAACAGCAGAGGGCAGCAGTGCGCCGTGGAAGCATGGCGTCTGACAATGCAACTAAGAAGAGACGAGACTAGCTGTTACACTGTTGCTGGACTTTGTTAGTTTGAATAACAAACAATGAAATCAAAAGACACATCAAATATGTCAGGTCTTATTGATTTCCAACACTCAGCAGCCGCATATGATGAGAACCCCGCCCGCAACAGCTAGACACCAGCCTCTAAGTGTTGTTTTTATGACTCACCTCAGCTGATCTTTTCTTCATAATAAAGCTCCCAATCCGGTCCCAACGTATCAGTTCCAAAGTCCTTCTTCAAGAAAGCTCCTTCTATTAAAGCCTCCTCTCTTACCGCAGCCTGCCGTGTCTCTCCCAACGGTGGTCCGCTAGCCGGTAGCCATGTTAGCATTAGTTACCGGTACTTTATTTCCACAGCGTGTCCCCGGCTCCAGCCAAACCTCATCGGCTATCCGATCGCTAAACAGCCAGTGGTTGATGTTAGCTCCATCTCGATCCTCACTGCGGCGCACACCGATCAGCTGATGGCTAACCGGCAGACTCTTGTTTACTCCGCTGCTCTGATCCACATGACACCGGACGCCACAGCTGATGCCACCCCTCCTCCGTGTGTGAATCGGTGACAGGCAGCTATGCTAGCTTCCTTCAGGACTGGTAGGTTGATACAACAGCTAACAGCAGTGTTTCCCCTAGAAATGTTCACAGCCATGATGTTTGTTGACTAAGGGGGGTGTAGGATAGCGCCGCCTCGTTGCGCGGGGGGAGGGGGTGCGCGCGCATCGTCTTGTCGGGGGATGGGGAGGGGGGGCTACGTGTGGCATTATGCATTAAGACTGAACACTCATTAAAAAATGTTTTTTACCTGCTTGAGTAGTTATATGCTTTGTGTGGGTTAGGCTACAGAGACTGGAAATAAATCAATCTCATGCTTTTTTATAAAAAAACGAACCAGATAGCTGGAGTGAACGCTGGAGTTGTTGCCTTTTTGAGTGGGCCACCGTAGCTGCAATACTTACTCGAAACTGCATGGCGCTAAAGAGTCGCAGTTTTTACCATGATTTCTATGAATATCACTGATAGGGCCTTTAAGGATTGGATTTTTGTCTAATTTTAATTTAAAAATCTGCAGCACGGTGAAAACAGCCGTCCTCTGGGCCTAATGAAGGATTTTGTTGACAAATTTGTTTTAAACTGCAAAAATGACCTCTCATCTGGAACAATGGTTACTTTAAAGGGACACTAGTTAGTTTTGGCTAGTTTTTAGCACCCCCTAGTGTTCGCTGGTGAAACCGAAAGTAAAACTTATCTCTCCTCGCTGTGCGTTGGTCTTTTTAACACCTTAATCTAACAGCTGAAATGTCTCCTCAGCCTTCATTAGTGTCTACAGGAGCGGTTCATCACTAAATCAAACAAATCAGCTGTGTTCATGATGCTGGGTGGCCTTTCATTCAACCTGTAAAGGGTTATTTTAGCAAATACTGGCTCAAGAACATGATTTAAAAATATGAAAAAGTTGCAAAGTATCCCTTTAACTGGGACTGTTCCAGTTCTCCCAGTTAATACCAAATCACTCAAAAGCACTGTTCCTTTAAGGGATTAATTGTTAAATGATGTTTAAAGAGAGAAAATTTTTAATTAGCCTTTCGCCGCCCCCGCCCCCAGAACGGCTATTGTCCAATCACACTTCATAGCAACCGTTACTATCCGACAGCTCCAAACAAAATGATGAAGCTAAGCCTAATTTACTACTAAGCATTAGCCTCGATAGTAGTCGTGTCCCCTTCGTTTCCCGTTCAGAACCTCCTCATCGAGCTCAACCAGCAACAGCCAAGCATGAGTGCTCTCCCCGTCCGCGGCTGGGCGGAGGTCCGCCTCCCAGACTATCCAAGACCCTTTTAGATAAGACACACCATGCCGGCAAATCAGCGTAATATTACCTCAACCGTGTGTCTTATAAACGCACATTAAGCCTATTGGCGCAACAGCGGGTGGTGTCATGATCACGTGATGAATTAATGCCGAGCTCCGGCCGGGAACTAAAAATGAAAGTAAACACGGGCATAAAAAGTTACATTTTATAAACAGACTCAGCTGAGATGATAAACTGAAGCGATGCAGAGCACCGGGAGCTTTTCTCCGTTAGAGCTGCCTGCAGCTCAGATCATCTGACAGCTGACAGACATCTGACAGCTCACAGGGACACCGCATCGCCGCCACGCGTCCCCGGACGCCGGACCTTCTCCCAAACTCCAAACTCCTTGTTCCCTGCTACGCTTCGCTCAGCGGAGCCGACACTAATATATCCCTCCACTGCATACTGTAACCCTTTTGCCTCGATCTGGATGATATTGAGGAGGAATTTCTCCAAAAAATGTCGCTGACACGCATCTGTCTACTTCTTTCCATCGCGGAAATCTGCGGAGCTGCAGTATTTGATCCACTTATTGTCGGACTTGTTAACAGTAACTAAGGGGGGCGGGGCTCGGCAAAAGGCTAATTTCATGGTCATTTTGGATCAAAAACTGTTTTTATAGGAAAGTTTTATTTTGATACAGTTTACCTTTTTTTTTAACCAATCAGAATAGACGCTTCTGATGTTGCCGTTGCTCTGACACTCATTTGTTTTGCCTTTGAACTCACCAGTTAACCTGTTCATCAAAATATGTTGAAGGTTCAATTCCATTCTTTCCTCTAAGCCCTCATCAGGCGTTTGGAGACAACCGTCCCAATGGAGACCACTACATCTACCACATCCAGCTATCTGGCATCACCAACAGCTCCCTGCCGACTTGTCACGGTGCCAACATCTGCCAGGTCAAACTGAACGACACCTTCAGGCGAAAGATTGGCTCTTCCAGCCAAACAAAGTACTATGTTAAAGGTAACTTCATACACGTTGACACGAGACAGATTGTGGTCTTCCACACAAGCTCACGATCCCTGGAAGATGGTTCATTGTCACTGCTAATGAGTCCCACCACCATTGTGTCATCGGCTAATTTGATGAGCTGATTTGTTCTAAATCTAGGAGAACAGTAAAGGACTGAGTATACGTCCCTGAGGGACGCCTAAAGGCAAACAAAGCCTAGAACAAACAAGACTCAGAAGACTCTACATATAAGAATAAAATAAAATCTGCTTCTTCACCACCAGGAGGAAACCTGGAAGTGATCGTTCCTTCGGACTCGAAGTGCGTCCGCATGGGAAAGTTAGTCTCATCCGTCATCATGTTCCAGTGTAAACAAACCGCAGGCATCGGCAGCCCGGAGTTCCTGCTGGAGACGGATGATTGTCAGTACATGTTTCTGTGGCAAACTAACGCCGTGTGCGGTCTGACGTGAGTAAACCTCTTTTCTTCTAATTTACCCAAAACATCTTTGTTCCTGGAATCTAAAGCAGATGGATTCTTCCTGCAGGACTGCTGATACTCAGACGTCGGATGGAGACGATACTGCCCTGGTTCCTGGGCGGAGCCAGGTGGCGGGGATCATGCTCAGCCTCCTATTGGTGGCTGTAATCTTCTGTCTGCTGGGACTTTTGCTCCGTAAGAGAGAGAGAAGGTGAGACCACGAGGATTTTCTTTTGCATCGTTTGTTTTTATAAAATCTACTTTTTCATATTTTTGGTGAATTTCATGCCTTCTTCCAGGGAGCTGGTGAGGCAGAAGGTTGCTGGCTGTTGTAGGAGAGGAAACCAGGTCTCCTATAAATATTCAAAGGTTGGTTTGTGGATGTTTGTTCTTCTTAGATGACCAAACAGAAACCAGAGAGCGTGATGCTGCTGCTCTTCTGTTTCTGACTTCCCCTCTTCACGTTCTTTAATCAGCAGTTCTATAATAGATGTACGAGCGACAGAGGAGCTGTAGGAATGCAACTGAAGACAGTTTTCTTTTCACTCCTCAGGTCAACACAGACGAAGGAGGTGAAGAGGAGATGGAGTGGCTGATGGAGGAACTCGAAGCCCCTCCCTCTTCTTCCTCCTCCCACCACAGCAGTAGTAACCATAGCAACGGCCACATCAGGACCAAGCGGGTGAACACAGACGGTCTGCGATCGTTCTCGCTGGACGAGCAGGACGACGACAGCGAGGACGAGGTCCTGAGCGTCCCGGGCGTCCGAGTGGTCAAACCGTCCTCTGTCCCCAGGAAGTCCCATCGCACCCCCTTCCTGCAGGTGAGCATCGTGTCTCCGTGGAAACGTCTCAGCCAGAGTCTCAAGACCTCACGTGGAGTTTTTGTTTCAGGAGGAGAGCGACGAGGACCTGGTGGGCCTCCTGGACGAGTCGGACCGGGAGAGGAGGAGCAGCAGGCCTCGTCCATCGGGTCACGGTAACAGCACCAGGAAACGGGAGGAGGAGGACAGCGACGAGGACCTCCTCAGGGTGTGACGTCACCTCCTCCTTCTGGCTCCCCTCCATCCAATCAGAACTCCTCACTCAGTGAATGTCTAGCAGCAACACCGATGGGACTGTTTTCTGTCTTTTGGACCGTTTGAGTTGGGCTGCACCTCTGCTCAGCCCGATCGGACTCCGTCTGAGGACGGCTTTTATTTATTGAGACGTTATTATTTAAACTGCTCTTCACCCTGTTTTCCACAGAGCTCCTCCACGTTTATCTGGTACAGACTAGTTCCTGGAGGTGGCGTTAAATGTCCCTCTGGGTGGTTTGAGATGAAGTTGTTGTTTTAGCACTTTGGTTAGCAGAAAACCGCCAGTCTCGTCGCAGACGGGCAGAATGTTTAGTTTTCCCTTCAGAGTTGAGTTTAAAGCTGAAACGTGAGTCTGAGTGGTTTGAGGTGAGAAGCCAGGGTGGTAAAGGTCTCAGCTGGTGGCTGTTGTTGTTTTAAAGGGAACGAAGCTGTTTACGGCTCAGACGTTTGTTTTTTTTCCTTTCCCAGAGAAAGTTTGATGCCTTCCTGATGAATCGTGTCCTAAAGCAGATGGATCAGGTCCGATCCCAGACGGATCAGGTCCGATCCCAGACGGATCAGGTCTGATCCCAGACGGATCAGGTCCGATCCCAGACGGATCAGGTCTGATCCCAGACGTTGTACATAGACGATCATGTGATGTTTTGTTTGTTTCTCGTCTCTGGTGAGCTGCTTTGTTTTTATGATTATTTAAACGGGATGATTTTTCTGTTTGTGTAAAACTAGAGATGGCCTTAAGCGTGAATGGATGATCGACTGAAGGGATATTGTTGAAGCCATATTTTCCTGCCGCCGATGCGAGACTCAGAAGTCATTTGGCCAAATTCAAAGGATTCCCCCCACATTTAAAATCAGTGTTTTCACATTTTGCCACTAATAATAGAAACAAACACTTCAGTGTTCCAGTGAGAATCAGTGTTTTGCAGGTAGAGGTTTGGTGAGTTTGTAGAATCTGTGATTTTTTATTCACAATCACAACAATCTGTTTTTCCTGTCCTGGTTTAATATTTCCAGTTGTTTCTTCAGGTTTCAGCACAAAAAGAAAAGAAAAGCAGCAACTTCCTCAAATCACTGCAGTGAAAATATTAATACGATCCTAGAAACAACCAGACAAGCTCATCGATTTCATTTTATTCATTATCTCTGAAAAGAAGTTGTTAATATTCCCCAACAAATTAAAACAAAACTTTATCTGGTTAAAGGGAAATTTCACTTATCTTTTTATTAGATAGCCCCTTGAACAGCCTCAGTTTGGAGAAACAGAGTCAGACAGATGAGCTAACAGCTAGTCACAATCTCAAAGATGTCACAGAAGTTTTTGCAAATTCTAGTTTTTATTCCAACATAATTAGGATGAAATTCCAGCTTTGCTGCTAATTTCTGCAACAAATAAAGTTTGCATGTACTTCTGTGAAACTTGTAGAGATTAGAGCTGATTTAAGATGATGGGAACGCTTTTGGTTCTTCTCAGGTTAGCTGTTAGCTTAACCGATCTATTCTCTGTTTCTTCAAACTGAAGCCATTTAAACAACTTGTTTTTCACATAAAAATCCTTCTCTCAGAACATATTTAACACTCTGAAGCTAATTTAAATAAACAAAAACAACATTAGAGCCTTTCCTTTGCTTTTGAATCCAAATAGCTTAACTTTTATCATTTTATCATCAAAACTCGCTGCTGTCAGCTGATCTGATGAGGAGTTGCTGCTCCTGTTTTTATTTCTGCTGCTTGAACTAAAACGTTTAAGATGCTTCAGCTGAGCTGCGGGCGTCTAAATCAGGAAACATAAACTTAGAGGAAATGAGTCGTTTTCCTCCACAAATCAACAAGTATTACCCTGAAATTCTCAAATTCACCAAAATACGACTCGGGTAACACCAGTTAGTTAATCCTCTTTGTTTAGACTGCATGATCTAATTAATCTCCATAAATAAAAATCCATCAGTATTTTTATGGAGGAATTTGAAATGTGCCAATTTAATAATGCAAACAGAAAACGCAAGAGGAAGAATTTTTTTTTTAATCCTTCGTATTGAAACCAGATTTAGTCTTTAGGGGTGAGGGAGCAGATGATGTGAAGTTACATTAGGGTTAAAATCCAGATATCAAGTGAAACTGAACTTTGTGGTATTTTGAGCTGTGGGGATCTTTGTAACAACTGAGGAAGAGGAGGAGACGTCGTACATGAAGTTTTTATCCAGTCTGTTTTTTTTGTTTTGTTTGTTTTACGTAGCACCAAAGCCCGTGTGCATGGTTCTCCTTCCTGAAGAGAAAACTGAACCTTCTTGTGCTTTTTCTGTCTTCACTGAGTCTGAAAACTCTTCAGCGGTGAAGCAGATTCACAAAGATGAAGAGTTCAGTTCAGAAGCAGACAAACATACTGGGAGAAAACTGTGACAACATTTAAATAAAAAAGGACAAAAGCACAAGTACAAGGGGATTCGGTACGACGGGAATTCATTTACTGTTTCAGTTGGTCTAAATTATGTTGTCTGATCTGTTTGCAGCTCTTTGCCTGTTTTCCTATTTAAAAGAACGTTGATGTAAAATAATAATAGTATTGCATTATTTGAATAAATAAGAGAACTGCAGTTTGTTCAGTGGTTTAATCTGAAATTCTGATTAAAACAGGAAGAAAACAGATGCTTCAAAAGTTTTGAAGTTTTGCCTCTTTGTGACGCTTTATTCTATTGGCCCTAACGATCCAAAAGAGGTGTCAATCATCCAAACTAACCAATCAGTAACGGAGATGGAAGGCTGGTAGTGAAACTTCTGGAATAGCTCCAGCCTACTCCAGCAGAGTTTGTACGCATGATGCGTAGCAGCAGCAGTTCAAAACAACTTTATGTTCCTGTTTTGAACTGAAACACAATTTAAAAACATTTTTTAGAAATGAAAAGAGCTTGACTTTACAATAATAATGTCCATGTCTATTGTTTGATTCTGTCTCATTATTTTTCATTTAAAAAATTGTTTTTGGGGCAGATTTTCTTGAAAGATTAAAATGTGATTAATCAAGATTAATTAATTACAAAGCCTCTAATTAATTTGATTTTTTTTTAACCCCTAAAATATATATATACATATATATACACACAGACGTAAGTATGTATATATATATATATGTGTGTGTATACGTATGAGATAGCTTAATTATTATTAGGAAATACAATAATTTTTTTAATAAGAGTGGCGTAAATGGGCTTCCATAGATTATTAAAATCAGGTAATGTCCTATTTTAATTCAAACGTTTTACTAAGATTTATTTAGTTATTGTCATTTTTTCCCAGTCACATTCAGCTCGTGCTTTAAGAATAAATCAGGACTAAAATGTTCTTTAGACCTGTCGCTTAAAGGGTTAATAACTTTCAGTTTTCTTTTGCCAAAAAAATAATCAAAATTTTTCTTTGCTTTTTTCCTCTAATATTTACATTTTTTTTAACTAACTTCTAAAGACATCTCAAAAACTTTAAATATAAATGTTTAGTCTGACAGAACTGAGTGGAATTAAACTCATTTTCCAGATAAGGATTAAAACTTTAGATTTTATTTCATAAAAACCGAATTTTAGACTTTTTCTTAGGACACGAGTTGTTCAGGAGGGACTCGTACTGATAGAGACTTGACCCAAGCTTGGAGTTGAACATTACTGTAGGATGAACCTCCCAGTTGGTAAAAGTTAACTGGGATGGGAACAGGCTGCACCCTCAGAAGCACTCGTGTTAATGAACCTCTGAGAAATTCATGCAGGCGTTCTGCCAAAGACTCACTTTTTGTCTGACGTCTGTGAAAGTGGACTTTAGCTGGAGTTGGTTCTGTTAAAAACCCGGAGTGCTTGAGTTGTAGTGCTCAGTGGCTCAGAATACAGATCAGCTGTTGGACCACCACGCTGCAGCTCCACTCATGGCGACTTTTGACGACATCCTGGAGGAAGCTGGGAAGTTCGGCCGCTGCCAGAAGCGGATCTTTGCCCTTCTGTGTATGGTGTCCATGCCGTGGGCCGGCGTGTACGTGGGCATCGTGTTCCAGGGCTTCACTCCGGACCACTGGTGCCGGAGCGCTGCAGTGGTGGATCGGAGGGAGGCCTGCAGCTGGAGCCTGGCAGAAAGTCGAAGGCTGACGGCTCCTTTGATCAACAGCTCTGGAGTTCTGCAGCACAGCAGCTGTGAGCAATACGAGGTGGACTGGAACTCAACAGAACCCAGCTGTGATCTGCAGGAGCTGGACCTGAGCAGAACTCCCACAAGTGGCTGCAGGGAGGGCTGGGAGTACGACTACAGGGGAAGGCAGTCGTTTGTTACCGAGGTGAGAAAAGACAAATGAATCCACATTTACTGTGTCTGCTGCAGTAATCAGAATTAAACCAAACACTAATAAAAACATCTGGAATCGGATGGTAGTACGTCCCTCAAGTCTGGATAGGGATGGAATTCCAGTTTTTCCAACAACTGTTTGAATTTCTGAAACAAGGTAAAAAACAATAAAAATATAATTTATTGTGAAAATTTATACATTTGGTAAAAAACTGGCAACTTTTTCCAGATGTTTTTCTTTCTTCTCTCCATCTTTTATGTCTTATTTAGTAAACGTCCTCCTAAATCAACTGAAAAGTCTTTGTGAACTCTGAAGGACAAATCTGTGTCTGCAGTTTGACCTGGTTTGTTCCGACGGCTGGTTGGTCGACTTGTATCAGTCCACTCTGAACGTGGGCTTCCTGGTGGGCAGCATCGCCATCGGCTACCTGGCCGACAGGTGAGTTTGTTGTAGCATCACATTCCAGGTTGGTCTTTCTTAGAGAGCTGAGCTTTGTCCCTGTGTCTCTTCAGGTTTGGAAGAAAGGTGAGCTTCCTGATGTCCAATGTGCTGAACGGCATCGCAGGGATGCTGGTTGCCGTGGCTCCGAACTACGTGTCCTTGCTGGTTTTCAGGACACTTTATGGTTTTGGAGTTAAAGGAGGCTGGGTGGCCGGCTATGTGCTGAGTAAGAACGACCCGTCCAACTGTCAGAACTCGTCCATCACTCAGAGTGACAGTCAGGTTCTGAGAAGAACACAAGTTGTGGTTTTTCACTAAATTTGATGCTTCTGTTTTAGTTCTTGTTTTGTCTAATGTCTCCATGGTTACTAAGGTGGAGTTACAAGCGTTTTCTAAGTTTTAAAATCTTTTATTGACGAGTCTAAGTTCATGAAGACTTACCATTTCCCGTGTTGGACCTTCTTTTCCAAGCCCTTGGGTCCAGATCCTGAATGATATAGCTCATTCTTCATCATTCATGCGTGGAGTTTGTCAAAAATTAGGTTTTTCTTCACCCACCTGCTTCTTGAGGATCAGTCACAAGTTCTCAATAGAATCCAGTCCTGGACCAGGACTCAACATGCTCGTATTTTTTAGTTCTGGTTTTAGCCTCCTGACGTGGTGCTTCATCATTGTTCATCACCAAACTGCTGTTGGGTGGTTGGAGGAGTTCCTCAGGGAGGATGTTTTGGTACCAGTTTTTATTCATGGTTGTTCAGAGGCTAAACTGTGAGTGAGTCTAGTCCTTCGATTCATCAGAGACTTTCCTCTAGTCCTCAGCAGTCCAGTCTCTGGACATTTAGCAGAACGTCTTTCTGACCTTGAGGGTTTTCCTGGAGAAAAATGGCCTCTTTGCTTCCCTTCCTGTTGCCATTCCTGAAAGGCTCTAGGGTCTTATCCTGGTTTATGTAATCCGCCATCATAAAAACTCAGGCATCAAACATTAGGACCGTTAAAATTCTCAAAACCACATCTGGCCACATCTGTGGAAACCTGAACCTTAGATGTTGCAGCTCAGTGATGAGATGATCAGTGTCGTGTTTTAGTGTCGCTGTGAGAAACGTCAACGTGATTCTTTTGTCTCAGTCACCGAGATCGTTGGGGTGGAGTTCAGACGGACGGTCGGAGTCTTTTACCAGATGTTCTTCAGCGTCGGCATCCTCCTCCTCCCTCTGCTCGCCTACTTCATCACCGACTGGCGCTGGCTGCAGGTCGCCATCACTGTTCCCTACATCGTCTTCCTCTCCTACTACTGGTAACATCCTCACAAAGTTCCAACAGATTCTCCCCAACATTCAAAAAGCAGGAAACACAAAAACACAATTTTCCTTTAAATGTTTTTCTTGGTGTTTTGGTTGTTTCTGTTCTCAGGTTCATCCCAGAATCTCCACGCTGGCTTCTGTCCCAAAACAAGAAGTCCAGAGCTGTAAAAATCACCAGAGACATGGCCAAAGAAAACCAGAGGAGTCTGTCCAAGAAGATCGAGGTGCCAGCTTCACATTAGAATGTTTTTAATGTGAGGAGAAGCAGTAACTGAAACCCGGCTGAATCTGTTTGATCTGTAGACTTTATCGGACGATAACGCCGACTCCACCACTGCCTCCTTCATGGACCTGGTCAGAACTCCCAAAATGAGAAAACACACTTTTATTCTCAGCTTCAACTGGTGAGTTTTACTGATAAACCACAGCCTAATTACTGAAATCTTGTCACGCTGACTAAAATCACGAGTGACACCTCAGGTCGAAACCAGATACAGATAAACATCAAGTTAACATTATTAGAGCTGATTAGTGGAGACGGAATAGAGACGTTAAATGTTCTTCTGGCAGACGCTTGTCTGTAGAAAATGTTTAAAATGTTGAACAGCAAAAAGAAAATTAGAAACTTTGTAAATATTGAGCAGAAGTTCCAACATCAACGTCGTCATGATCAAACGTGTAAACTGTGTCAGAGGTGGAAAAGAACCAAGATCAAAAGAAATGTTTAAGCTGATGCCAGTGGCTCATTAGGATCACCATGGTAACCACCAGGGGCTCGTTAAGGTCACCATGGTAACCACTTGTGACTCATCTGCATCTTCATGGTAACCACCAGGGGCTCGTTAAGGTCACCATGGTAACCACCTGTGGGTTGTTTAGGTAACTATGGTAACCAGACACTTGTGTCTCTCGCTCCCCTGTCAGCGAACTTCATGAACTTGTAAAGTTTGTTAGAAACAGTTTAAGGTAAATTTGACTCATTTCACATAAAAACTAACTTTACTAAGATTTTAATAACCTGATGAAGTCAAATATGAGTTTAACATCTTAATGATGCACCATGTGGGTCTGGCCCCGCCCACCTACAGGTAATAAACCTGAAGAGAGCTGTCGATCTGGAGTGTGAGAAAAGTTGCAAACACTTTTATTATTTAGCCGAGATTCCAAGGTTCCTTCTCCCACGGGTTCGTTATGGTTGGTTTGAACATCTGGATCTGCCCGGTCCAGGTTCACCAGCGCCGTCGTCTACCAGGGTCTCATCATGCGCCTCGGCATCCTGGGAGGAAACGTCTACATCGACTTCCTCATCTCCGGTCTTGTGGAGTTTCCTGCCGCCTTCCTCATCCTCTTCACCATCGAACGCATCGGCCGGCGCCTCCCTTTCGCCACCGCCAACATCGTTGCCGGGGTCTCGTGCTTCGTCACGGCGTTGATTCCTGATGGTGAGTCCTCTAAAGACACACAGATATTAAACAGATCTGGTTGTTTCTCCTGAAACTCCACGTCTTTGCAGACATGTTCTGGTTTAAGACGGTGGTGGCCTGCGTCGGGCGGCTCGGGATCACCATGACCTTTGAGATGGTTGTGTTTGTCAACACGGAACTCTACCCCACATTTGTCAGGTGAAATCTCTGTCTACTACCGTGTTCGTGCATGGACTCGTTTGGAGTGTTTCACACAGTTTTCTTCTCGTTTCTGCAGGAACTTCGGCGTGTCGGTGTGTTCCACGCTGTGTGACGTTGGAGGCATCGTGGCTCCCTTCCTGCTCTACCGGCTCGCCGTCATCTGGCTCGAGCTGCCGCTCATCATCTTTGGTAGGATTTTTTTTGTTTGGTAAATATTCTGAGAATTTGTTCAGTTTCTCTCCTGGGAACTCGTCCCACTGATCAGTTAGATAAAGATGAATAAAAACAAGAAAGAATACTTCTCCTCCAGATGTGAATAAACTTTAAGTCGATGCAGATGTTTATGTTTTTATGTCAGGTATGTGCTCTTGTGTGTTGTGCAGGGATTTTGGCTTTCCTGGCGGGCGGTTTAGTTCTCCTCCTTCCAGAGACCAAAGGTGTTCCGCTTCCTGACACCATTGATGATATCGAGTTCCCAGAAAGGTCAGAGGTCACCCAGAAATGAGATATAAACAGAAACCTGGCTGTCATTCTTTTACTTTTCAACTCATATTAAATTTAGAGTTAAAAATAAGGAAAACCAGAAACCAAAGCTGCACCCTTAGTTACCACCAGGGGGCGACAGACCTACGCCCAAACACTAATCTGATAAATTAATCAACAAATTAGAGATTTGACTAATTTACTGAATAATTTCAGCTTTTATCTCATCTCTATGATTATAAAGGTATATTTTTAAATAAATAATATGAAACATCAGCTTTATTTTTAATTACGATATGAAAAAAAGTCATTTATATCAGTTGTACTTTAGTTTCATTTTTAGTGTTTTATTTAGTTTTTCTGCTTTAATCTGTTACTTTGCTGAAATTAACACACATTTTGGTTGAATCTTTGTTTTTTTTATTTATTTTTGTGTTCAGAGCAAAGCAGAAGGTGGAACTGAGGATTCAGCAGCTGGACAACCTGCTCTCCAACGGCCTCTCGTCCAACCAAGATCCTGCAAAAGTTTAAACTCCTTCAGTCACAAAAGTATTTATTTATGACGGTGAAGAGATTTGTTTTAGATTTTATATTAGACACTTATTCCACATGAGCTGTATTAAAGTTTTCTACGTTTATCGTGAGACATTTCACAATTTTTCTAAAATCCAGCTACAGTTTTTCATTTTATTTTATTAAAGAGTTTTATTTCAACTAAACTGGAAGTTTTTTTCTTTGACATGTCTCCTTGTTACCAGCAGGGGGCGATGTTTAGAGCTTTAGGAAATAAATACTTCATAATTTAGGATTTAAATTGTTCGTTTTAGTTGTTTTATTCATCTGAATGAAAGTGAATTCCTTAAAAACTGCAGAATGAGTTACCAATGTCTAGAAGCAAATTTACCAATAACTCAAAACATTTAACTCTGTCTCATTATTTTTAATAAAAAAATTGCTGCTGGGGCAAATTTTCCTCAACGATTAAAATGTGATTAATCACGCCGCTAATTAATTAGATCATTTTTTAAATCAAGTCCCACCCCTGTTTTCTACATCATCTCCCTCTTATCACCCCACATAACATGTTAGAAAATTCTAAAATTAACATTGTTCTTCTTTAAAATGGAATCTCTAAAGTGTTTTTTGAGGCTACAGTAAATGAAGAAAATATTAAGACTTGGGGTTAATTAAAGTGGCGCTCCTTGAGCCACAGCTGTGCAGCACAAAAACACAAACTTCAGTCTAAATTCCTTTTCCCAACCCATCCCGCTGAGGTCCAGCCTGTTTTTACAGATGGGACCACAGCGAGGCTCCCAATGGACAAACATACGCACAATGCATCTGGTTATAATACATTAATATAACCTTTCATGTATAATTATTATTGCTGACAGCAGCTTAAGTCATTCTGACTGGATTCCTCCTGACATTGAAAAAATTCTGTAAATTGGTAAAAGTTTCATTTAAAATATGGTTATCATGGTTTGTGTGGAATTCCATGGAACCACTTGAGTCAGAATTACTAAGACATGAAGTTTATTTAAATTTGATGCATGAACACAACATCTTTATGACGTCTGCAGCTAGTGAGATATTAATGCTGGTGGCTTTTTGCTCCAGTTAAAAAAAAAACAACTGGAAATTCTGCAGAAAACTTCAGATTGTTTTTAAAGTTTAATACCGGAACAGGTTTTCTAAACACCATCAAGTCACGTGACATCAGACAGTTCAGCTTTTTGATATTTTTGCTTATGCATCCTTTATTTCACCAGGAAGCTCGCATCCATGCCTCTCCTTAGGGAGTCCTGGTCAAACGGGAGGCACAGTTACAAAATAAAAGTCAAGGAAAAGAGTTTTTTTCAGACATTTACAGCTTTCAGTTCAACGTTTGCAGTCCAGTAGAAACGAGTACAGAAGAGTTACAGGTTCTGGATTTTATTCCAAATATGTGAAGCATCAAGAGGAAAAGGATTTTTTCCCTAGGAGTTGTTGAGCACAGCTGAGGAACAGATTTGGTGTTTCAGCTGCTGCTATAACATAAAACACCTGTAGAACTAAGGTTAGATGTAAATAGCAAATTCTTTTCACCTTAAGGATTTTCTGGCAGCTACACGCTAATGCTAAAGCTTTTATTTATTTGACTTGTGAACCTAACTGAGCCTGTTTTTATCTGATTTACTGACTTTTCATCATTTAAACCTAAAACTTCAATTTGCACCAGTTTATATATATTTTTATATTTTAAACCAAGAAAACAACCTTTATGACAAAAATTCAACAATGACTCAATAGCAGGATGTTTTCACCTGGTTGACCCGTAACCCTCCACATCAGAGATGTCCTTATTGTTAAAGACGAGTGCCAAACTTGTCATGTTAATATTTCTTGTGGGTTTTGATCATTGTTTTTCTCCTCAAAATAGGCTTTTTATTAATCTGAACTAGGGCTGGACAATAATTCAATAACGATATATATTGATCGATAGACGTATGGCACAATAGGAAAAAAATGGGTCAATAAAAACTTCAATGCCTTTTTTTTCTGCTATAGCCCATCGGGTCAAAACTTACTTCCAACCAATCAAAAACACAGACCCAGGCATGCTCCCTCACCAAGCCCCACCCTCTCAAACCAAAACAGCAAGATGTTGCAGCGAGGAGCGGCGGAGGAAATTGTTCCGTAAAACACCAAGTAATCATAACCACACAGATCTGCAAGTCTCACTCTGTGTTTCTTATGTTTATCATTCATAAACTTTTTTTAATATGTTTGCACCATTCAGCCGAGGCAAATTCCTAGTAATGTGAGACTCTCACTTAGTTGGCAAAAAAACACGATTCTGAATCTGAAAAAGGTTACGGTAGTTCACCAGCACCGTGATATTTTGGTTTTTACTGACAAAAAATTGAAAAATTTGCAGAGAATCAATTAAAAATTAAGCCTGGTAACAAAACCAACTTGTTTTATCATAAAGTAATGACATCAAATGGCCAGGGCTGCACGTAAAATATATTTCCTACATTTCTTTATAATTATCAGTAATTATTGATATCGATCAATATGAATTTTTTTATTGATATTTTTCCATATCGTCCAGCTCTAATCTGTACATTAAAATGCTAAAGAGCATCTTTCTACATCCCCTACTGGAGAGACAATTCATCATTGAAGAAATGCAATTGGGGCCCCAAATGGCCCTCGGGGGCACTAACTTCAACCCCAGACTGTTACTAAAGGATTTAACAGTTTTCTGTTTTGTAAAAGTTTTCAGTTTTGAGAAGTAAATCAAGTTTCTATAGCTGACCGTAGGTGGTTCCTTTTGCTGTGTGTAGTTAGTCTAAAAAAAGTTGTTTAACGGAAAATACAAGACGAGATGAGTGCTGCGGTGAAGTCAGTTTGGCTTTCCATAGGATAAAGGACCAAACCAGGAAATATAAAAATAACCGTTTCAGATTCATTGCAGAAATTTCTCATGTTCTGCAGGAACATCTCAGCTTTAAAGCTACAAAATAAAAGCCTCGTGAAAACGGCTTTTATTATGTGGGTTTAAAACGGAGATGTTCCTGCAGAACGTCTCATTTCTGCTCTAACTCAGGATGAACCAAACAAATCATTTAACAAAGAGCCTGGGTCGTTTTTTTACAGCCAGACATGATTTCTGTACCTTTGACCCACGCCGGGGCCCCGACCCTACCTTTGGGAACCACTGATCTGTACGACAGTATTTTATGTTTTATGAGTAAAACCACTGTCCTGCTCCAGACCTTTATTTGGTGAATCAGTGATTGTGTAATATTTGTGTTGTGAAGCAATCACTGCTCACTAACTCACTCACGCTGCTCTGGTTCAGAGGTGGAATAATTATGCAGAGCTTTAATTCTTCTGTTTGATCCATTAAACAGTAACAAACTGTGCAGTTTGATTTTTTACCCGACGCTTTTGGACTTTAGCTCCACATCCTGATCTGGTTAGTGAGGCAGATTAAACTCTGATCATCTCTGAGGACGTTTCAGTCAGCAGCCTGCAGGACAGAACCTCAGACCCAGCTTAGGGACCTCAGCGGAGCCATGGCGACCTTTGATGACCTGCTGGAGGAGGCCGGTTCCTTCGGCCGTTCTCAGAAACGGATCTTCAGCCTGCTCTGCTTCTTGTCTTTGTTCTTTGCAGGTTCATACGTGGGCATCGTGTTCCAGGGCTTCACTCCGGACCACTGGTGCCGGGATGCCGCGGCGGTGGAGAGGAGAAGGGCCTGCGGCTGGAGTCTGGCGGAAAGTCGAAGGCTGACGGCTCCTTGGGTCAACGGCTCTGGAGTTCTGCAGCACAGCAGCTGTGAGCAGTACGAGGTGGACTGGAACTCAACAGAACTCAGCTGTGATCTGCAGGAGCTGGACCTGAGCAGACTGACAGCTACAGCGTGCAAGGTCAGACCCTGAGTCTCCTTTTGCTTGTTTTACTAAGATTGATGAAAAGAAAAAATAATTCAGTCATTTTTATTCGTTTTCTTTAGAGTCGATGTGAGTTTAATCATGTTTGAGTCTGTGAATCTTGTTTTATAACTAAATGAATCTGTGATCAGACAAGTGCTTTTTAGACAAAACTGCTCCCTTTTCAGAGACTTTTTGGTCTTCTGAGCTTAGCACACTTCAGACCTTTAAAGAAGGTCTAACAGCTCTAAAGATCTTAAAACTTTTAATAAGAAAGACAAGTTTTAATATTTATTGCAGTAAATATACCAACTAATCAGATGAAACTCCAACAGCATCACGCTGAGCTGCAGACTTGACTAGATATTTAAGGAGTTTTTGCTTCAGCTTCATGTTTTAGTTGTTTCCTGCTCCAACACACATGATTCAGTGGTTGAATCATCTGTTTAGCAGGTCATCTGCTCTGCAGAAGCCTGTTAATCATCTCTGATTAAGAACAAGTGGGTTGGAGCAGGGAAATGACTAAATCATGCTTGATAAGGGACCCCGAGGACCAGGGTTGGAGAGTACTGCTCCAGAAGGTCGACCAAAAGGTGGAAGGTTTTGATTTGGTGATCTAATCTTTATTCCAAACCTCACCTGAGCTTTAGACAATGACAGGAAGAACAAGATGAACTCTTACAGCTTTGATCATCTGAGTCTATGAATGAGAGCCACTGAGTCAGCTAAAATGGTTCGAGCATTCATTAGGGTGCTTCCTGGTCAAGGACTTCAGACCTGCATGGGAACATTTCTTGAGGCGTGCTCTAATAGTTCTTTAACTGTTTATTAATGTCAGCGTTTTGCTTTTGTCTCCAAGGATGGATGGGAGTATAATTACGAAGGCAGGAACTCATTTGTCACAGAGGTAGGATTATAATTTGATGTTCAGGCCTTAAACTTCCCCTCATCAACTGTGTTGAAATCCTTCTTGTTTCAGTTCGATCTGGTGTGTTCAGATGGGTGGTTGGTGGACATGTTCCAGTCTACTCTCAATGTTGGCTTCCTCGTCGGCAGCTTTGCTTTTGGCTATTTGGCTGACAGGTGAGGTCGTAGATTATATGGAACCACTGGATGATTTTCCAGAGCCTCGTGGTAGGTCATTGGTCTTCTTCCATAGCCTCGCCAGACTCCTCTTGTGCCTCTGCCCTCGAGTACCTGTAAGCAGCTTTTGGAATCCACCAAGATTAGCACCAGCAACCTTGTAGTCACAGCTAGCACCATCTCTCAATACCTGCAGATAGGAATGAGGCCTATTCAGACTCGGCCATTACCAGCAGACCCTTACTACATGTTTGGGCCTACCAGGTCTATGTAGTGTCTTCCACTGCCATCTGATCCAACTCACAACCAGGTGGTGATCATTTGACAGCTTCGTTCTTCTCTTCATCCAAATGTCCAAAACACACGGCTGCAGATCAGATAATGTGTGTAAAGAGTCGATCGTTGACCTGTGACCTAGACGTCCCTGGTACCATGTGTTCTGATGGGCCTCCTTATGTTAAAGACCAAGTTCACTTGCGAGTCGATCTCTTTGGGGAAAAAAACTCTGGTGCTCATGTTTCAGGAAGTAGAAGTTAGCCGAAGCAGAGGTTAACTTCAGACGGCGGGATGTGGAGTCTTATTTCTTGATATGTGGACATCTCTCCTCTGATTGGCTAACAGCAACACGACTCTACCACTGACTCTGTTTGCTCTGCAACGTTGATGTTTTATCTCCACTAATAACACAAGCCTGGAGGAGTTCTGCTGTGTGGTGGAGTTGCTAATGCTAACGGTTAGCTTCTACTAGCCCAGACGTTCTCTGCTGTTTCCTGGACGCTAAACCAACAACAGCCTTCCCCGTCGTGAGTCAAGATGGGTGAGTCCATGAATGTTAAGTGACAGTGTGACGTAGATCTGTCAGGCTTTTCTAATCCCAACGTTTCCCCGTTTATTTCCCATCGGCGGCTAATGCAGGAAATAGGGGTAGAAGACCATTTTCACATTCAGCCTGAGTGTTAATCTCAGTGACTGATCGTATTTCAAAAATAACAAGTAAAAAATGGTTTCTCAGTGACCTTGGTCTTTAAATCTGGGCCTAACTGCAACTTGCGCAGAAGTCCAATAAAAGAACACACCGCTGAGTTCAGCTTGGGCGAGTCGTTCCTCGCCCATCAGGAGCGTGATGTTCCCAGTAACAGCATTATCTGGCACTGGTTCCAGTGCTTCCAAAAAGGGTGGATACTCTGACTTGCTATGTGGTGATTACTTACAATTAATAGTCAGAACCTAGTCCTTGACCCCAAAACACAGGGAGGTTACCCTTTTCTTCCCCTGGGGTAAACCCCAACACACAGGCAGATATTTTGGGAGCTAACAAGAACCAAATCCCAGTTTTTAGACCACCAGAGCCTACATCTGTCTGCTGCCTGACCCACAAACCACCAGGCCCTTCATGGTCCTTCTGCAAGTGGTGGCTCCACAGTTGGACAAGGCCACACACGGACCCAACCCCACGCCTGCTGTGACGTAGTTAAAAATTAAATATTCAAAACTTTCTGATATTTCTATCCTTCTCTTTGTTAGCACTCCCTGTCTTTAGCACCATTATTAACTTGACTGATACTTTATTTATTTATTCAGCCTGACCTTGGTTGGTGAGTTCTGTATTTCCTCTCTGCAGGTTTGGCAGGAAGATGAGTTTCCTCATATCTAACGTGATCAACGTTGTATCAGGAATCGCGTTGGCTGTGGTTCCCGACTACACCTCCATCCTGGTGCTCAGGGCCATCTTCGGCTTCAGTTCCAAAGGAGGCTGGATGGCCACATATGTGCTGCGTAATAACCTATGTTCCGTGTTTTGTTAATTAATGATTGTTTAGCTTCTTGTCATCAGAAACGCTGTACTTCACTGTAAATGAATTTTTAACTCCCACAGCGAAAGTCGGCTGTTGTTCATTAGCCCAACATCAGTAAAAATATATAAAACAGCTGAAATGTTCAGATGAATTCCTTGAAAACAGGAATCTGAGTACAGTCTGGTTTGTTTTCTTTCCTGGTAAAGCGGGATAATCTTTAATATTCTGGTTCTCTTCTTGTTTTAGTCACAGAGTTAGTTGGAGTAAAGTACAGACGAACAGTCGGCATCTTGTACCAAATGTTCTTCAGCGTTGGCCTCCTCTTCCTCCCTCTGCTTGCGTACTTCATCGCTGACTGGCGCTGGCTGCAGGTCGCTTTCACAGCACCCTTCATCCTTTTTATGTCCTTCTACTGGTAAAAAAGCCCCCCCCCTTATGACCTTTTACCTTTAACCTGCTGTGTAAATGTAAGGTTAGTGATGATGACACGGATTCTTGATGTAGCATAAATGATCAACAGTTTTGATTTGGCCCAAAAGGCCTAGAAGATGATGAGCTGGATGCTGGAAGAGTTGAAATGGACTGCTGTTTACACCAGTGAGGGTCGTGCACCAGAGGCAGAAGAGCTTTGAATCACATGTTCCAGTCTAGGTGCAGTGTGACAACAACAAAAACATCCCTGATAGTGTGGGGGGGACCACCCTCAAAGGGAGGTTTGGAGACCCTACCTGTAGTGATGCCCTACCCCAGTGGTTCTCAACCTTTTTTCAGTGATGTACCCCCCGTGAAATATTTTTTCAGCCAAGTACACCCTAACCAGCGCAAAGCATTTTTGGTTGTAGGAAAAAATAGACCTAAAACAGAGCACTGTGCCATCTAATTTATTGAACTTTGGAACTGATAAACATGTACAAAATTCAAACATTTAAAAAAAATAACAATTTCGAACATTTTAAATGATAATAATCCATAACTAAATGTATTGGAAATATTTCTCATCACTAATATGTAGTGATTCAAGTGTTCATTTTTGCATGGATGCTATTTTTTAAATATATGTACATTTTCTCACGTACCCCCAGGGGTATGCGTACCCCCATTTTAGAAACAACGCCCTACCCTATATACTAAAACATAAGGGGCCATGTTTTAGCCCAGTCAGACAATACTACAGTGGTAGGATATGTCAACAGACTAGCCCAGGCTAGCTCCCATGGTTACACAGGCTGATGGTGAGAAGAAGATTAAACAGTGCAGCCAACTTGCCACAATGCCAAGGCAGCATTTGGAGTCTTTGGTCGCTCATAAGTGGTCAAACCATGGCGGTAATGTGGCACGATCATGTGCTTTTCACAAAAGATTACAAGATGGTGGTATAAAGGGGGTGTGGGGTGGTCTCTGTGCTGTCATGGACTTCCTTTTAGCTTGGACATAACTTGCTTTTTATTGTGATTGAAGCCGTGCTTCTTAAGGTTTTCTCACAAGCCGCTCCTAAAGGTGTCTGTCCTCCGCGGTCCCTGTGCAACCTATGGTGATGTGAGCTCTAGCTCTAATGGAGAGAAGCTCCCGAAGCGCTGAATCATCATGCCACCACTGCATTTTCATAAGACACATCATGGCGGCATTATTGCGCTGATTTGGCTGCATGGTGTGTCTTACGAAAGCGGCTGTTAATACCTGCTTTCCTTGAGTGCCACCCAGGTGCCAGTCACCCAGAACTGGTGGGCAAAGCTGTTGTCCAGGGACAGCCCATAGCTCAGCACAACGAAGGATTTACCCTCAAATGATAAGCACATGTGGTTGTAGGTGCATCTGCCTCTTGTGCACCATCTTCTCTTGAGTAAACCACAGAATACCCATGGTACCAAATGCTTGAAAGAGAACATAAAGCTACATCTATAACCCTGGTTCTTGCACATTGAGCCAGTCATGCTAGTATAATAGGAGCTTCTGAAGGTTACACAGAGAGTCCTATTCCATAGTGAGATCACTCATGCTATAAAAAAAAAAAAAACAAGTTACAGATGTAATCTTAAGTTTTGCCTCTCAGGTGGATCCCAGAGTCTCCAAGGTGGCTCATCTCTCAGAAGAGATCCTCAAAAGCTCAAGAAATAATTGAAAGTATGGCCAAGGAGAACAAAAGGAAACTTTCTACAAATGTTCAGGTAAATACGTTTGTTAGTTTAGTTGTAAAGTTACAGAAAGATTTAGCGAAAGGTCTGAATGTAAATAATGTCCAAGGCCCTCCTCTTCCTTTCTGCTGCACCTCTTGCACAGAAGAAGAAAGTCAGAAATCTTGTTTTATTTTGAATTATGAGGATAACATTTGTTTTTACTTGCCTTGGTTCTGCACCAGGACAAAGGTTTAGTCTAGTTCATTTTTACTTTTAGTGCCAAAGACAAAGTTCCATGACTTGTTGGAAACACAGTGGCCATGGTATTTTTATGGCTTGTTTTCCAAGAAAAATAAAAAATCAGTTAGTCTTGATTTTTTACGGGTAAACAGAATCACTGAGATTCTGCATGTTTTTGAACTAGTCATTTATCCACTGTTTGACTGGATTGTTTCTCGATGAAGAGTCTATCTGATGAAGAAGCTGGGTCCACCTCCGCCTCCCTGATGGACTTGGTCAGAACTCCGAATATGAGAAAACACACATTCATCCTCATGTTTAACTGGTGAGAATCCTAAAAAGTACCAGACCAGCGTAAACGTAGGACACATGAATGATTCCACCTTGGTGCTCCTCAGGTTCACCAGTGCTGTGGTTTATCAGGGTCTCATCATGCGGGTGGGGATAGCAGGAGGAAATATCTACGTCGACTTCTTCATCTCCAGCCTGGTGGAGTTTCCCGCTGCTTTTTTTATAATCCTAACCATTGAGCGGATCGGCCGTCGCCTTCCTTTTGCTGCCGCCAACATCGTAGCTGGAGTTTCCTGCTTTGCCACAGCCTTCATTCCTGATAGTAAGTCATAAACTCAATACTAATGGCCTTTTTCCACTGGTACCTGCTGCGCAGCTCAACTACACGGTTTGGGTCGCTTTCCATAACAACTGAGCAAGGTCTCTAGTGGGTGGGGTTGAGGGCGGCCCCTGTTCGAACAAAAGCGTAAGGCGTGACACAAACACAACGCAAACATGGGAGGACATGGTAGCAGCGTGTCTGAAAAGGATGTGGACAGTGAGGCGAAACACTCTGGAGCAACCAATGACTCCTCCTAGCCAGCAGGTGCTAAAAAGGAGCGTAGCCTGGCCAGCCATCCTATATATGTATAATATATAGTCTGGCCACGAGACATTGAAACCACCCAGTCGTGGGGTGGAATCTATGGTTGTCTTGCAAACTGTCTCCGCATGCAGGACCAACGAACCTGACATATTCATCACTATGGATGTCGGTTAACGGGGCAGTCCGCCATACACCCTGAAAGAAGAAGCAAATACATTGTTTTTGAAATAAATGACTGAAGTACCTCTACCTGCTCATGTCTAAGCCCAAGTCTAAATCGTCCCAAGCCGTTCCAAAAGAGCGCTGTTCCTGAGCCGATGCCAGCATGGTAGTTTTTCTCCATCGCAGCTCTGGTGCTAAGCCCGCCCAACAAACGTAGACCGCTGTGATTGGAAAGACACAAAACTGTCGGACCAATGGTAGACCTGCTGAGGCTACAACAGAGCGTGTCCTGACCGACCTGCAGAGCAAAATCTTTTGCAACGGTTGGTGCTCGTTACTAGTGGAAACACCTTGGAATCGGGCTGGACCAAGTTGAGCCGCGCTGAGTAGGGGCTGATGGAAAGCACTCCTACTTCTCTTTGGTCAAATGTGAATTTGGCTGAATCTGTTTTCATTCCTCAGGTATATTCTGGTTAAAAACAACGGTGGCCTGCATCGGTCGGCTCGGGATCACCATGAGCTTTGAGATGGTTGTGTTTGTGAATACCGAACTCTACCCAACATTTGTCAGGTGAATTGAATGATGAACAGCTTCTCAGCTGAAATGAGGAAAGTCTCAAACATTGTCTGGTTTACAGGAACCTGGGAGTGTCGGTTTGTTCGACTCTTTGTGATGTTGGAGGAATCGTGGCTCCCTTCCTGGTCTACAGACTGGCTGTCATCTGGCTGGAACTGCCTCTCATTATCTTTGGTGAGGACCTGGCATTATGTTACTGCTGTATTATGAATAATATGGTTGTTTTAGAACAAACTATAGTATAGTGATGATGATTGATGTTTAATGTTAATCCAGGAGTCGTAGCTCTCATAGCAGGAGGTTTGGTTCTGCTGCTGCCTGAAACCAAAGGAGTCCCTCTCCCTGAGACCATCGACGATGTTGAGTTCCCGGACCGGTGAGGCATTTAAGGCATTAATATGAAAAATGTTATTTTGTGAAGTTAGGAATGTTGAAGGCTGATATTTTATTAGGTTTGTGTTTTTTGTCCTCAGCTGTGAAAAAGTTTTTTTTTTATTGTTTCAGAAAAAATGGGAATCAAGAGGAGCTTCAAAAAATGAAGAAACTTTTGAAAACGAACGAAGAAGTATAACTCTGTGATTTAGTTACAGGTTTCAAAAACAAGGACGTAGTTTTCTTATGAATGCATTTTGTTGGAATTATGATGTCATCGTTTTTAGCATCTAATGAAAAAAAAACTGAATTTTTCATCCCAGAACAAGTCATGCACTCTGCTTTGCTACAAGATGTTGGGTGTCGTGGTGTCGACACAACCTAAACCCAGTGAAGTCACTCTCTGCAGAATCCCCTATGGCCGCGCTGCAGAAGGAATGAAGGAAAGACGCATGTTAACTGTGCTTGATAACGGACCAGAACTGAACTATCTGACGAGATGTGTTGGAAAAACTTCTTTTTTTCTTAGACCAGAAAAAACATGGAACCTTTAGAAGTTTTCACATTTTGTGTCATAGCTGCATGTTTTCTCATACTGACTGATCTTTAAACTGACTGTAAAACATTCCAATCAAGACTGAGTGCAGGTGATGCACCAGAACATGTCTCCTTTCCCATACGCTGCTTTCTATGCAGCCTTTTCATAAAACAGCTGTATCTTTTCTCCTTTTGCTCCAAGACTGACAAAAAGATGTATGGATTTACCATAAACTAATCTAGAACAAAATTGTTTTACAATTATTAATTGCATGTTATGTTGTTTATAAAAGAAAAAAAAATAAAAAATTCCCATCTCACCCTCCGCAGGTAGTCTCATCCTTCCAAGCTCGGGTCCTCTACCAGAGGCCTGGGAGCTTGAGGGTTCTTCAGTATCTTAGCTGTTCCTAGAACTGCACTTTTCTGGACTGAGATGTCTGATGTTTTTCCTGGGATCTGCTTTAGCCACTCCTCCAGTTTGGGGGTCACTGCCCCGAGTGCCCCGATGACCATGGCCACAAGTTCTTCTTTGAGGCCCTGGTACTTCTCTAGTTTCTCCTGTTCCTTTTTCCTGATGTTGCATCACTTGGTATCGCCACGTCAACCACAACGGCTGTCCTGTTGTTTGTCCACCACCACAATGTCCGGTTGGTTCGCC
Organism: Aphyosemion australe; assembly: GCA_006937985.1. Taxonomy (NCBI): domain Eukaryota; kingdom Metazoa; phylum Chordata; class Actinopteri; order Cyprinodontiformes; family Nothobranchiidae; genus Aphyosemion; species Aphyosemion australe. The sequence goes on from SSNS01000220.1 coordinate 384,904, forward strand.
ATCACCATTTTGTTGGTCTGGATCTGAAAGTCCCACAGGATCTTGGCTCGGTTCCCACTTTGACCTTGGGGCTTCCAGTTCATACTCTGCACAGATGTTCCTGTACTAACTAACTATCTATCGATCGATCGTAAATGGCCTGTATTTGTATAGCGCCTTCTTAGGGTTCAACAGCCCCCCAAGGTACTTTACAACACAATCAGTCATCCACCCATTCACACGTTGGTGGTGTAGCCACAGCTGCCCTGGAGCACACTGATGAATGCTGGTGCCACTGGTCCTTCTGAGCACCACCAGCAGGTAAGGTGAGTTGAGTGTCTTGCCCAAGGACACAATAGCAGCATTCTCTGGCGGGAACCAGGATTGAACCCACTGATTGCTGGACAACCCACTCTACCTCCTGAGCTACTGCTGCCCGTAGAAACTCAAAAACTGAAGGAAGAAAAAGTTGACAGTCTGATAAACTTGGAGTCGATTGTTGACTTCATCAAAAATGCGCAGAAGGTTCAGGGTTCAATCTCAGGAAAAATACTTTGTTTTAGAATTGGAAGATGAAAATCTCCTAAAAACAACTTACAGGTGTCTGTTTTTGTAGCTCAGTCTGTAAGACTTTATATATGTATATATATATATGTATATATATATATATGTATATATATAATTTCTAGACACACTAGTGTATAATTATTACCTTTTCACTTGGGGGAGAAAAAACTTTTTGACTGTTGTAAATTCCTCATTTTTTACAGTTTTGATGTTGAAAATCAGAAGTTAGAAAACTTAAAAGTCTAATAGGAAAATCCAAGATCAAATTAATGAAGAACTGTTATAAAACCTGTTTTCAAAAGGACTTGAAATGTCTGGTGTAGCAACAGAAAACCTTAGAGATTAGGGCACTTTATGTGCAGAAGGTGTCTTGGAAAAAGATTTAAACCGCTAAGTTTTTTGAATGAGCAATGACGAGTAGATTCCAAGTAATTAATAAAAGGACAGTCGAAGTCAATTTTAAATTAGGTTTAGTTTTAAGTGCTACAAAATAATATACAAAAGTTATTTTTTAGCTTGATATGGTTGCACATTCTGTTCACAATGAATTAAAGCTGTCACAGAAAAGTATTGTTATTCATCCATCCATCGTCCTCCACTTATCCAGAGAGGGGTCGTGGGGGCAGCAGTCTAAGCAGAGAGGCCCAGACTTCTCTCTCCCCAGCCACTTGGGCCAGCCCCTATGGGAGAATCCTAAGGTGTTCCCCGGCCAGCTGAGAAACATAGTCCCTCCAGTGTGTCCTGGGTCTTCTCCTGGTTGGACATAACCTGGAAAACCTCACCAGGGAGGCGTCCAGGATGCATCCTGACCAGATGCCTGAGCCACCTCAACTGGCTCTTCTCGATGTGGAGGAGTAGCGGATCTACTTCAAGCCCCTCCCTGATGACCAAGCTTCTCACCCTATCTAAGGGAGAGCCCAGACACCCTGCAGAGAAAACTAATTTTGAAATATGTTGGTGTACCAAATAAAGTAACAGAATATTGAGTTGTTTAAAATGAAAGAGACAAATAATTTAACTGTTTTTGACAGTTTTAAATTCTTCATTTTATAACATTTCTGAAATTACTATGAAATTCAGATCAAGGCTGCTAAATGATGTTTGGTTGGGTAGCTCAGGCAGTAAGAGAGAAGGTTAGAAATCTGGTGCACCAAGGATCAAATCCAACAGAGTAACACTTTTTTTATTCTAAAATGTCTGAGGTTTGAGAACTTAATTCTCTAATGGGAAAATCAAAGACCAAATTATTGAACTTTTATAAAATATGTTTACAAGGGCTTAAAACATCTGAAGCAGCAACAGAAAGAACTCTGATAAACTCAGAGATTAGAGCAGATTACGTACAGAGGGTCTTGGAAAAAGCTTTGAACTCCTGAGTTTTTGCAACGAGCATAAAAGAGTCATTTAACATCCAAGAAATTCATAAATGAATAGTCAGAGTTTTAATCTTTTTACTTTTTGTTCTTTTTAAAACACAGGAGATCTTTTTACCTTTTTGCTGACGTTTCGATCATCACTGTGATCTTAGTCAGATAGTCAGAGACTTTTCAAAATCTATTTAAATTAAGTTTACATACATTGCTAGGAGTTGATTAAGCTTTGTCAATCCACCTGTGTTTAAAATGAGAGATTAACAGGTTTTTTTTGTTAGAATGTTTTAAATCAGAGTGAAGTCTGGTAGCTCAATGTATAAAATGTTGTATTGGTGTGCAGAAGGTTCTGGGTTCAATACCTGGAGCAACCCTTTGACACCTTTTGTGAATTGTTCACAACATCGGATGCGCTAAAATACAAATTACCAGCACCTGCTACAATAGCTCAGTGAGTAAATAACTGCATTGTAGTGCTGAAGGTTCAGGGTTCAATCCCAGCAGAAACAGTTCCAATGTTTTAGACTTTATGTGGATTTTTCACAACATCAAATGCTCTAAAACAGGTGTGGTCAGTGTGTGGTAGAGTAGCTCAGTGCATAAAGCACTGGGTTGATGTGCAGAAAGATCATGGTTCAATCCCAGCAGAAACCATTCCAACATTTTAGACTTTATGTGGATACTTCACAAGATTCTTCTCAAATGTACAAAAATACCAGCTGTCAGTGTCTGCTAGATAGCTCAGTCTCTAAACCATTAGACTGGTGAGCAGAAGGTTCAGGGTTCAATCCCAGGAGTCTGCAAGATGTGTAACTCACACTGCAGCAATTGTTAATTCAAATGCAGACACAGTGAGGAAGATAGCTAAGTAGTAAGGTAGATGAGTAAGGAGACAGGTAGATAACTAAGTAGGTAGATAGATAGATAGTTAAGTAGTAAGGTAGATGAGTAAGGAGACAGGTAGTTAATTAAGTAAGGTAGATGAGTAAGGAGACAGTTAGTTAACTAAGTAGGTAGAAATAAAGGTAGGTAGATAGCTAAATAAATAGGAAGTAGGAGGTAGATAGTTAAGTAGGAAAAGAGGTAGCAAGATAGATATGTAATTAGGTAGGAAGACAGGTTGTAGCTACCTACTCAAGTACAGGTGTAAGTATGTAGATAGATAAACTAGTAGAGAGATAGTGAGAAGAAAGTTGAGCAGGACATAACAAAAGCAGATAAGAGAGGACAGGAAAGATGAGTAGAGAGTGAGTCCGGATAGGATAGGAGAGCAGAGAGTGGGCCCACAGAAGACAGGACAGAAGAGAAGAGAGTGGGCCCACAGAAGACAGGACAGGAGAGAAGAGAAGAGAGTGGGCCCACAGAGGACAGAAGAGAGTGGACCCACAGAGGACAGGAGAGAAGAGAAGAGAGTGGGTCCACAGAGGACAGAAGAGAGTGGACCCACAGAGGACAGAAGAGAAGAGAGTGGGCCCACAGAAGACAGGAGAGAAGACAAGAAAGTGGGCCCACAGAAGACAGGAGAGCAGAGAGCGGGCCCACAGAAGACAGGAGAGCAGAGAGCGGGCCCACAGAAGGCAGAGAGCGGGCCCACAGAAGACAGGAGAGCAGAGAGCGGGCCCACAGAAGACAGGAGAGCAGAGAGCGGGCCCACAGAGGATAGGAGAAGAGCAGACAGGACAAACTTGCTCCAAGAGGAAAGTATAAAGGGGGTATGTTCTCTGTGCTACTTTTCTTCTCCTCTGTGGGTCCACTCTCTTGTCCTGTCCTACATGGGCCCACTTTCTGCTCTCCTGTCTGTCTGCTCTGCTCCCCTGTCCATCCTCTCCTGTGTGGGCCCACTCTCTCCTGTCCTGTCTTCTGTGGGCCCACTCTCTTCTTCTCTCCTGTCCTCTGTGGGCCCACTCTCTGCTGTCCTGTCTGCTCTTCTCTTATCCTTTGTGGGCCCACTCTCTGCTCTCCTGTCCGTCTGTCTGTCCTCTCCTGTGTGGGGCCCACTCTCTGCTCTCCTGTCCTGTCTGTGGGCCCACTCTATTCTCCTGTCCTTTGTGGGCCCACTCTATGCTCTCCTGTCTGGGCCCACTCTCTGCTCTCCTATCTTCTCTGCTCTCCTGTCCATGGGCCCACTCTCTGGTCCTCTCTTCTGTCTCTCCTCTGCTATCCTGTTCTTTGGGGG
>SSNS01000220.1:389067-563335 GCA_006937985.1 Aphyosemion australe
GGGCACACTCTCTTATCAGCTTCTCTTCTATCCTGCTCACCTGTCCTTCACATAGACCTACAATTATCTGTCTTCCTACTTAGATATCTTGCTACCTCATTTCCTACTTAGCTATCTACCTACATCCTGTTTATTTACTTGCCTACCTTGCTACCTAGCCATCTTCCTACTTACATACCTATCTTTATACCTCATATCCTACTTAGCTATCTACCTACAGTTATCCTATTTATTTAGTTATCTAACTACCTAGCCATCTTCCTACTTACTTAGCTATCTACCTCATCTATCTTACTGTCTGCATTTGAATTAACCATTTCTGCAGTGTGAGTTACACATCTTGCAGACTCCTGGGATTGAACCCTGAACCTTCTGCTCATCAGTCTAATGGTTTAGAGACTGAGCTATCTAGCAGACACTGACAGCTGGTATTTTCGTATATTTGAGAAGAATCTTGTGAAGTATCCACATAAAGTCCAAAACAATGGATTTGTTTCTACTGGGATTGAACTATGATCCTTCTGCACATCAACCCAGCATTTTTCCCACTGAGCTACTCCAGCAGACACTAGCTACATGTATTTCAGAGCATTTGATGTTGCGAATAATTTACACAAAATCTAAAACATTGGTGTTTTTTCCCTTGGGATTGAACCATGAGCCACCTGTATATCAACCCAATGCTTTAACCATTGAGCTAGTCTAACACACTGACCACATGTATTTTAGAGCATTTAATGTGAAAAATTCACATAAAGCCTAAAACAAACTGATTGGCCTGGGATTGAACCCAGAAACTTCTGAACACAAAGCAAGCACTTTATAGACTGAGCTACTAGAGACTATTGGCTTAATTACCCGTCTTACACTATCTCACTGGATGGTTTGCTGACCAAACTTAACCCATAGAAGTATAAAGATTTCTATAAACTTAATTTAAAATTGAATTTGAAAAGACTTTTACTATTCTTTTATTAATTACTCAGAATTGACTCATGTTGAAATATTCTTCCATGCCCTTTCCAAAAACTCAGTTTGAAGCATTGTCAAAAACACAATATAGTCTCTGCACACCAAATCAATGCCCAACTGACTGAGCTATACAAGCAGACAGTCATGTGAAGGATTTTGGAGCTTTTTATGTTTTGAAGAATTCTGATTTCTAAAATTAATTATTTCTTCTAGGACTGAACCCAGAGGTTTCTACACACCCACCCAACATCGTACAGACTGACCTACTTGACTCAAGACAGTTTCAATGTGTCCTGAAATCTGAACATTCTTGACAAAAAAAGGTCTCAGCATGTCAGTGTTGGTTTGTTGGCAAAACTTACTCCACTCCTAGAAACATAAAGATTTATTAAGATCTAATTTATAACTGAGACGTTTGAAACTCTTCACGTTAAGTGCTCTAGTCCTTGTAAACATATTTTTGACAATTCTTCACTAATTTGATTTTCATATCAGACACTTTTTAACTTCTCACATCTTAGAATGAAAATAAATAAAACTGCTGGATTTGATCCATCACACACTGGTTCTCCAACCTGTTCTCTTTCTGCATGAGCTATTCATCCCAAACACAACTTACCAGGCCTTTTCTAGATTTCATGATACTTTCAGAAGTAAAAAAACAAGGAACACACAACAGGTAAAAACTGTTTTAAAAATAAAGAGTAGATGGATTTAATGAACGCTTTTCTGGTTCACCAACATACTTCTGTTTACTTTGTTCCCCTCTTAACTTATAGATGCCACTGGTCAAGAAAAGATACCAAAAACCTCATTATACAATCGTATGTGTCATGAAAAGGTTAAAAACCCATCATACTATAGCACCTGTCATGCAAACGTAAAAACAAAATAATAATACTATAGCATGCAATAAATGTAAACAAACGTTCATTTCACTGATTTTCAGTGGGGCTTAGGTTTCTTACAGACTGTGCAAAAAAAGAAAATACCATTCTGAATGGAGTTGATTGCAAATGCGCACAACTTTCATTCCTCTTGAGATTTCTGATCATTTTAGTATTTTAATCTTTGACACGAGTCGGTGTTAAATCAGCAACATTAGCAGAACAGAAACACTGAGGCAATGGAACATTTTGAGTTGGTAAAATAAAAAATTGGCCTCCTCAGAAATAAAGATGAACATTTTAGTTTGAAAGAGCATCCAAGACAATAGTTAAATTATGTTTTCATTTTTTTTATTGTGAATATAATCTTTTGAAAAACAGGAACTAGGTGACATTTTACCTCAAAATAGAATTCAAAGGCAAATAAAACTAAACAATTGGTAGAAATCAGCCGTAAACATGCACTGAACTCCGTAGGTTTTGCAATAAATTATAGAACTATAAGTTAAAATAATATGAATGAATTTTCACTTCCAAAACTAAAGCGTGGCTCACTGAAAAACAGCATAAAGGGATTTACATTTTCGTTTAGTACACACGTTTTTTATCATAGAGAACACTTTATCATATAAAAAAATCAATATAATTATTTAATAACAATTTCCCACCACAAAAGCACTAAGAAAATGTAGTGAATTTGTATTTTGTAGCACAATTCTTAGTTTTTACAGAACTTTGCACCAAATTTATGGAGCATCAATTTATCTCAACTTCTGTTTAGAACCTGAGACTCTGGACTGTCTGGGAAGATCCTCCACAAGAGAGAGCAGCAGCTAACACAGCTGAACAACACCGCAGCCAACTGGGCACACGACACAAACGGGAAGAAATGCTGTTGGATTCAATTTCCCACAAACACCCAGTTTGTTGTCTTACTCTGGTGCAGCTGCTCTCACCAAAAGAAACAGTCCAAGCAAGCATGTGCACTTCTGTCAGAGGGAAAGCCGTCAAACGGACGCCTCACGTGTGCGACTTTCAGGAACTGTCAGACGGAGCGTGCTCAAAGCCTTCGCTCTCCCTCACCAGCGCCCTCTCCAGGATCACTCGGCCCTCCTTATAGCGCTGACTTTCCTCTGTGGCGAACTCGTACATCCAGCCCAGCTTGCTGTTGCAGTTCTTGCAGCTGACGTCTCGCACCATGTGCCTCCCTGTCAGCATGACTCTGTCCTGGATCTCGCTGTGCTGCAGATTCACAACCTGAAGGGAGAGCAGTTGCTCATTTGTTAGTGTAACAGCTAAGAGCTGTATCAAACTAAAAAAGAACAGTTTTTAGACCAATATAGATTCACCATTACCTGAAAGGTGTAGTGGGTGATGTTTTTCTGGAGCATGCTGATGGAAACCACTAAATTAAGTGTTTTGCTAAAAAAAAGGAATAATTTCAATCCTGGAAAACCCTTATCCAATCATTTAGAACGCCCCATTCTTAATGACTGGATCCTGATCCACCTATCTGTACCTCCCCCCTCTGCATTCTCATGTCTGCACAAAGTGCCTGTTCTTGGCTTGGACGCCAGAGCTAGGCTAGCTACATTAGCTTGCACACTAAATTGTTTTACAGTTACGAAGGTGCTTTATGTTAGGAGTTATGGCAGAAAATATGCCAACAAGGGGTTGAGAACCTGATACTGAACTCTTGGGTATAAGCATTGCATGTTCCTCCTGTGTTCTTGAAGTGCTGCTTTACAGGGGAAGCCTGAAGAGAGGAGGTTGGACCTTTGAATTGTATTTTTTAAAAGTAGCTTGCTTGAACAGCAAGAAAAACATCTCCTAGTCCACATTTAAGTGCACCTGTACACACACATGGCACCACGCAGCTAAACTAAAGTAATAGATGTAAACACATGAGCTTTAGTGGCACATTTCTGCCATATGCCAGGACAGTGACATGCACGCACCTTATTGAAGAGGAAGGCTCTGCCAGTGGCTCCGGTGAAGCGTGTGGAGATGAGTTCAGCTCGGTTGGTCAGAATAGTGTCACAGTTGGCACAAGAGAACAGGCGACTCCCACCGATGTGATCCAGGAAGATGCGACCCATTTTTATCAGCCGTCAGCTCTTTGTAGATAATGTCTGCCTCTGAAAGACACACGAGTACACTGAATTCATTACAAATGTCTGACTCTGCAAAAACATTCTTTAACATTAAAAATGCAAATAAGTACCAGTAGTCATATACATAAAAAATCTAAATGTTGTTTGAAATTAGAAACAACCCCTTAGTTACATTTATAGAAAATATGGCCTTTTATGATCAATTTGTGTTTTATGAATGATTTTCTGTATCTCAAATATGGCATAAAATGATTTCTACCAGAATAATGTTATAGGGATTTTGTTTATTTTCCAGATCAAAACTCTAAGAAGCATATGCTTCATGAGGATAACATTTTTGCAGTTGCTGCTAAAACAGAACAGTTTGTCTTATAAACTCTGTGTTCCTTCCTTATGATCCAGCTAGCCCTTTCTGTATTTTTGACAGCATTTTTCCCACTTTTTGGGGATCACCTGAAGGCATCAACAAGCTAGACAATTAGATGGAAATTTCCTTAACATCAGCATCGTTTCTGTCAACAAATACATAAGATTTAACATCGACGCTATTTTACACTCGACACTTTAAGTCACCCAAACATTCACCAAGTAAACATCTTTAGGCCAAACGACTCTTACACGTCACGTAACTTACAAACAGCGTACCCTTGCAATGAAAACGCACAAAGTGAAACCAGCTGATGTTTGGTTAGTAGTTTTTTCCCCGAGTCGCGCCTTCGTCTTTATTCTTGAGCCCACAAACACCTGAATGTTTTCTTTGCTGTTGATTTCATCAAACTCACCACACAGAGAGGGCGGAAGTTGGTGTAATTATCATCGACGAGGAAAGCCAGTTCCGTTTAAGATTTTTACAATAAATGTAAAATAAGAAAACTATTTAACGGGTTAAAATGAAACACATAAGAAAAATCGTAATTTAAATATTACATTTACTTTGGAGTGTTTAATTATATATTGTTTGTTCTTTAATTGTGTGTTAAATCAACCTTTTTAGATATGTGTTTTTATTTTGAAATACAAGTGCCATTGTGTATTGTACTATTGCTAGCTTGGTTCCTGTTGGCTCAATTTTTATCCAATAGGGAAGGACGCAGACTTGACGTAAAATTCTTTGCAGACCACTGATTGGTCAGGCAGATAACACATACATCGACAGTAGAAAAGATACATAACAGGGCTGCCAACTCACACACGTATTTGACTGTCTACACCTGGTCTACACACGCCACACCTGTAATTTTTTCAAGCTAAAAACAGTTGATCCATGTTAGCTACATTTTGCGTCGCGCTAGTGTACACACTCCCCTAGCTAGAGCGCTACAAACTCAGTTTTTAATTGACTTTATACGAACAAGGAGATGAATTGGCGCCCTCCGGTGGCGACAAGCGGGGACTGCACTCTGAATCTGACAAACCAATTTTAAATTGAATATTTTAGCCTCATTATGTCAGTGAAATTGAAAAAAAGTCCTAATCCTCGTTCTTGTCTTCTTGGGAGTATTAATATAGAGAAGGTGAAGGACGAGGAGGAGAAGTGGGAAGTACATTAACGGAGAATGTCCCATTAACGCCATAAACTCAGGTTTTATATGAACTAGAAGTGTAAGTGCCGCCCTCCAGTGGCAAAAACCTGGAACTACAATCTGGTTCTAATAAACTATTTAGAAAGGAACGTTTTAGCTTACTTACCTAAATACAAATGAACAAAATCCTAATCTCCGTCATTGTCCTCTTGAGAATATTACTATTAAGGAGAAGGCGGACAAGATAAATACTTTTTTCAATACATTTCACAGAATTCTTTAAAAAATAACACGCTATGACATTTTAGCATTAGCTCGCTCTAACAATCTTTTTGCTATTTAGCTAAAAACACAATTAAAAAACGTATTTATGTAACAGTGTTAAACACGATGGTTGTCTGGAGTCAAAGTGCTAAGTCCAGCTACCTACAGTGCCACAAATTCATGTCAGATATAAAACTATTAGTTACTAATAGTTATGAGTAGTTATATGAAACCCTGTCTTTCTTGGGATCCCGTTACATTTTTTATTAATTTTTTTTCTTCCTTCAAATTTCTTTATCTAAATTTTTCTATTTTCCCGTTTTTTATTACGATATTTTTTAATTATTTTTTTGTTCTTATAAACTTTTAATTTTTTATTATTTGGGTCAACTGAATGGAAACGATGGAAATACGTCTGGCTGTCGAGATTAGGGATTTTGCCGCCCTCAGGTGGACAAAAGCTGTTACTACAGGTTGGGTTCATAAAGCTAAACAAGACAAAACTCATTAGCACTTCCTGTAGATTCCTTCAAAATAAAACATACCACTTAAAATTACTACGGCTTTTAAAATTAGTGTTAACAGCATAGGTTATTATAAATGAAAAGCCAGAACGTATTTAATTATAGAAAATACCTAACAACTAAAACTCCATAAATCAATTTTAATTATCTGTGTTCAACAAGATTAAATCAGCTAGCTAAAGCAGGAGCTATAGCAGCTAGCTAAAGCGCTACAAACACATCAGATCATACGCCCTCTGGCGGCCACAGGGCGAAACTATATCCACGGTAGACTTGGAGGGATTTTACTCGTAATAAATTAAATTAAGTTGTTAGGTAACATAAAATAAATATATTTAGTTACAACATTTCACCAGCAAACGTTTGTAGTTTCTAAATAAACATGTCAGCTATAAAACTATTAGTTCTTAGTTCAAAGACCAATAAATACCCAACTGCATCTAATAAACACACTCAGACAATAGTGATTTATTTAAAGGTCCTTATTTTGTTTTAAACAGGAAAAGCATTCATGTATTTGGATTTCACAATAATGTATAAACTACTCAAATAGATAAAAGAAAAACTAAATATAAAAAAACAATTTGGAGTAAATGTTTGATCACAACAGCTGATTTAATTTAATAAACTTGTTTAATCAGATAAATGAACATTTTTAATTATATGCAATATATTATTATATTATATATAATTATATAGGGAAATTTAATGACTACATTTTAAAACTACAAATGTAGGTAGAAGAAAGACATTTCCAAATCACTATTATTCACAATAAAGCTTTAGTAAATTTTCAATGCAGAATGTATTTAACAGTATTTAACCCTGAATGTAATATTAGCAAAATATATTGTCTGTAAGAATTAACCACCTGTATGTGACATAACTGTCCTGTAGTGAAAATAAATGTAAAATGTAAGTCCTTGAAAATAATTTGTTTTTTTCTCTTATTTTATCAATTACCTTGTAATGTTTTGCTGAAAAGTTTTATTGCCTTAATATGAACGAAGAGGGTAAATGTCGCCCTCCAGTGGCGACAAGCTGGAACTACATCCAGAGAACATTTTAGCCTCCTTATCTCAATGAAGCTGAAAAAAATCAAAATCTTTGTTTTTTGTCCTCTTTGAAGTACTTGGGAGACGTAGAATAAGTACATAGTTACTTATTAGAACCACTTCCTGTAAATTCTTTCAAAATAAAACGCTATGGCATTTTGACAGTCACTCGCTCTAACAGTGCTGTTATTTTATTATTTAGATTGAAATACAAATAAACTGTTTATGTAACAGTCTTAAACACGATTTGTTGTGTGGAGTCAAAATGCTAAACCCAGCTAGCTAGAGCGCTACAAACTCAGTTTTTAATTGACTTTATACGAACAAGGAGATGAATTGGCGCCCTCCGGTGGCGACAAGCGGGGACTGCACTCTGAATCTGACAAACCAATTTTAAATGGAACATTTTAGCCTCTTTATGTCAATGAAATTGAAAAAAGTCCTAATCCTCGTTCTTGTCTTCTTGGGAGTATTAATATAGAGGAGGTGAAGGACGAGGAGGAGAGGTGGGAAGTAGAAGGTCCCATTAACGCCATAAACTCAGGTTTTATATGAACTAGAAGTATAAGTGCCGCCCTCCAGTGGCAAAAACCTGGAACTACAATCTGGTTCTAATAAACTATTTAGAAAGGAACGTTTTAGCTTCCTTACCTAAATTCAAATGAACAAAACCCTAATCTCCGTCATTGTCCTCTTGAGAATATTACTATTAAGGAGAAGGCGGACAAGATAAATACTTTTTTCAATACATTTCACAGAATTCTTTAAAAAATAACACGCTATGACATTTTAGCATTAGGGAATTCGATATCTAACAGTCTTTTTCTCTTGCTATTTAGCTAAAAACACAATTAAAAAACTTATTTATGTAACAGTGTTAAAAACACGATGGTTGTCTGGAGTCAAAGTGCTAAGTCCCGCTACCTACAGTGCCACAAATTCATGTCAGATATAAAACTATTAGTTACTAATAGTTATGAGTAGTTATATGAAACTATTAGCTCTGTTTTTCTCAGGATCCCGTTACATTTTTTATTCATTGTTTTCTTCCTTCAAAATTTTTTATCTAAATTTTTCATTTTTTCCCTTTTTATTACGATATTTTTAAATTATTGTTTTGTTCTTATAAACCTTTAATTTATTATTATTTGGGTCAACTGAATGGAAACACGTCTGGCTGTCGAAATTAGGGATTTTGCCGCCCTCAGGTGGACAAAAGTGTTACTACAGGTTGGGTTCATAAAGCTAAACATGACAAAACTCATTAGCACTTCCTGTAGATTCCTTCAAAATAAAACATACCACTTAAAATTACTACGGCTTTTAAAATTAGTGTTAACAGTGTAGTTAATCTAAATAAAGGAAAATACAGAACGTATTTAATTATACAAACCACTTAACAACTTAAACTCAATAAATCTATTTTAATTATCTGTGTTCAACAAGATTAAATCAGCTAGCTAAAGCAGGAGCTATTAGCAGCTAGCTAAAGCGCTACAAACACATCAGATCATACGCCCTCTGGCGGCCACAGGGCGAAACTATATCCACGGTAGACTTTGAGGGATTTTACTCGTAATAAATTAAATTAAGTTGTTAGGTAACATAAAATAAATATATTTAGTTACAACATTTCACCAGTAAACCTTTGTAGTTTCTAAATAAACATGTCAGCTATAAAACTATTAGTTCTTAGTTCAAAGACCAATAAATACCCAACTGCATCTAATAAACAAACTCAGACAACAGTGATTTATTTAAAGGTCCTTATTTTGTTTTAAACAGGAAAAGCATTCATGTAGTTGGATTTCACAATTAATGTATAAACTACTCAAATAGATACAATAAAAAACAAATAGAAAAAAACAATTTGGAGTAAATGTTTGATCACAACAGCTGATTTAATTTGACAAACCTGTTTAATCAGACAAAAGATTTTTTATAATTATATGCAATATATTATATATTATTATATAGGGCAATTTAATAACTACATTTTAAAACTACAAATGTAGGTAGAAGAAATCACATTTCCAAATCACTCTAATTCACAATAAACCGTTAGTAAATTTTCAATGCAGAATATATTTAACAGTATTTAACCCTGAATGTAATATTAGCAAAATATATTGTCTGTAAGAATTGACTGCCTGTATTCTATAGGCTTATTAATTTAAAAGACATGTGACATAACTGTTCTGCAGTGAAAATAAATGGAAAATTTAAGTACTTGAAAGTAATTTGTTTTTTTCCCTATTTTATCATTTTCCTTGTAATGTTTTGCTCAAAAATGTTATTGCCTTCATATGAATGAATAGGGTAAATGTCGCCCTCCAGTGGCGACATGCTGGAACTACATTCACAGAACATTTTAGCCTCCTTATCTCAATAAAGCTGAAAAAAAAATCAAAATCTTTGTTTTTGTCCTCTTTGAAGTAGTAGGGAGAAGTAGAAGAGGAAGTATAGTTACTTATTAGAACCACTTCCTGTAAATTCTTTCAAAATAAAACACTATCGCATTTTGACAGGGTCAATCGCTCTAACACTGTTGTTATTTTATTATTTAGACACTAATACAAATAAACTGTGTTTATGTAACAGTCTTAAACACGATTTGTTGTGTGGAGTCAAAATGTTAAAAGCAGCTATAGCTACAGCGCTACAAACTCAGTTTTATTGGTTCAATATGAACGAGGAAGGGAATTCACGCCCTCCAGTGGCATCAAACTGGAACTACATGCTGGTTCTGGTATTGATAAGGGTGGTCCATCTTCTCCGTAACATTGATTTAAATGGTTTATCAGTTAAACAGCATCACTTTTGCATCTGAAAACATCATCTGCCATCGCTTTATTGTGTCATTTTTGCCTCCTTGGTAAAGTAGACAGCCCTGTAATAACACAAACAAAAGCTTGAATTTAAGCGGCTTGCAGTCTCAAACTGCACGTTGCAAAAAGAAAAAAGGATCAAAGGCATATTTTACTCCTGCTGAATGGTCCCTCCCATATCTGCAGCAGATCCTATTTGATCACTTCTTCACCTACGTTTACATAGTAATCGACATCATTTTCTTCTTCTTTGTGTCTTTTGCCATAAACATGTGAATGGTAAACAGCCTGTATTTGTAGGGCTCTACAACCCCCCAAGGCGCTTTAGAGCAAGTCAATTGTGTCTAATTAGATCTAAAAGTTGGATAACTTATTATCAAACCAGCCCAGAGTTTCTGCTTCACCGTCAGTAAAGTACACACATACAGTACTTATCGAGATGTACTCTAATAAATCCTGCTCTCAAGTCAGGGATGAGCCAAATCAAAACTGCTCGAGAGGGAGACCCAAACCTGCACGTCGTCTTGTTCAGACCCATAATATCATATATGCAGTAAAATCTTTTAAATCACGTATAAAATTACAGAAAAGAGAACAACAATGAAAGATTAAACTAAAATCAAAACTTTAATCACACCGAAAAGGAAGAACAACACAACATTGACCACTTTCGTCACATAAAGTTGAAATATCTTTTTTTTTTTTGGTTAAATCCTCGGTCTAGACTTATGTAACCCGATGCCTTGTGCGAGCCCATGATCAGAGATCTTTATGAATTTCAGACCCCTCAAGGTTAAATATGGGAAGGTCATCTTATCAGTTCAGATAAACAGCATCATGCTTCATCAGGGGGTTCAGACTGAGTTCATGTCCTTGACACAAGATAAAGAACCATAAAGGCGGTGCTGTAATCATGGCTGGAGTCACTCAGGGTTTTAGAAGAGACATCACTCTGTTGTGAGTTATTCCTACTGTCTGCTGCACACAGACACTCATCATCCTCCTATCTTTTGTTTGTGAAGACACGTTATCGTGGTGGAGACGACCTTTCGTGTTTTGTTCCATCACACCAAGTATCCAGGAAGTCCAGCATAGATAAAGCCTCCTGCTCTCATGTGTTGACACTGACACTAATGGTTTTTATGTATGTTTTAGTTTTTCAGGAAGGATTAGATGTTTCTTACTTACTGGCTTTTGGCTGCAGCTGAACATCTATTCACGGAGGCTCATGATCACATTTTGATGTTCACGGGTGAAAAAATAGAACATTTGAACACCGTTTCAGTGGAGCTGACACTGGTCTGAGGTCAGTTCTGGTGTTCTTCTCAGCGTATGGGGAAAGCAGGGGCGTAACTACCTACTTTCAGAGGGGTCTGCAGACCCCCCCACTACTTCACCGAGCCCTGTGTTTTTAGTGTTTTATTTAAGTGTATTTAATATACTTTCAGTTATTACACCACACCACACGGCGTGCACCAGCACCAAAAAGCAGACATGAAAAAAGGTCAGAGGTGAAAAAGATGTACTCAGCTACTCTCGGGGGTCCAGGGGAGCATACCCCCCAAAAGAAATTTTTGGACATTTAAATGTTCACAGCATTATAACGATATATTTGAGTTAACAATGTGTCGTTTCTTTAATCCAGGGGTCACCAACCTGGTGCCCCCAGGAATTATATAAGGTGCCCACAGGCCTTTTCTCTAAATAGCATCTACTGCCATCTTTTTAATCACAAATGCATTAATATAGATTTAACAACTACAACATTCTTTAAAAACTATAAATGTTTATTATACATGAAGTTTAGTTTAACTCTGATCTACTCCAGGTCAAAGGTCAGTAATGTCTCAAGCTGGTAGCCCTTTGTATGGCTCAGGACCCGTGAAGTAGCTCTCAGCTTCACAAAGGTTGGTGACCCCTGCAACACCGACTACAGCGAAATCCACTGATGCATCCATGCATCAGGACCAGAACTGAACTGATGTCACTAGTTACCAAAGAACCAATCAGCTGGCAGAGCTCGCTGTTGAATGCGTGAGAGTTCAGAACGTATAAAACTACGTGACTCTCACGACAATTTAAGGAACAAAGTCAAGCTGCTGTTTTTTATTTGTTGTTGGTTTTTATAGAAACTAAATGTACCTGCAGGGCTTTAGGCCCAGCGCCTCAGACCGGCCCACTTTAGATCCTGACCTGTTATTAATAATATCATGTATTCTTTACACCAATCAGAGTATTCTGTTCAAATGTTCACAGACATCCACACCTTAAAAATGAAATGAAGGGGTTAGGGTTCAATATTAAAATGAAAAATGCTTCAGGTCAAGGTCAGGTTTATCTGGGCAACCCCAAAGTGCTGAACATGAAGACAAAAATGGCAAAAACAGTCAATAAAATGACAATTTAAAGTTGAATGACCAAAAACACACAAAATAAAAAAACAAGAATAAGGACAAAACTCAATAATAAGAACAGTTAAACGGCTTGAGTCAACCTGCAGTAAAAGCCAGATTAAATAAGTGGGACTTGAAATGCTCCAGATTATGTGGTCTGTAGTTTAAAGGCACACTATGCAGTTTTGGCTTGCTTTTAGCACCCCCTAGTGTCCGTTAGTGAAACCTCGCTGTGCGTTGGTCTTTCTAACACCTTAATCTAACAGCTGAAACGTCTCCTCAGCCTTCATTAGTGTCTACAGGAGCGGTTCATCACTAAATCAAACACATCAGCTGTGTTCATGATCTAAAACATGCAGGAAACATGCTGGAAGCAGACTGCAGCACCAGGCATGTCAGCTCCACTTTACTAAGTCCAACAGGGACCGGACCGCCACTCTGAAGTTGCAAGTGCGATATTCTGGCCACAGAGGGCGGTGGGGGTCTGAGTGACATCATTAACCCTGTAAAGGGTCATTTTAGCACAAACTGGCTCAAGAACATGATTTAAAATATGAAAAAATTGCATAGTATGACTTTAATGGAAGGCTGTTCCAGCCACCGAGAACGCTCCGTCTTTTTAAAACCAGTCTTAGGAATCATGACTGCGAACTTGACCTCATTTTCCTGGCAGGAGTGTAGGGGGTCAATAGTTCAGTGATACATGGAGGAGCCGTTAAAAGATTAGATATCTGTGAACATCTTTATACTGGATCCAGCTTAAGCAGATATTTGCTCCTCTCTAACAGAGCTGAGCCGTGGGAGAAAAAATTCAGGTTTATTTTCTATCACCTGTGGGTTTGGTGCATTTATTAACTCACTATTGATTATAAAATGATAAATAACAGGTCACTAGCGTAATTTAGGTGTAGAAAGTGTTTCTACTGGAACTAAAGCTTGCTCAGCAGCTCACCTGTCCCTTCCACACTGACAGGTGAAATCCCCTCACCAGCAGCTTTTATGTGATGAACAGAGTGTTGTGATGGAACACCGGCCTGGAAAAACAAAAAGACGACTACAAACATGACCTAAGACCGGCCCACCAGGAATTTCCCTGATCGAGGCCCGGTTACGCTCGCCGTCCCCGTTAGAGGGGCTGCTCACGTTTACTCTACTGACGTGCTTCTCTGTTATTAATCATATCGTTTGCAGATACACAAACGGATACGTACACCTGTTATTAGAAACAGGAAATGCAGACTAAAAATATTTTTTGCATCATTGTTTGGAGCCCCCTCCAGCCGGGGGCCCCCATACATCCCATACACCACATAGCCGCTTGTTACGCCACTGCATGAACGTATATCTGCTACAAGGCAGTGGGACGCTGGTATGTTCACCACTTTGTTGTTCATTTATCAATGTTTCTGCCTGAAATGTGACATAAAATCTTAGATGTTAGCAGAAAATCATCATACCATACCAATTTATTTATAAAGCACCATTTAAAAATAGCATGGCAGCTAACCAAAGTGCTGTACAAAAAAGAGCCAAATGCTCGAACATAACAACAAACACAATGAAAGCATGGATATCAGGTAAAAAGCAAAAACAGCACCAAGTCACAGATAAAAATTCCTACTAAAAACTAACAGAATAAGAGAACAAGTAAAAAGTAACAGCACTATTGAGAGTAAAAATAATGCAGTAACTGATAAAAACAAATTAAAAAGTCACATATAAAATCAAAAAACTGCAAGATAGTGCAAGGTGTTAAAAAGTGAGCTACTGAATCATAAAAACCTAAATTAAGTAAAGTAAAACTAGTGCTGGACTTTCATGGAAATTGTCACGGGGCGAAGGCAAGGCTGAAAAAGTGAGTTTTAAGTGCCGACTTGAACCTGCTGACTGAGGGAGCCAAACGCACATGGAGGGGCAGAGTGTTCCAGAGTTTGGGGGCTGCGTAAGAGAAGGCACGCTCCCCCCGTGATTTATATCGAACCTTTGGAACAACCAGTAGCTGATGATCAACCTCCTGATGTACCTGCAGCTTTACTGTTGAGCTCCAAAAGTAAAAGCATCCGTGAAAGTCGATGTGTGCACGACTTTTCCTTTGAACTGGTTTTATAATCAGAAGCTGAAGCCGTGCAGATAAAGCTGTGTTTCAATGCAAAATCGAACAAACCGTTTCATTTCATAATTCCTCTTTCACATGCCTCTCTTATCTGTCCGCGTGAAAAACAAGTGAGCATTTATTACTTCCTGTTGCTTCTCTGGATCTTGTGATTTTTACAGCATCAAATATCATTCATGCAGCTGCAGATTTGAACGAATGCTTATGTGAAGTTTTATTTTTATCCCTAACAAAAATAAAAGATCAAAATGAAAAAGGAACTATCACAAATCCAGCAGACAGCCCAGAATCAGCTGGGTGAGGCTCAGATCTTCATCACAGCTGCTGCTTCAGCGTGAAACCTTCACCGCTGTGTCCTTTGAACAAATCAGATGCTCCCTCCCCTTTATGAGGATTTATGATATTTAAAGTGTCCAAGCGGAGCTGATAGAGAGACGAGTGGAGAAGCAGAGAGGATGCTGCAGCAGCTGGTTCTGATCGCCCTTCTGGGTTCTGGGGCAGCAGGTATCTGCGTCTCATTTCAGTGAGAATGATATTTAAATAAGTGGTTCTGACTCTTCTGTCCCCATCAGCTGGACTGCCCTGCACGCAGACGTTTCCCTCTCAGCAGCCTCCTGCAGCAGGTAGCTGAGTCAGACACCAGATTTACTAATTAAACTGTTAATTTCTAAATGGTTTCTGGTTTAATCTATAATCCACCTTCATGTTTGATTTCTGTAAAGCTGACAGCGTTCGCCCGTCAGACGTGGCCGCTCTTTCCTGCGTTGGACTGAACGCAGACAGGTGAAGTCCACATTTGTCTTTTTTAGAAGTTTTTCAGAAAAGATCTGAAACTCTTTCTGTTCTTCTGCAGCTCTGAACTCGACTCAGTCTTATCAAAACTCCAGGGTACGTTTCTGCTCGCTTCCTGACTCAAATCTGTACGATGGAAACATGAATCCACATTTTTAAACGTCTCGTTTCCACTGAAGACAACTTAATGATCCCAGATCATTTAAAGACACTTTCAAATATTAAAATCGTGTTTGTTCTTCCTCTCCAGAGCTTCTGACTGTGTTCAGCCCCAGACTGATCAGCCTCCTTAACGCTCCTCAGATTCCTAAACATGGGTACAGAAAACATTTTTATTCTGCTGCATGAGACTCTGGCTGCTTTTAAAGAACTTTATCTCATTGCTTTCATGTCATTTCCCCATCTGCAGAACACTGATGGAGCAAACAGACAAACTGCTCCTCTACCTAAAAACCAATCAGGTCAGTCGCTGCAGAATCCAACTGTAACTGGTGCCAGATCAGTTTTTTTGCATTAGTTTACTATTAAAAAAACACCGTTTGCTTGAAATAAAGTAAAAATAAACTCTAGCAGACCTCTAGAAATTGTTCTTCTTGTGGAAAATAATTTCATGCACAGGAATATGCACTATTGCCACCGCAGAATGAGATTTTATTTTTTGTTGCAGGCAGTAGAAATAGTGTCTTATTTATATATTAAATTGATCATTTTAATACAATAATAAATGCAATGACTAAATAAATAATTTAATTAATAAATATGTGCAAAAAATAAATAAACTAATAAATATATGCTATCAATAAAAAAATCAATTAATTAATAAGTGCAATAAATAAATTAAAAATAATAAATATGTGCAAAAAATTAAAAACATAAATTAATAAATATATGCCATAAATAAATAACAATTAATGAATTAATTAATAAGTGCAATAAATAAATAAATATATGCAATAAAAAATAATAATAAATATGTGCAGTCTCATAAAAAAATCTAAATAATTTGTGCCAGAATAACAGAATCTAAATTCTTTAACATTAGTGTGCAAATAAAAACATGCATTTTTAATTCTACAGACCTACAAAGTAAAGTGCCATAAATCCATTTTAAATGGTTTTTACATTTTCCCAGCAGGACATCGACGTGACTCAAGACTGGAAGTTGGTTCTTCTCTTTGTTCAGGTGGATCGGCTTTGTGCCTGTGAGCAGCAGCAGCAGGTAAACAATAAGAATACGACGTTTATCTGTGTTTCTATGAGCTGCTGTTGCAGACGATAAAGTTACAGAGTCCAGATTATTTATCCATATCAGCGTCCGACTCTCACTCCTCAACTTTCTTTTCCGTAATCTCAGTGAGATAAAGAGCGTCGCAGAACAGGACATATATTCCACGTTTAATTTCCCTCATCTGTGTTTGTTAAACTCATATTCCAGTAGAACCAGTAACTGTAATAAGAAGGAATCCTCTAAAACCTTTGCTGGGATCCAGGTGGAGTCATTTAGTTACCTGCAGGTAAAAATACACAAATCCTGTGTTTTTGCTGCAGATCTCGTCTCTTATTAGCAGTGTGGTTGCAGACGTAGATGCTGCTCTGCAGCTGCTGCACTCTCAGGTATTTCTCACATCATGAAAATCATCATCATTATTATTTCACAGCAGCTTTATTATTTACACCATTTCCCCCGACTAACTGTGCTGCAGCTGAAACGGACCATCGTCAGCGTCGCAGTATGGGACGGAGAGCAGGACGTTAGTCAGAGAAGGTACAATGCACAGATTTCAGTTAATTTTTTTTTTGCTTTTTACTTAAATTTTTGCTTACAAAGTCATTTTTATCAAATATTTAAAGGGACATTCCACCCATATGTGAAACTTAGTCTTCTGCCATAGTCCCAAGAGTCAGCTAAGTGGGAAAAAGCATTTTGTTACCAGTCCAGTCCTTCTCTAGCCTGGCAAGCCATCCTATATATTAGTATATATAGTCTGGCCACGAACCATTGACGGCTTTCAGTCGTGAGGCGGGATCTACGGTTGTCTTTCAAAATGTCAGCACGCAGTTGGATAGCGCTAGGACCAATCAGAGTAACGAACAACGTGACGTAATCACAGCGACGGAAAAGCGGGACCCAGTAATGGCGTCTAACATCAATGATTTCTGTCGTTTTTGTATGAAAAACACGCGAATATCAGGTGTACTGGGACATTGCACTACTTTGTTTGATAAAAATAAGAAGCTGCTAAGTATATCAGACAGACTTACGCACGTTGGAGTCTAAATAATCCAATGTTGATGACAAAGCCGTTTCAAACCAACGTGGTTCCTGCGTTGACGCCATGTTGCTTGGGTTCGCGGCCGCAGCGCTGACGTCATCGGCTACTCCCGCTCTGTGATTGGCCCAAAATATAGAGCGCTGTGACTGGCCCAACCAAAACTATAGCGAGCTGTGATTGGACAGCCACAGGCTGCGAGGGTTCCTATGAAGCGTGCCTAGACCAAACTCTGCAAAGCAAGAATTTGGTCTAGTTCACTAGGCTAGTCCTTCTCCTAATCTGACAGAACTTTGATAGCTTTAGCTTAGCATAAACAATGTAAGTGAATGGTAACAGCTAGCATTTCGTGTGAAAAAGTCATAAAAATGACTCAAAATGTATCCAAATTTTTCTTGATCACCTCAATAATCATATGAACTGCAAACAAAAACTATAAGTAACATGAAGGAATTACAGGAGACGATTTAGATTTGGGACTACATTACGACAAAACGCTGCTGCAAGGCGCCAGGACATGACACAGCGGCCAGAAAACGCAATGTTTCCTGTCATTAGGGTGAAATGTTGTAAACGTGTTACAGTAAACCTGATGACTTTAAACGGCGAGTTTTGAGGCCGCTGCCTCATGTTTTTGCGCCTTGCAGCGGCGGCTTACAGCGGTGCTTTATCATAATGTAGTCCCAAGTCTAAACCAGTTCCTGTAATTCCTTCGTGTTACTTATTATTTTCATTTACAGTCGATATGATTATTGAGGTCATCAAGAAAAATTAGGATCATTATTCAGTCACTTTCATGACTTTTTCACATGAAATGCTAGCTGTTACCATTCACTTACATTGTTTATGCTAAGCTAAAGCTAACGGAGAATGACTGGACTGGTTACAAAATGCTTATTCCCCACTAATCCAACTCTGGGGACTACGACAGCAGGCTAAATTTCACTTAGAAGTGGAATATCCCTTTAAGATCCAAAGAATAAATTTTTTTATGGGAAAGATCAACTTTTATTGAGGAAAATCTATTTTTGCTGACAGGAAGTGTCCGTGTGTCGACACAATCAGTGACGGAGAACTCAGACTCCAGCGGGCCTTACTGACCCACGCCCTGCAGGTTTGTTGGGAATTCTTACTCATACCGGTGTTAAGGATCAGGATTTTGGGTTAATGCATGTAAAAACTCTCTTCAGGAGTCTTTGGACGAGCTCTTAGTCCAGAGACATTGGTACAGCGGCCGAGCCGATTTCAGCGTCACTCTGCAGGACGATGCTTTTATCAGAGACCCGTCATTTACCTCTGTGAGCTGCTCACATAATAATTTCATCTTCATCCTGCACAATTTTCTATACTTGTCTTTAAATTATTCAAAAAATTGTTGGATTTGTGTTTTTCCATCTTGCAGCAGGCAGAAAAGTCTCTTTCCAAGTCCAGGATCTCAAAGTTCACCGACGACCTGGTGGTGAAGTTATGGACGAATCTGGTGAGACCTGATCCATAAACCTACTTTATTCATCTTTCACTCATTTACTGAAACAGCTGCTAAGTTTTTTTTTTCTCACAGTTGCAGCCCTCCTCTGAACAACATACAGATGAAAATGGAGACATTATCACGTTACCGTGCCCTACTGAGGTAAATATAATCACAAACAGTCAAATAAGCCTCTAAACATGTCATACAGTCATAATTCTGTTGATCAGACGAATGATTTTCACTTTTCTTGGTTTTGTCATAAAAAGGGCCGACCGTTCCTGAGAACAGAAGGAAATTCTCCATCATTTCACCACCGAGAGGCTTCTCCTCTCAGCCCAGCAGTGAGTTCCATCAGAGGAAAGTAGAGAATATGTCTGTCTTCCCGCTCTGATTCAGCTGTTTGTGTCCGATTCCCAGGTCACCGGCACCGAGATGACCTGTGAAGACCTCAGCCCCTCGGCCTCTACTCCCACTTCAGGTGGGGAACATGTGAAACGTGACACTTCCTGTTTTCAAACGCACATTACAACTCATTTTGCCTCTAAGATTAACGCTGAAGTTATTCATTCCGGTTTCACTGAGATTTCCGGTCTTTTTTCCGTCTAGTCCATGAACTCAGGCCGGGAGACATCAGCGTTGTCGCTGCTGTGGGGGATTCTTTGACGGTGAGTCATTCGTTTTGTTCCCTTTGACCAGTTATGTTCAAATCCCGATCCTCAGGGATCGTTATCCTGCTTGTTTTAGTGGTTTTCCTGCTCCAACACATCCGATTCAATGGCTGGATTTCCAGTTTATCATTCTGCCGTAGCCTGCTTGTTGAATTTGAGTGGGAAACATCTAAAACATGCAGGATAGTGACCCATCGAGACCAGGATTGAACACATCCTTACATCAGGTAAATCATCACGTCGTTTCTCTTCGATAGGCGGGAAACGGAATTGCATCCGGCCCAAACGAAATCCTGGACGTCTTGCGTCAGTACAGAGGCTTATCCTGGAGGTTAATTAAGGCTCTCCACTTAACGTTTTGTACTTTTTCTGATATCTGACTGAATCAGATTAGTTATCAAAGATGTTTTATTTTCAGTGTTGGTGGAGATGAAAACCTCACCACTGTCACTACTCTTCCCAGTGAGTTAAAAAACCTGCACTTTGGTTGGAAACGTTCACTTTTTGCATTCAAATATTTGAATTTTCTTTGTGATTTCAGACATTTTGAAACATTTCAACCACAACCTGACAGGGTATTCGGTAGGAATTGGCATGCAGGACACTCCTCAAGCCTTCCTCAACCAGGCTGTGGCTGGGGCAAAGAGCAAGTAGGTGTTTCCATAACAAACTCCTCACGTCGCCAAAATGAATAAGAACTTAATTTAGACGTTTGGACATTTGTTAATGATCTATTTTAATGATGAATTTGATAGATATGAGCTGCTAAAAAATGACTTTTCTGGATTATTTTGTGCTTTTACTCGCAGGGACGTCCCATCACAGGTCAGAACTTTGGTGACAAGGATGAAAAACGACCCTGTGAGTCTAATTTCCTAACTCTCCTGTCTAAATTGACTTTAGGCTGCCAGTTAGGAGAAAAACAAAACATGTATAAACGAGACTAATCTCATCTGTCCAGAGAATCAACTTTGAATCAGACTGGAAGATGATCACCCTTTTTATCGGTGGAAACGACGTCTGTGGTCACTGCACCAATTCTGTGAGTACCGGTGCTCAAAAATCATTTTAACGCGGTAAAACGGTGCAGTTCGTGTCAAAATGGCTTCTTTTTCATTACAGCTCCTTTTCTCAGAGCAAAATTACGTCCAGAATGTTCGTGAAAGCCTGGATTATCTTCACAAGGAGGTAATAATGACCCGACGAGCTAAAGATGAGGTGTTTGGTTGGTTGTATTAATGACGCTGACGTCCGTCAGGTCCCCCGAGCTCTGGTGAATCTCGTGGAGCCTCTTATGGTAACGCCGCTGAGAGAAATGCACACGGACAAGACGCTGAAATGCCCAACCTGGCTGGTGAAGTGAGTATTTTTCCTTTGGTGTTGTTAAAAAGTCATGCACCGATCTTTAATGACTTGTTTACGTTTCTAGTGTTTTGTGCCCTTGTGTTGTCTTGCCCGAGTCCAACTCTGAAGCTCTTCAGAACGCAGAAAACATGAACAGAGGCTATCAGGTAAAACAAAACGAAACAATCGAATCAGGAAGGAAACGTCTTATTTTGTAGTCACTGACTGTCGTGGTTGCTTTTTGTCTTTTAGGATGTGTTGCACGGGCTGGTGGAGTCGGGCCGCTACGACACACGCTCAGACTTCACGGTGGTCATTCAGCCGTTCTTCAGGGACGTTACTGTCCCCCGCTTAGCGGTCAGCACTAACCCTAACCCACTCAGCTAATTAAAGTAGCTCTCCGGAGTATTTCTTTTATCTGATGACACCATCTAGTGGCTGACAAGCATATCACACCAATAGTCAGGTCGATAATTTAAGATGGCGACTGCACGTTTCTTGTTTATGAAAGTGCTTCTGTAGCTGACAAACAGAGCTAAAACACGTTGATTTACAAGATTTATTCTCATGTCATGTTGTGTCTTCTAGGGATGGGACGATACACTTAAACTAACGATACGATGCACCTCGATATGTCATAGTCACAAAACGATACGTCATGATACGATATCAAAAAAGAAAAAAAAGGAAAAAATATGACTGTATAATAACAACTTGTTTATTTTTGTTTCCGTTGCACACAGGGAAACACAAGGCCTAACAGGCCAAACACAAACAAGAACACTCCCTTAGTGCTGCTCTAACCCTAGGTTAAGTTATCTCAGGACTGGTTCTTCTTCAAAAAAACTAACATATCAACATGTTCTGGTGTAATCAGTGATCTTTGAGCAGAAACAATGTCTCCTGCCTGCAGTGTTGTTGTTGCAACAGGCGCTGTGACTTGACGTAATGATGTCACGACGCACTGCACCGTTCCCCGGATTCTTTTTTTTTTAATTTAGTTTTACCTGCTTAATCAGCAGATAGTGCTGTCAGCCTGCCACCATAAGCCCTTTTTATAAGACACACCATGCTGGCAAATCAGCGTAATATTACCGAACTTTGCAGCATTAGCGCCGCCACGCTTGATAGTAATATTGCTGTAATATTGCTGTAATATTGCGGCTTCGCCGGTCTTATAAACGCACATTGACTTAACAGAGGGAGGTGTCATGACCACGTGATGAATTAATGTCGAGCTCCGGCCAGGAACTATATTGAAAATGAAAGTAAACACGGCCACAAGTTTCGTTTTGGAACCAGCTGAGATGATAAACTGGAGCGACGCGGAGCTCCGGGAACGTCTCTCCATTAGATCTGCAGCTCAGATCATCTGACTGTTCACAGTGATGGAGGACACACACCTGTAGAGAAATGTGGAAAAAAAAACTCAACGAGCACGACTTTGATCACAATAAAAAGCAAGTTATGTCCAAGATAAACGGAAGTCCGTGACAGCTCAGAGACCGCCCCCATACCTCCTTTATGCCACCATCGCGTAATCTTTTATAAAACAGACATGATTGCACAACATTACCGCCACGGTCTGAGCTCTTATAAACGACCTTAGGCTCCCAGATGCCTCATAGGCGTTGCGGCAAATTGGCGGCATTGTTTTATAAAAAAGGCTTTAGACTTTATTTCGCGATCTATTTTTTTAACTCGATGCATTTTGTCATGTTTTGTATTGCGAGATTTCGCCAAACGATATTTCGTCCCATCCCTAGTGTTTTCATATATTTATATTTTAAAGACTTACTTGTCCGTGAAAAGTTCATCAACTTACTCTGCATCCGCCGAGGTGCTTCCTTAAATTTGAAGAACGTAAGCGGTAGTCTAATGCTATTGGTTAGTTTTACTCGGAGCTCAGCACGGATTTTACGGAGGAGGGGGCGGGCTTAGCAAAAAAGTAAAAACTTTTATGGATTTCTAAAAAATCATACATAATTCCTGAAAGGGGAAAACACCGGATTGCTGCTTTAATCTATTCTGGGAAAATTCTTTAATTTAAAGCAGCCTAAATTGGCCCAATCCTTTCTGATAGGCTCCTAATCCACAGAATGAAATAAATACTAATAGGGATGGGCGATAAATCGAAAATTTATTGTTACTGAAATTTCTGACTAATCAATATTTTTCCCATGTCAATAAATTTGGTAATAAAAAAATGTGTGTAGGTTGGTGACGTTCATGTCCCTTTAAGAAGTTGTATCACCTCGAGTCACATGACGTGACTCAACTAATACACGTGACAGCCCCATCTAGTGGACAACTTTTTTTACATGTAGTTATTGTCCATTTATCGTTATCGAGGTGAACTCCTCAATGATATTGATTTTAGACCACATCGCCCAGCCCTAAAAAATACTTTTCTTCTTCAGGATGGTCGTCCTGATCGCTCCTTCTTCAGTGCAGACTGTTTCCATCTCAGCCAGCGGGCCCAAACCCTGATAGCGCGCTCCCTTTGGAACAACTTGGTAAACAAAAGATTAATTATTAACAGTTCTGACTCACATTCTATGCTATGATGTAATAGGTGGTTAAACGTTTAGGTGCAACACAAACTCTAGCTGTTTCTCACGTTTTTGACTGACTCAGTGGTTTTTGTTTCTCTTCAAAGTTGGAACCTTTGGGCCATAAAACCTCCAAACAGGACTTTAATTCATCTATTGAGCTGAAATGTCCAACAAAAGTACAGCTTTTTTATTTCATTAAAAGAAGAAAGCTCTGTGAACTTGTTTAAGGTTTTAGGACACACTGCTCTCTTTCTTTCTACAGGATTCACCCTTTATTCGGACATATAATAACAGTAATTACGTATATTCTGGGCCATCTCCAACATCTGGGCCGATTGCAGTAAGTTTCTAACATTCATGTGAGAATTGTTCGTCAAATTAGGAACAAAAAATAAAGGTTTATGTTGTTTCAATAACATGCAAACAAACTAGCAATATTTGAAAGCAAACTACTTCCATAGAACCACTTTATTCAATGTGGAATTTCAAAAACTTACTGTATAATGATAAAATGAATGAATGATGAAATAAATACTTCAGAAACTATGTATGAATAGCTCTTTTTTACTATTGAGAATAGTATATTTTAGAGTTTAGAAATTGGCGTCCCACAAGGTTTTGTTCTCGGTACTTTATAGTTTCCATAGCTCTTCTTTCTCAGATTCTGCATTAATTAAACTTTTCTTTTCATGCTAAAAAATATTAAACTTTCATTTATTTACAAACACGATTCCAATCATTTGCTGCCTAATTTCCTCCTCAGAACTGGGGAAGCGATTTCTCTTGTAAGAACCTGGATCCATCTGACACTCAGCCAACGTCAGGTGAGACAACACGGTCATCTCTGAATTATAATTACATCATTAAATAAGATTAAATTTACTCTTTTATCAAACCGTTTTAATACCTAAGAATATTGACAATATCACGTTAGATAATAAAGCTGTTTGCAGTTTGTTGTGAAGTTAATAATCATGTCTTTGATCTTCAGTTCACAAACTGAGGCCATCAGATATTCAGGTGGTGGCAGCACTTGGAGACTCTATAACAGTAAGTTTAGGGAAATAATCGTAACCCTAACCAAAAAGCTCAGAATATAAACTTTTTAAGATTATCTACCTGTACACGCTTGAATCAGTTATGTCAGAAACCTTCTGGGTTTCATTCCTGTGACTACAACTGTGTATTTAGTTGTTGAAATAAGAAGAAAAACCCCGACCTGTATCTGCTCTGACACATTTTGTGCTCTAAACTCTTTCTGTGGCTTCACAGGCGGGAACTGGGGCAAAATCAAGAAACCTGCTTGAGCTTAATATCAATTATAAAGGAGTATCATGGAGGTAGGAACTACCTGAATGAGCTTTTAAGAGTCACATGTTATCAACCCCTTTGATTGCTGGATTTTTGCTTTCGTGCAGCATTGGAGGTGATAAAACTTTGGAGACGGTCACAACACTACCAAGTGAGTTAATCAAGAAGTTTTTTAAAATTAAAATCAATTATCTTTTACATTCTGCCACATAAAACTTGTCTTTTAATATTTAATGAGGAATCTTTGAAATGTAAGCACTCTCTGAAGGGTCACAAATGTTGATTGATTTTTATTTGCTCTTCCTCAGACATCTTGAGGAAGTTTAACCCCCTCCTAAAGGGCTTCTCCAAAGGTCAATGGCAGATCCAAAAGGACTTCAACATGGCTGTTGCTGAAGCAAAGACCTCGTACGTTTTTAACTCCCCTGTTTATCGACCCCATAATGCCTCCCTAAAGCTCTGCTGACATCTTTGTTCCGTCACAGAGAACTTCCTGCACAAGTCCAAGCTCTCATCAAGGCCATGAAAGAAAACAAGGTGAGACGTTTCTCAGCATCTCTGAAAACTCTCTTGGTTCCGTTCTCTTCGTGCTCATCACCGCCTGGTTTGCTACACAGGATGTGGATTTTCAAAAGGACTGGAAACTTGTGACGATATTCATTGGTGCAAATGATCTTTGCACTTATTGTCTGGACCAAGTAAGTGTTTCCTGAAGGTGCACGTACTGTGCACAAAACAACGTAATCATGGTGCTCTAACACCTTGTTTTTCATAGAATAACTTAGCGCCCAAGAACTACAGCCATAATCTTATGCTCAGCTTGGACATGCTTTATAAAGAGGTGAGTTATGGTTAAAGATTACGTATTAATGTAATATAAAGTCTTTATAAAGCTAGTTACGTTGTAATTTCCCATCTGTGGATCTCTAGGTACCCAGACTGCTGGTAAATGTAGTAGACAGTATGCAGATAGATGTGTTCAAAACGGTCAAGAAGGACACTCTGGGATGTTCCCTTCTGCAGAGGTTAGTCCTAATTTATTATCCTTCACCAGCTTCCATTAAATATGATGTGTTTAAACTAGGGGTGGGACTTGATTTTTAAAAATTGTCTAATTAATTAGAGGCTTTGAAATTAATTAATCTTGATTAATCGCATTTTAATCGTTCAAGAAAATTTGCCCCAAAGCTAATTTTTGAATAAAAAATAATGCGTTTTATGCGTCATGCGTAAAAAATGTTGCTGGCATAGGCTAGAGCTATTCCAGAAGCTTCACTACGCAGCCTTTTTGGGAGATCTGTTAGGAAAATAATTGTTTTTGTTGCTCTCTGGCTTCTATCTCTGTGAAACTTTGATGTAGATTGTTTGGAGATCCATATTTAGAATCAGTAGGGCTTTAGCTTCAGAATGAGTGGATAGAATGTGTGTAAAATTATAATTTTAGCAGCGTTAGAGACAGAAAAGAAGGCAAAAACAGACACGAGGAGGGATTTCCGATCACTTGTTTGATTGTAGATCTAGTTGTGTTTGGAGGACATAAAAAAGGTTTGCAATGGTCTTGTAGACAAGGTTCTGACATTTTTTAGAGGTGGAGCTTGATGATATTTAGGGCATGAATTTTGCTGCTAAACCCTCGGGCCCAAAGGGTTAAATGCCTTAATTTTTATTATTGAGTTATTTTTTTCTAATTAATTAATCATAATTAAGACGTTAAATTCCCACCCCTAGTTTAAAACAAAAAACATTTTGAATTAGCTCCATTTCTGCACAGTTTTATTAAAAAAATATGTTTTAAAGAGTAAGAAACGTTAAAAAAGGTGTACACAGGTGTAACATCTACCCACTGACCTCCACTCACTATGGATGGGTGCAAACATCCTAATACAATAATCAGCCTAACATGTTTCGCCAGCACATTTCTGCACATGCACGAGTGTTTTACCTCACTTCTGGGTTGCTTTGGATTAAAACAGTTGCTAACAAATTTAAATAAAATACAAACTTCCTTTCTGGTGCATAAACAAAGAGAGCCCAAATCATGACTCCACCACCACATGATTCATAATCGATCTTCCAAAATGGTTGCAATTAAATTAACTTATTTTCTAAAAGAATCTTAGAAACATTCAGTTTCAAAAGCATTAGTTGCAAACATCCAAATAGAAATGTTAAAGTGTCACATGATGACTTACTGCAGGAACGCTACTCTTACAGGGTCAGCTGTCCGTGTGTTATCAATCCAACAGAGAACTCTCCTGAATTTGAAGAACTCAGACGAATAAACCACAAGTACCAGGTACCAAAAAAAGATTCTTTTTTAATCTGTAATATTTAATTTAAATATTACAGATTATTTTTGTAAGACTCTGGTGTACGTTCCAGGTTGAGGTGGAGAACCTGATTTCTGGAGATCGCTATGATGGAAAAGAGGACTTTGTTGTTGTTCTTCAACCCTTTTTACACAACTTCTTCATCCCTCATATTGGAGTATGTAACTGCAGCGTTCATATTTTCAGTAAAAATCATTGATGAGACACTAAAAATATGTAAAATCCCTTTTAACAGGTTGGTGAGCCTGACACGAGTTTCTTTTCTCTCAACTGTTTCCATTTGAGCGAGCGAGCTCATGCAGAAATGGCCGTCGCTCTGTGGAACAACATGGTGAGCTCTGAGCCAATCATATTCCTGCTGAGTTTTTGTTTTTCAGCAACATGATTTATTTTCTGTCCCAACAGCTGGAGCCTGTTGGCAGGAAGCAGGCTTTCAACGACTTCACATACGACCGCTCTAAGGTTCGCTGCCCCTCTGAGGTAATCCTCACACATCCTCAGAAAATATCAAATCTGGTTGTAATCTTAATTTTCACCCAATCATTAAAACAAATAACCTTTTCATGCCCTAATTTTATTTATTTACATATTCTATTACCTTGTATGGAAACAGAAGTGTTTTGTTTTTGCACTAATTTTAAGCGAAATGAGGCCAAATCAGTTTTCTTGCCAGATTTTATAGTGATTTTCTTTTCAAGAGTTTTCTAAAGAAAAGCAGAGTTATGAAATTAACATTTAACATATTATGCAAAACTCACTTTTGTATCTTTTTGTGTTGCCATACCTCTACAAACACTCCAAATGTAAAAAAAAATAAAAAGTTCATCCATTTTCTGCACGTTTATGTACCTAAAACGAGCCATTTCAAAAAGTCCCTATTTGTGATGTCACAAACGGGGAATTTCACATCACCTCTCCAGGCTGGAGGAGCAGCGGCTCTACTCCGAGCCCCTCCCTGGATATCAGAGCTTCTCAGCTAATAGCAGCCAATCAGGGGGTGGTGGGCGTGGCCAGCTCCAGCTTGTTTTCTTAAAGAGACAGAGCCCTGAAACGGGTCATTCTGGACGGAACTGAAACGGATCGATTTTATGCAAATAACTTCATAAGAATGTTTTTTGTATTAGATCTTTAAACAATTGTGTCTCCTTTAAAGAACGAATGCAATATAGAATCAACCAGACTTTAAAAAATGTACTTTTTATCTGAAATACTTCACCAATTTCTCCATTTCTGATCATGAAATCATTTGTTTTTGTAGGCCAGTCCCTTCATCTTCACAAAGAAGAACAGTCTACCAGCTCCACCTACCACTGCACCAACCACAGGGACCACCATTTTCCCCACTTCCAGTATTCTGCCCAGGTGCCCCTCTTCCACACCTGTGTGGGTTCCAGTGCTCGTGGGGATTATCAGTTTTCCCGCTGGGATTATCGTCTCCTGGCTCATTCTGTCGTACTGTCGTCGTAAAAGGAACAGGAAAGACAGAGTAGAAATGAAAGGAACTGGGTTTTGAATGTTTGTTTGTATTAGGATCCAGCTCCCTAACAGGAGGGTTTTTAAACATGTTCTTTTATAGGTATTTAGATTTATGCAGCAGCTGCCTGAGAAACACCCCTGCTCCATTTCAGTAATAGAAACGCTGCTTAGTGCTGGAAGTTTGTAGGTTTTGTACAGAAAATGTGAGATATTCATGTAACAGATGCACATGTCTTTATTTATTTATTGAAAAAATGGCTATAATATTATTGCTTCGATTTAGAATTTAATAACTGGAAATGGTTGCAGGAAATTGCAAAAGTTGCATTTAGACCATTTAGACGTATATCTGCTTTAGCTCCGTAGCTTAGTAAAACTAAAGACAACTCAAAGCCTTCACACAGTTGAAATGACCAAACATTGTGCACAAATCTCACTGATTATTGGTTGCATTTGAGCTTTTGGGTGATGTTTACGGTTTTAATACTTCCTCATGCATGCAGCAAAAATAAATGTTTTTTTTTTTATTTGTCTTTAGATTTTGGTTATTTTAATAAAATTTAAATGCCTTTTATTTGTAGTGATTGTTCATTTTTGCATAAAGTTAGTTGTTAAAAAGTGAGGTTGTGTGAAAAGGTTATTACATTAATAAAGTGCCTGTTCTAGATAGATCTTTGAACAACCTCAGTTTGGAGAAAAAGTGATTTGTTTTGATTGAACAGACAAGCCTATAAATTTAAAGTTATAAATCTAAACTCCTCAGAGCGGTTGATGCAAATCCATTTTATAACATTTACACTGATTCTGCACGTCTACAGATTCAGCTGAAAGCTGATTTGAAATAAACTTTGTAAATTTTGTTATTCAAAATAGTCGTTCAACAAAGCTACATTCTGAAAATGAATAAATAAATAATGAAAAGGTCTGACCCTTTTTTGGCTCCCCCCTAAAGTCACCGAATCTGATGGTTGGACGATGCAACACAGATGCTTGCATTAGACACACAGCTCTGCTGTTAAGATCAAAACTTCCAGAACCAACGCTGAACCGAACCTCCTCCCCTATCCTCTAACCCCTTTTTCTACAGGAAATAAGATAAAAATCAGAAATCATCCAGTTTCTTATTTTAGTTTAGCAAATCTCTGGTAAAGCCGTAAAACATCAGCGATGGAAGAGCCAGCGGAAAACAGAATGTATGCAGGAGAAAAGTTGAAAATTGGTGTTTTATTAGGAAAGGCAGTGACCAGGTTAAAAGACACGAGTTAAGTGTTTCTGTGTGCACAGCACCCCTGGAAGGGTTTGATTTTTACTGGGGGGCATCGCATGCGTAAACATTGTTGTCATTGGCACTCTGCAGGTAATATGATGCAGTTCCTACTTGAAATGCAGAAAATAATTTCTAATTCACACATTTAAACTGTTACTGTTTCATTTACTTTAAATCATCATTTTGCCTTTTTATTCTCTTTGTTTTTTAGATTAGAAACAATTAAGTTTATGATTTTATTTTCAAATAAATAGAAGTAGTGTCGTGTTAAGTCTCAGAATGAGGCACTGGAACGAATGCAGTTTGATTATTGACCAGCTACACTCAGAAATTAAACAAGTTGTTGATTTAAGTAATAAAAACATGAATTCTGAAATGTTTGATGCACCAACGCGGGACCTCAGTCTGTCTTGAGGGCCTGCAGCACCGACTGTGGCACTCTGCTAACGTAGTAGTCATGGTTACGCAGCGCAGCAAGAACCCCAGCTGAGTTCATGTGTTGTACATCAGCGTCGTAGCGGTATGCATTTCCGTACATGTCTGTCAGCTTACCTGCATTTGGGAAAAACAACATTAAAATAATGTTTATGAATGATTTGGCTGATTGCTCTGTTTATTTTTACCTCCAACAGCGTGCAGGATGGCCTCTGGAGCACACGTGTCCCACTTCTTGCACCCAGGACTCGCAAACACATAAGCAGAAGCCCTCCCCTCAACCAGCTGGATTATCTGCAGACAGTCGAGACGCGTTGTCTTGGTTTAAGTGTCCAAACACAGATTTTACTTTAGACATTTCTCACATGCACCTCACCTTGTTTCCAGCACCACCCACTCTTACGACTTCGTGAGGCTCCATGGCATTCACGCAGTCTGTTACCACCTTGTTGCTATGGGAACGGGTGGTTGTGACAATTCTCTTATCACCTGGAACTTCCTGCAGCTGGAACCCAAAGGCGCCCAATCCCAGCACCCCCCACACGGTTCTTCCTAAAACCGCTCCCGCTCCAAGCTGATGAGAAGGAAACAGAAAATGAATCGATGCAGCATCTTTAAGCAAAAATCCGCAGATAATTTTCTTTTATTTTTACTTGATAGTTGTAGAACGGCTGGTTGATGACACCTGCGATAGCTCTGCCTCCATAAGCGATACCGATCAGCACTGTGACGTTGTCCAGGAGCCCTGAAGCCAGAAAGCAGGACAGTGTTACCATCAGTCAACTATTTAAGTCCTTCTCTCATCATTATCAAACACTTCTCATGCAGTCTTATTCTACACTGGCAGCTTTAATCTTTGCTTCCCCATACAGAGAGCTGTGCTGGGAGTCTGAGAGTTGTCCGACCCTTTATGTGGTACAGCGTGGAGGTGGAGACATCTAGAGGCTGGAGGCCGCAAAGACAGAAAGAAAACGGGGAAGACAGCAGGGATGCAGAAAAAGAAGAAGCAGAAACTATAAAAGTGAGGGAAGAGAAGTAGAAAACAGCAAATATGTGCTTATAAACAGCAACTAACTGACATGCTTGGATGTTAGTTTGACTACAGTGTTCAGCAATCTGTGTTTTAGAGAATCGCTTTGTTTCTGAGGAAAAACCCACCTTCTGTGTACTCCTTGGTGCCGTCGAGAGGATCGACCCAAACGACGAGCTGAGAGACAAACACAGTAAGGAGGAGCGGTAGAGTCATGCATGAACTAAAACGACTTTTACAGACCGGCCCGGTTCACACACCAACATAATCTGATGAGTTTTGACCCCAATCTCCCCAAAAATGTGCCAGATTATCGTAATGCTCTGAAAATAATCTCAGATAATCCTGCCGTGTGTGGTGTGTCAAGAGCGGCTCGGTCTGCTCGGAAGGATGCCGGGACTCCTCCAATCATAAATCAGGGATTTTAAACAAGTTGGATTGTTTTGGTCTGATTTTGACAACAAAAGACTGTTGAATGTTATGTGTAGCCAATAAGGAAGTGAGGTGATGGAAGGACACTGCCCGCTCCTCCTCCATGTTTGTTTACTCTGACCCGGGAGCTCAGCAGCACGTCACTTCCCAACGGCAGCGTTTCAGACACTAAACGACAGCAAAAGTGTTCCATGCAGCTGGTCCTGCGAGGTCACAAAATCACCAGAGAATTGCAAGATCACGCGTGATTTCACCAGTTCACGAGATAACAAGCAAGGAGAGATGGCAGCATAAATTCAAAAAGTGGTTTGGTTTATTCTGTTTATCTTGATGAAATATAGATTTTATTTACTAGTTAAGCAACAAGAAATCTGCATGGGACTTTTATTTTGAAAGATGTTTCTCACTGCTTCCGTGTTTGACTTCCTGTCTGGCCCGATTCAATTGCATGATTTCTCATCTCACCTGGAAATGTTTCGTGTGTGAACCCAGTTCGTGCGTGGTTTTTGACGTGAGGTCACACATCACACATCGTAGGACCAAAACTGATGTATCCATGATGTTTTTATCTCCACATGTGGGGTTTTGGAAGTTGTTTAAAAACCCTGCTGTGTGAACCAGGCCTCGGTCAGACACTAATACCTGAGTGTAACTGTAGTTACCTCTTCTTCCTTTAGACTTCTAAACTCTTCTGGACAGTTCTTCTGAAGGATTTCGTCAAACTGGCCAAGCTCAATGAGATCCTCCTTAACTTCTTCAGCTGGAAGCTCCTTTAGGAGAAAAAACAAAACTAATATATTAAGATAGTTTTTTTTGTGACAACCATAATTAAACACTGGAAATGTCAAAATAAAGTTGAAAATGTACCCACCTCCTCTCCGATAATGGTGATTTTGGGAAATCGTCTCGACAGTGAAGCACAGATGCTCTGCTGTGCGAGTCTGTCTGCCAGAGTCTGAAGATCATTAGCTCCTGTCTGTGCAAATATACAGATTTTTGTTTATATAGAATAAAAAGATATTTTTTAGTTTTAATAATCACCAATTAAACTAGATTTTACTACCATCCACAACAATCCGTGTGTTATTTATTTTTACACGACTTATTCGTTCACTGTTAAATCTGAAGCCATTGCACCTTTTCCACAATGCCGAGTTCTCCGCTATGCAGCACCTTCCTAACGATGGCCCCGGCCTTTTCAGCGACTGAATACGCAGACGCCACCAATCGCATCACCACAGCAGGATTTCCTGACATGTTTAGTGATTGATCTCTGGCAGGTCAAGAGGAAACTTAAAATGAGAGAAAAAAGTCATTTTAATTTTCAATAGATATATATTTGAAACATCTACTGAAGCTAAAGAAAATGAATAAAACACTGATACCCTGTCCTCTTTGTATCCTTATTACACACAGATACATCAGGAAATAAGAATATATGAACAACTTTTTTTTTAACAAAAGAGCTCAAGACAAACAAAGCAAATAACATAAATATTAGGTTTAACTTACAGCATTACTGTAAACAATCGTTTTTTAAATTTGGTTTCTCCTCGTTTTTGTACCAAATTCTATTTTGACAAGAACCAGTAAGAGAAGTTATCTCCGATAAACAAAACGAGTGTACACACCACTTAAACAGGGTTTTGTCTGGCGTACATGGCAGACACACTGGTTCACTTGAAATAAAACATACAACATTTATTTTTTAGATTCCAAACAATAAATGTAATCCTAAATAAATAAAAAAAAGTCAGTAAAACTAAAAAAACCGAATTCTAATTGCTGGTCAGGGTTTTTTCTCTCTAGCACTTTTACCTTGTAAATAATTAATAAGTTGCTAAACTTTGATCACACAGACATCTCTATTGCCACTCCTCATCACTTTTACCTACCTCTACTGCAGCAAGGGGCTTTAAGGTCAAAGCTGAAGCACAGCAGAGAGGGACCAATAAGTGCAAAAACCACCATTCTGCTTAAATTAACATCACGGTAAATGTGATTTAAAAACCCTGAAGGAACAGCTTCTTCATCTTCATTTGGTTTTTAGGTCCATTTGAGCATCAAATCAATATTTACTACTAGCTTGTGTTTTACTAGCATAGCTTTTAATAAACTACAAATGATACTAGCACATACTTTTGACTTCACTTACGCCCTTCTTTTTTTCACTGCCCTGTTAGTTTAATTAGTGAAATAATTAAAACAGCAGCTTTGATGATTTTAGCTAGTTTAGCTTGTGTGAACAGACTAGCTAACCCCTGACTGAGAATAATTAGCTCTCAGGCTAAATAACAACACAAAAATCAGTCTATGAATATTATTACACATCATATGAAGTGAATAAATACTTACAGCTAATGAATCACAGGACTCGCCACAGTTAGTTTATGAATTAGACCTTTGAGACGAACTCAGAACGCAGTTTTACAACCACCACCATGTGCCGTCAGTCAGCGGTGTAGCTTGTCATTAAGTTCAGATTATAATTACAACAAACACGATTATAAAATATTAAGAAGACACAAAAACTGCTTTAAGTGTTGCAGCTAGCTCTCTTACTAGCAGTACAGCGTTCGAACAGCCATTGAACCAATGCGGAAGTAGGTAGGAGTGAACTATCTCAGTTAGACTCTTTGTTATAACACGATGGGTC
Source organism: Aphyosemion australe (assembly GCA_006937985.1). Taxonomy (NCBI): domain Eukaryota; kingdom Metazoa; phylum Chordata; class Actinopteri; order Cyprinodontiformes; family Nothobranchiidae; genus Aphyosemion; species Aphyosemion australe. Next base: position 423,778 of record SSNS01000220.1, read on the forward strand.
CTAGTGCCCACCCGCTTAGGTTTAAGGAAGTAGGCAAATAAAATAGAAGATTATAAAGCGTTTTTCCAAGATAAAAATCACAAGCACAATAAAAAAACATTTTTTTAATATTATTTATAAAATTAAAAAATATTAAATGAAAAATAAGATTAAAAAATAAAAATGAAAAATACTCCCAGAAGTGATTTTATACTCAGTTAAGATCAGAAAATTTTGGTTTTACAAGTCTCTCATAAATGCAGTTAGTCAAATATGAAAACATAAATGTGTAATAATGAGATGCAAAACTTCACAGTATTTGAGGTATGTAAAGCATAGTATACATAGGTGCACAGTATACATAGGCCTATATATATTTTAATCACAATTTTTACTTTACCTATTTTTATATTTGAAATCATTTTTATTTTGTTCTTGTTTAGCACCTTGTGATTTTTATCCTGAGAGGCGCTATATAAAAGATAATTTCTTCTTCTACTGCTCTTTTAGGTGGTAAGCTATAATTTTAAACTCAAGCTTTGTATTAAACCTTGTTGATTGCTAAACCTTCAACTAAATGTCAATAAAAAGTCAGAAAACAGTCCATGTATTAAAAATAACATCTGGGTTGGATTTTTTTTCAGTTTATGTTATGATCTTGAGGTGACGAGAGTCAGAGGAACAGAAGAGATTCTGTTAGATGCATAAGCATAACAAATTAAAATAAAACCCATGATTTCATCTAAAGTATCTTGAATAGTGCAGGCAGATGTAGTGACCAACACTTTAAAGATGTCATTTAAACCTAATAAAACTCTGATCCATTCAAAGTTTATCTCCAACACTACTGAAACCAAAATAAAACAAAAGTTATGCCAGCTGTACTTTATTAAAATACAACCTAAACCAACAAAAATCACAGCTCAGTTAAGTTTTCAAATCTCAAACATTCTTTTAAATGATCCTCTATAACTGTGCAAGTTTCAAGTGCTTCATCTGTTGGCCATAGGTCTGTAACCCATCTCTCCCTCCAGCTGCTCAGCAGTGAGGGAGCCCAGGAGAGGCTGACAGTCTGGGTTGAACACCGAGTAGGCACTCAGTTCTCCAGGCTGTCGCGGCGCTGGGCTGCGCAGTCCTTCATACAGCCAGTAAAACAGGGAGATGACGAAGAAGGCCAAGCCAAACTCCAGCTCAACAAACAGACCCAGAAGAATCAGCCATAACAGCACTTTCAGCAAAACAAGGTTGGAGATGACAAGTTGTCTGGAAGCCAGCCATCTTCCTAGAGTGCTGTCCAGCAACCAGTCTTTACTTTCCTGAAAGAAAAACAAGAACAAAACAATTTTAAGAGACTCAAAATGTGGGTTTGATTAATAAAATCAGGCATTTGATCTCATTTGATCACTTGTAATGACTTGAGTCTGTGTCTGAGGCGCTTCCTTACCCTGTTTTGGGAGCTGACAGAAGCAGTTTGGATGTTTTTTGTTCTCTCTGGTTGTTCGCTGTCGTCGGACTGAACAGCTGTATCTGCTGCTGTCTGTTCTTTAAGCTGTGGACCACCACCTTCACTTCTTTTAACAGCCTTTTCAGCCTCTCGTCTGGCTCGAAACTCTGCCAGTTTCTTTTCCATCGATACTGAAACGTTTCTTCTTCCGTCTGCGTGGAAAAGCAGCTAAAAAACGTTTTCCTGTTTAATCGCAACTGTCAACAAAACCTTAAAAAGATGAACCGCAGTGAACCCGAAGCTGTTTCCTCAAGTAAAATCCCACTTTAAACACATTTTTGAAAGATTTCACTTAGCTCGACGATGTCTGTTTACGTCTTACGTCAGCGCTTGTCGCAAAACAGGCTTCGTGCCGTAAAAGCTTCCTTTAACTGTCGTAAAATGTCAGTTTACGGTATTTTCTCAGTTTGTTACTAGCTTGGGTTGTGTGTCTTCATCCGAGGTGAGTTTAAATTCAGTAAAACATTTTCTTTAACTTGTTCTGGCTTTAGAACAAATGTTTCATAGGTTTTCAACATAAAGCCGCGTCTTTGAACATTTCCCGCAAATATCAATTCGATAATCGATGATTTTTGTCTGAAATAAAGGTTTATGATCACCTTTTTAATAACGCTATTCTGTGTTGGAGAATCATTTTTATATCATTGTGTCAGTTTAATCACTGCTCGTGTGTATTTTAGCAGTACTCTCGTTTTTACCGTGATGGTGGAGATATGTTGCATTTCAGATTAGCCAACAGTGGTTTCCTTTAGCTTATCTTGGTTGTCTATTTATGTTTTTGTCACTTTTCTTTGCAGACATGGCTTCAGCTCCAGCACAACAACCCACGCTGACTGTTGAACAAACCAGAGGTGACAGGATTGTGCTACTTTTATTGCTTTTGTTGGACTAAACCAAAGCTACAGCACTGTCTTTACTTTTCCTGAAATAGCTCAAAGGAACACTTCATATCTGAGATCTTGGTGCATTTCAGCAGAACAACGTTTTCAGTTCCTCATAAGAAGGTGTAGTTTTGAAATATACAACCCTATTTTTAAATCAGCTTCAAGTATTTTAAAGCAGTCGCCACCACAGAACCAACCTTCTGTTTATTGCTGTCAAGAGTTTAAATTTGACATGATCTAGAATTAATAATCTAATCTATGTTTTAATCTCACCTGAATAAGTGAGACAAGCCCTCATCTTGATGTATTTCTCATTTAAATTCATTGGCAGACATTGAAAATTCAACAAAAAAGTGGCTTTATGAAGTTGTTGGTGTCTAACGGAGCCTTTTGAGACGAGACTCAAGGGGAACGTTTCTGTGCTCGTCAATCTCCAATAATTAAGAAACAAAAGTAAAACATCAGAGGTCTCTTTTATAAAGCTTGCTAAATGGGGTCTGAACATTTCTTAAGGTGTTTTCTACTCTAACTTTATGATTTATAAAGAAAATCTGACAATTTTAAGCCAACTCTGACCCTGGTGCTAGAACATTTTGGAGATGGGGAGACTGGCAGCTCTGCTGGTGAGATGGTGAATTTAAGCTACTTTTTATAAACTTGTAGACCCTCACATGCATGCATGCCGGTTTAGACTGTGTGTTTCTGTGTGCTGATGAGCCCACGTTCATAGAGCAGCTACAGATGTTATTGTTTGTTCCACAGTGGTACTGAGTGAAGTGATCCAGGCCTTCTCAGTGCCAGAGAATGCTGCCCGGATGGAAGAAGCCAGAGAGAGCGCCTGCAACGACATGGGGAAGATGCTGCAGCTCGTTCTCCCTGTGGCCACTCAGATCCAGCAGGAGGTCATCAAATCCTACGGCTTCAACAATGAAGGAGAAGGTAAGCTTCATCGTTTCTTAGAGAGGCTCACACTTCCTCTGCAGTCTAGTACACGCATTCAGAGTTTATGAAAACCCAGAGTTAGAAACGTTGGTAACACTTTATAATAAGGGTCTCTTTATTAACATTAGTGCATTATTAAGCATTAATAAACTATTAAATAAAGTATTAACTGCTTATTAATGTTAATATTAAGTATTCATTTACACCAGAGTCCACTGCAGATGTAAGGAAAACAAGGAGTTTATGCCCTCTAACGGTTAGAACAGTAAAACTCTGCTGCAGGTGACATGACATTCTCACTTCATCAGTTTGACATTACTTGGGGAAAATAAGAGGAAATGAGAAAGATGCTGGGTACAGCCCAGCATCTTGAAAAGCTGGCGTTAGCTAAAGGGAACTTCGTTTAAGTTTTAAAATATCATTTTTGTAACGTGTGATCTATTCTCCTGTGCAGGTGTCCTTAAATTTGCCAGACTGGTGAAAATGTACGAAACCCAGGACCCCGAGATCGCAGCCATGTCTGTTAAACTGAAGTCTCTCCTGCTGCCTCCACTATCAACACCACCTATAGGAGGCGCTATTCCAGCTTCATAGGGTTTGCTCATGTCGAGGATTACCTGCAAGGATGTTAGTCTCCCAGGTTCTGTGATCTCAGTTTTATTTTCATTTTTCAACAATGTTTCATCTAAAGCATTCTTGCAAATCCTTGTTGAATTATTGTTTTTAAACGTATTTATTTGTTACATTTAACACTACGACCACTTTATATTTCCACTAAAAGGTTTTTGTTAACGCCATCTTTTATATCATTTGATATGTTTGTTTTGGTACACAGTAAAAATAAATGTTTTCTCTGTATTTGGGTGTTTTGTTTTGACTGGAATAGTTGAAGAAAGCATTAATATAGATACTTTATTACATGAAGGTTTGTACATTTAAAAAAACATTCAACACGTGCATTTAGACAGCTGATCATAAAGCCACTGCAGCGTAAATGTGGCTAAAACACGATTTTAAAAAATAAAATGTTTGCTCCCAGTTAGTTTTAGAGAAATGTGCACACAGTGATTATAAAAGAGGTGATTCGTTTAAAAAGAAATCCCAAATTCTAAAATATTTCACCTAAAATGCTACATAGGAGGAGAAGTAAAGTGCTCAGTTTAATTTTAAATGCATACAGTGATAAATTACATAGTAGTCGTTATTGTGGTGACCTAGTTCCATCTCCCCAGCAGCTCCTCTTATACTAAGATAATAAAAAGTCCTCCACTGGGAGCCGGTTAACACATCTGAGTGAAGTTTTAGAATTAAAATCAAGTCATGAAGCTGCGGACACCTTCTGAATCCTGACGGACGAGGTCATCGTGCGACCAGCCTCGCCGCTCAGCTCCTGATTCTAAAAGACGAAGAGCAGCAGGAGACAGAATCACAGCTTCACATCTCAAAGTGACGGAAAATGCTCTCGATGTACTCCAGCACCCTCTGCCAGTCCGGCCCGTCCGTCTTCAGCACCTCCTCCACCGTCTGACACACAAGCGGGAGATGTGGGGGGAAAACAAATAAAATATGGTTTTACTTGAACTAAAACGATAAATGTTTACCTGGAACATAATTAAAAAGAGAAAAGACCAAATTATGCAAAAATAAAACCTTTTGGAAAAGAAAAATTTCACATTTAGTGCAAATTTAAGACTTTTTTACTTCTAATTGCAATTAAGCGCCCTACATAGTGATAAAAGTTACATTTAAGAGCTCTAAAGAGCCAGATTTGGTAACCTCCTCCTAGATTAACTCTGAACTAAAGAGCTCACCAGTGTTGCTGGGATCCCCACGCTCTCTCCGGTCCTAAAAGCAAGGTCCAGGTTTCCCTCCTGACAAAAACAAGCTTAGTGATGATTTATTTTCTAATTTAGCCATTTGCATGTATTTTTCTTCCTTTGTCTAGTTTAATTATGACTAAACAGACCGTGATTTCCATCTGTGGCCTTTAAGGCGTCTAAGTCAACACAACTGCAGCTCAGAGGGTAAACATGGTTCCACTAATCTGTTTTTGTTCATTTCAGCAAAATTACATAAAATTTCAAGTGCAAATGGGGATCATGTTAAAGTCTTGCCTTACTGAGGCACATATAAACTCCTTTTCTGCGTGCTGTTTCAGTTTTACCTTGTCGGCTGGACTGAGGCTGTCGTAGGGGACGTGAGTGGGTAAATAGGTGTGATAGACAGCACAGAAGGCCAAACCGTCATCCCAGCTGGTGCTGAAGTTGGTGATCTCAATGTTCTGCAGCAAAAAAATCATTTTTTTCTCTAAAAACTAAATTTCAGTAAATCTCAGTGAGTCACGTGACCATTTAGTCAAAAGGTAATCCACCACTCTGACCTTGTAGCCTTGGGTGCGATTCTGACACCAGCGCAGCAGAGAGTTCCTCCTGGAGCCGCCGTGGCGCCTCAGCAAAGCACTGAAACCGTCCTGAGGTCTGGAAAAGGAAGTAAAACCACTCAATCCTGAATCTGTTATTGTTTAAAACCTCCTTTTCACACTTCCACGGTTAAAAATGACAATAAAACGATGATCAGCTGCTCACTTGATAGATTCTGAGCTTTGATCTTCCTGTTTTCCTGTAACACAGGAAATACAGCCACGGTCTGACTCACCATCAAACACACAAAATAAACCTGTTTGAAGTTTCATCCTGCAGGTTTAAGCTCACCTGTGTGAAAACTGGACCAGCTGTCTTGTCTCTGCAGCATGCGGTCCATCCTCCTCCCTTTAGTCGGCTCTTCTTTCTGAAGGAGTCAAACATCAATCTGCAGGATCTCCACAGCTAAACGCGTCTACACATTCTTTATGTTCTAGATCGACATCAAACCGACTACCTTGCATAGAGGCAACGTTGTGCTCGTGTTTTTAGAGGTCCCGTTTTGACTGGAAGACTCACTTTGAAGAGGAAGACGAGAAAGACTCCTAAAGACCAAAAAGGACGTGTTTGTTAATATTTGGTTTGGTGACCTTAGTGGGAATATGTCTGTGGACTCACCAAGATCTTTCAGACAGCATCACGATCCGTCTCGGGTCTTTTTGTCCTCGTTCTTCTCCTTTCCTTTTCTCCAGAGCAGCCAGACTGCGTATGTACCCCTCAGCGACTCCTTTCCCTGTCAGCTGCAGGTTTTCTGATCCGTTTCCCTTTTCTGGATCAGAATCTTCATCTTGGTTTGCTTCAGTCTCATCTTCAGTTTCTGCTTCATGAACTCTCTCCCTCTGGCTGTCCTCAGACTCTTCTCTGTCCACCCTTTTGTCTGTTTGGCCATCTTTCTCTGCTTGCTGCTGCATAATGAGTTCCTTCAGTTTGCAGCAGACGTCTTTGTGCTGGGCTCTCAGGCTCTCCAGCTCTCGCTCCGTCTCCTGCTGCCTGCTGAGGGCTTGAGCCAGCTGCTCCTCCACAGCTCGGTGGCTCTCCTGGAGCAGAATCAGAGCGTGCTCCGACTCCATCCGCAGCCGGTCGGCCACGGAGACGGCGATCTGCAGGTCGCACTGGAACTGAGTCCACTCCAACCGCTCCGACTGGGAACAAAAAACACGCATCTAAGAGCAAAGCCTGGTGCTTCTGGCATTTCTGTGTCTCTAAAGCTCAACATAAGATCTGAAGATTTTGGAGTTTATGCTTCAAGATCCTAAAAGTGTCTACAGAATATCTGGAGAAAAATAAACAAGATGCTGTAATTTTCAGATGGTTTGCCACTTGCTTTGACCACTGGCATCCCACAAGGCTGTGTACTCGGTTCCCTGTTCTTCATACTTTAATGAGTCGCTGTAAATCCAGCGAAGAAGAGTGCAAATCACCACATTTACTCCACAACAACATGAGGCCAATTTCAGAGACTTAAATGCATCTGTTATACGTAGACTTTGAAAACAATGCTCAGGATATGTCAGATTTAAATCAAGAGGTTATCAACAGAGAACTATAACCAGAGCATACAATAAAGAAAAAGTTCTTCCTAGAGAACAACTACTAGCCTCTAAAGAAAAAAAGAAAACTCCAACCAAGTATTCTTTGTAACACAATAAAGTCATCAGGCTAATACAATTAGACAAATTATAGAAAGAAACTTGGATATATTGAGGAGCAACAGCGCTCTCAGAGAAGCTCTTCCAGATGCTCCAACTATCAGTTTGCGACGTGCACCTGCATTAAATGATACATCAGTTAGAAGTCCTCTCTCTCTCTGATGAAACCAAAAACATGTCTTTGTACCAGAAAAGGAAATCATAAGTGTGGACATTGTAACCATTGTGACAATATAATAAATGCTAACTTTTTCACTGATATCACTTCTGGACGTAGGTTTATTAATTTATCAACTGTAATACATCATTTGTTGTTTACGGACTTGAGTGTCCATGTGGCTGCTTCTATATAAGGAGAACCAAGCACAAACTAAAGGCAAGACTTGAACATAAACATGCAATTAGTACAGGTAATCCTCTAAATCAGGGGTATTGAATTCTGGTCCTGGAGGGCTGCTATCCAGCACGTTTTAGTTTTAACTTTGTTTCAACACACCTGATTTCAATCAGCAGGTGATTAACAGGCTTCTGCAGAGCCTGATGAGCTGCTGCACAGGTGATTCACCCACTGAATCAAGTGTGTTGGAGCAGAGAAACCACTAAAACGTGCTGGATAGCAGCCCTCCAGGCCCGGAACTGAATGCTACTGCTCTAGATCAGTGTTTCCCAACCCTGGTCCTCAGGGCACACTGTCCTGCATGTTTTCCATGTCTCTGCTTCAGCACACTTGATTTAGATTGCCTCCTCAGGAGGACATCACATGCTGCAGAATCCTGTTAATCACTCATTCATTTAAGTCAGGTGTGTGGCACCTGGTCCCTCCCTGGTTGTCTAGGAGATACGTCATCAAGAACCACCAAGGCCTGTTCCAATCAGTTCTAATGTTCATGCTAACTGACCAAGGATACACGAGAGGTGCTTTGTTGCCTTCTCTTGGTCAAAACTTTCCCAGAATGCAGTGCGGTATTTTCAAACAGATGTGATCAGGAGCCGACAGCAGCTACTTTGGGGGCAAACTTCCAGTTTAAATGAAAGTCAACTAATTGTAGCTATCAGGCTTATATGTAAAATGTTTTTTAGATACAAAGTTATCTATGGTTGGTTAGTTGCTTAGTAGTTGCAGCTTCGGTGGCTAGCAGGCACCAACTCGCTTACATATTTGATTTAATCAATATATACACAATTAATAAAGTAAAAGGCTTGATATACATCTATATTGAAATTTAACGCTATGATGGGCGGGAAGTAAACAGAGCGCTTAAGCAGGGGGCGGGTTCTGGCCAGCCGCGGTGACGTGAGGCAAGTCTGTTTCATTTAACCGTTTTCTTTGACCAAGGAAGGACAGTGTCCTCGTAAGCAAGGAGCCTGGTAGGCAAGGCTCCTTGACATTGAGAAACACCCACTGTTTGTCCTGACAAAGGCCAGCATGGCCGAAACTAGTTGATATGTTTTTATTCACGTAGCCATGTCAATAAATTTGATAATAAAAAAATGAAAAGATGTGTGTAGGTTGGCGACATTCATGTCCCATTAAGAAGCTGTACCACCTCAAGTCACATGACAATGTGACTCAACATAATACACCTGACAGCCACATCTAGTGGACAACTTTTGTTTTTGCACATACATGTAGTTAGTACGAGTGTCAAATTATCGCATTAATTTAGATTAATTAATTACAGCCACATTTAGGGCACTATTTTTCTAATCGCATTAAACTCATTTTTAATCTATAACTTTAGTGGGACTTTTCTAGCCTACCTGTTGGGATTTTTATTTAAACTTTTTAAATTTATTTTATGTAATTATATTTATATTAAACTATCATGCCATACCGCATCTCAGAAGTGAGAGAATGAGTGCTTAATTAGGGCTGTAGCAATATTGGCAATATCGCAATATCGTTGTAGTAAAATGGCCACGATATCGTCGTGGTCTTGTCACGATATCGTACAGTACGTCTTGAGGTAAAAATAACACTTTTCAGTCTGCTCCACCGGAGCATAGCAAAGTAAATTACGTAGACCATGATCCTTTGCTTCCGCGTCATCGGCCAGTTCGCCAATGGGAGTGCGTGCAGCCCACACAGCAAAGACAAACAAACATGGAGTATGGAGGCTACAGCGGTGAATGCAGCACGGAGGATTCCAGTCAAAGTATTTTATGTTGTGAGTCTTATTATTGTGAGCATAGCCACAATATCACAATAAATATTGTATCGTGAGGTTCATATCGTGACAATATCGTATCGTGAGATTTGGATACTGTTACACCCCTATGCTTAATGCTGTTTCAGCATTTTATTTTGTGATAAACTGTCAGTGTTGATATGCTAACTTACAGCACTGTAGTTTACAAGTCTATTTTAATTTTAGATAAATGTTTTAGTAACAAGTTCTGTGATCACTGTTTGCATTGCTCAAAAAAACGTTCCTTGATGTGTTAACTTAGATTATTCTATATGGACCTGATGTTTCATTTTTAATTTCTAATTATTTCAGACTGACAAAATAGCACAGTATTATTCTGCCTTGGTGATGTAAAAGGAAAGTTTAGAAGTCTGTTAAACAATAAATGACTTTATAAAGACAGTTTTTTTGTTATATATTAATCTTTTAGTCTGCCACAATAATGTAATGAATTTAAATAAAAATACATCAAAATGAGGGCTTTACTCAGCCATTAGTAGGTGAGATTAAAAAAGAGATTAATTAGATTAATAATTAATATCGCTCCAGATCATCAATCTTCTTATTCCTGTTGTTGATAAACAGCGGCGCCCCCAAAGGGTGGGCAGGGGTGGCCATGGCCACCCCTAGAAAATTGTTGGCACCCCCCAGCGAAGACCAGTGTTGATAAATAATTTTAATTCATCTTATTTATTCAAGACATGAATGTAAAAAATAATACGATTAATGAGTAAATAAATAATCAGAATTTTAAAATATTTAAATATGTCACCATTTTCAAAAAAGTTTATATCTCAAGTTTTTTGTGAAGACAGCAACAGGTGAAACAATCTAAAAAAAAAAAAAAATTCTAAAATTAATCTTGAAATAACATTTCAAATAACTGAAATGTGTTTTTCAAATTTGAGTTAAGTGTTTTGGATGCATATTGTTACCACAAGGACCATTTTGGTGTGCCACCCCAAAATTTTCTTTGGCCCTATCTGGCCACCCTTATCAAAATTTTCTGGGGGCGCCCCTGTTGATAAAGGTTTTCAGATCTGAAATTTCATTGACCAGGCCCAGAAGGGTGGTTTGTTGCGTCAACACTTTAATGGTCTCCATCATAGCTGTGAGTTGCTTCTAAATTACGTTCAATTCCTGTCTTAGTGGTTTAACCGTTGACATATTTTCAAAAATAAAGAGTAATTCTAAAATACAAACATTTCTGGGTAGACTGCTCTGTTCCTAAGACTCCATGTGGTCCCAGGTCTGCAGCAATAAACTTTCTCCAAGACAGAACCCAAATTGCAAAATATTTTAAGATAGAAGAGAACAAAAAAGCACCAGAACATCCACAGAACTTTGATTTGGTCAAAAAATACTTTGTTGTCTAAAGGATTAGTGGATTCCAGTGAGGCTCCATGCAGGGAAAGTGCTGCAGCAGCCATCTTGGAAGCAGTTTTTCTGAGAGGAGATGGAGGAAGATCAGAGACAGGACAATAGTCAAATAAAAACCTAAAAGTGCTTGAAAATGAAAATGTAGGTAGATTTATCCCACTACACCTTTTTACTTTAGAAAACAATAATTCATAGACATGTAATATTGCCACTAACGGTCCCAGTTCACAGCAAACTCAGACATGAACGCTGAGCCAGCCGACACAGAAAGACACGCTACTAAACACAGAGAAGTTGCCAACAGACGTCGGGGTTTCTAGTCTCCTGCACCCCCTGAGCTGCGCGGTAGCTGCAGGTGTTATGCCGAGGCGCCGCACAGCTGCCCCGTCACGGGAACGCACGTCGATCTACTCAGCTGCATCTTGACTTGAAACATGAGCTACGCTGCTAATTTTAAATATGTTCAGTAACACGTTTTTTAATCAGTGCCCTTCCTAAACACGTGAAAGTGAAACTAAAAGCACAACTTGGATGCGTTTTCTTTTTTTTATTTTAATGCGTTGCTGAAAGGTATCGGACCGGGACTCGGTATCGGCAGATACTCAAAATCACATGACTTGGAATCGGATTGGGAGCAAAAAAAACGTGATCGGAACATCCCTAGTAACGAGTCACCTTGTTATCGTGTTTTTGAACAAGTTTATCCTGTTTTATTAGGAGAGTTACAGCAGATTGTTGGACTGACCAGTTGTTTTTAGATTAAATCATGTTTTATTTCCTGATACATCAAACATTAGAGCCATGGGTTTGGTAAAATGATGAAACAGCTCACCCTGAGCGTCTCCTGGAGGGTGTCCACCTCCTCAACCAGCTCCTCCCTCTCCGTTATTAAACGCCTCAGCATCTCTGACACGTTAGTGGGAAAAAAGGAGAAATCATACAAAAATGAAACTTTTACACGCACCTCACTATATTTGCAAAAATCCAACAATACTTTCTAAATTCCGCCTCCATTATTCCTCCAACTTATTTTTCAGGAGAGAGGATTTGGTTGAAGATTTGTGATTTGAATTCTTGTGACGCTCATTAAGGACAGATTTATTTTTGCTTTTGAGGATTTTTCTATAAAATCCATATTTGTGGTGCGTTTCTGCACCAAACAGGACACCACTGTTACCAAATCTGTTAGATTATTGCAGTCAGACTCCAACCATTCCTTTAATTAACTAGAACATCTTCTGGGAGTCTTAATTACCTTTTCCTAATACCAGGGGATGCTCAGTGACATGACTGGAGGTTGTTGGGAAACAGTTTTCTATATCAACAGTAACATTTACCATCCTTTGTTTTGTTTCTCTGACAGGGACGAATAAAGGTTTATTTACTTGTGTCTTACCGACGGCTCCGGTGGTGATGTCAGTGTTGGGGGTCAGGCCTAGTGGAGCCCTGTAGTGCCTTATCAGACTGAGTAAAACCAAGGTCACCTCCTCTCCAGCCTTCTCTGCTGCAGCCTGTGGCTCCATCCCACTATCCCTCTCCTGCCAGCTCTGCTCCGACGGAGCATCTCTGGACAGAGGAAGTAAACCCGGACTCTCCAAACTGGAGGCTGCCGTCTCCTGCCTGGCTGCTGCATCGGTTGAGCTCGTGTCCGAAGAGGCGACGTTGTCTACGCTGATCAGCGCCCACTCTGAGGGAGCCGAGAGCTTCTGTGTCCAGTCTGCACCCGGGGTGGTGGCGGAGGGGGTGGTGCAGGGACGTGGCGAAGCCTTATCAGATGAAGCCGTGGAGGGTAGCGCCATGGCAGCCAGCTCTGGCTCTGAGAGGGAAGTAGGAGGCGTGTGGTAAAAATCTAAAGGTGAACCTGAGAGGAGAGAATAAAAAGAAAATGAATTCCTGATGAAAAATGTGGCACGCTTCTTTTCCTTGATGCAGATGCAAGCAATGTTCACTCCCTTATTTACTGCCCTGAGCTGACTGATGCAGCAAAAAGCCTCTCCTGCCGATAAGTTGGCAGCAAACACAGTTTCCCCACCAGAGAGGAGGTGGTTACTTTTCCTGACCTAACAGCTGCTTTCACTGCTGCTAAGATGAAACCTGCTATAGATAAATGCACATTTAAGGAACTACTAACGATTCCAGAGGGATGTAATTAGTCATTCTGATCACATTACATCCCACAATGGCTGCTAAAACACACTAAGAGGTAAAAGAGCACACATTTAGGCAGAAATCAGCGATCCTATGTTTTATCATTTCTCCTCCTTGTCCTTGTGTTGCTGTAGTTCTGCAGACTCATCCTTTCCCCGGCAGCAGTGTGACGTACTGTAGTCTCCTCGCCTGCAGCAAAGGAGCTATTCTCATCCTGTAGCCTGAGAAAATGTCCTGCACTGACAGGGAAGAGGCTAAAACAAGCTGCTGCATCCTAAGCAGCTGTGAGTGGGGATTAAACTGCCTGCAATGTCTTTCAAAGGAGCCTGATCGGGGCTTTCAAGGTTCAAAACAACGGTTTTATATAATCTGACTTAGAGACAATATGGCTGCTGCTTTGAAGGAGGAGTAATGAGGAAGCTAAAGGTGAGTCGCTGCCAGATTCAACTTTTAATGAGATTTTCTGCTCTTGAGGAGTTGATAATAACCGATTCAGCATCAGAAACTCGTCTGACCAGAAAAACACCTGGTGTTGAATTTTAGGAAGGAAACAGAAACACCTGCTTAGACAAGTCAGGAGAGAAGATTCATGAAGGTAAACCAAGATGGAAGCTCCTCCTGCCAAAAAAGTGACAAAAACTGCAGTTCCCCCCTCGTCCACTAGGGGCTGGCTCCAGAAAGGAGCACGTTCCCATTGACTCCCATGTTAAAAACGCCAACTTCACAGCAGAAATAAACATGTTTACAGCCTGGCAAAAGAAACATTTCAGGTCTAACAGGTCAAGTTGACAGCCATGACAACTCTGAGGAGGGGGGATGTTTTTGTAAATCTTCTGTTTAGATGTAATTAAAGCTTGAAATTATGAGTAATTAGGGGCGTGTCCTTTTGATTGACAGGTGTTAGATGAGCCGTCAGTGCTAGCGCTAACAGCTAGCCTCTTGTTTGCCCCAGGGAAGGCCTCAGCCTCATGTTAAAAGTGTTACTGCCTAGAAGGCAGAGGGTAGCGGGTTTGGCTAAAAGTGACCGCCAAACTTCGTTAGCTTCGGTTAGCTCAGTTAGCTCAGAGTTTGATGGGTGTCAATCATCTGCCCCCACCCTCACAGCCCCGCTCTCAGATCCATTTTTTTAATTTCCTGGTGGTGACGAGACGCACGACACAGCCAAGATGGCGGTGGTGGGAACCGCCCACTGGGCTTCAGTTCAGCTCTTCAGAAAACTAAAGGGGATGGCGTGGAGGGTTTGTCCATCTTACAAATTTAAAATGATTTTAAAATGCATCAGCTAAGGTCTGTTACTCTAAATTCCACATTTTTAACACCATACTTTATATTCTTTTGTTTTAAATCACACAGCTTTGTTCATATTGCAGAAACACGGTACATCTGCAGAGAAAATAACCATTTCACACAAGTCTCCCAACGCTTTTTGATCATATTTGATGCACATGTGATGTTTTTATTATCTCAAAGGCAGAAAAGCAGCAAGAAGGTTCCTGCCTGTCTAGTTTTGAGTTATCCTGAAAATGTCAAAGGAAAGTCTCTGATCTGTGGAAAAACATGTTTACATGCGGGAATGGAGAGAAGAAAAGCTGCAGGCAACGCGTGACACTATCACTACTAAAAATAGTCTGATGTTGAGCTACTTGGTAACAACGTTTATGTTTTTTATCAAAATGTCTAAAAGGCAAAAGGAATAAATAAAAAGATGTTTTGGTAAAATCATCATTTTCATTTTTAAACCAGCGTTTTACTTCATTCAGAGTCTGTGCATCGTCTCTGATGAACTCAAAACAGTTCAAGAAGCCAGCGACAGGAAACTGAACTAAGAAATCACGAATAACTGTTAATGTTACCGATCAAAACTTAGACCATCAATAGATAAAGAGTCATGTCTGATGTGTTTAATGACTTCTGCAAGTCTGATCCTAGTGTGGTTTGTGCAAACAGAGTCCCCAAAAACATAAAGTTAGTAGAAATGTTACCTGCAGCAGAGCCATGATTGTCTTTGCTGATGTGGTTTCCCATGATCCAGCTGAGTCTCTCCTCTGCTGTTCGAGGCTCGTCTGCAGTCTGGACAGAAGAAGAAATGTTCGTTTTCAACTAAATATCTCCCCAAAAAACAGAGATATGCAAAAATATTTTGATGGGACATGATTCGCAGATCATTTAATTCTACAAAAATTATATTAAAAATAAGATTTTGGAAATTGCAAAACTCAGACAGTAACAGTTTCAGATACAAATATCTGATAACTCACAGATGAAGGGTTTTAGGAGTTACAGGATGACACAAAAGCCATAAATTAAACTAAATTGCAGCCTGAATTTCACCAGAATAATTCGGTTTAATATTAGAAGAGAAACAAACAGTTTTAAGCAGCCATGCTCATTGCTGCCCTTTAGAAGGACCCGGATCTAAACCATCAGATCAGCATCTAGCTTAATCATTTTGATGCCGTATTGATTTGCACGTATGCACAGATGTGTGCCAAGTCTCATCTTTTCAGTATTTTATTTACATTTTATTTAATTCTCATGCAGCCTAAAATCACACAGCTGCTGGGTGGAGTTTGGTGAGGAACTTCCCTGCAGCCTCATAAAAGCACGCAGAAACATTTTATTACCTTTAATCTGTGACAGATCTTTAATCACACGCACGTCACGCACGCACACTAGGCCCAGTTTCATTCATTCATACCTGCCCAGCGGTCCAGTCTGGTCTCAGACTGTCCTGCGTGTTTCTGAGCGTCTCGACTTCCCAGATGACGTCCTTCGTCCCAAAAGATTCCCGGCAGACAAATCGGACCTGGAGTTGTTTCCTCAGATAGATTATAGAAAAATCCGCACGAGAGGAAATCCTGACATCATGTTTAAGCTGAATCTAATCTCAAATCTCCGCTGCGTCGCCTTCAATGCGGCAAAACCCGGAGGAGGCAGCTGGAGTCTGGATGCGCAGCGGTGGCTCGGCGTAAAAAGTCGTCATGACATTATTTAGAGCAGACTTTAAAAACGAACTGCGCCGGATAAACGAGTAGAATCACAAAACACTGAAGGTGGAACAACCAACTGCTGCGCGGGGAGCAGAGAAGCAGTCCTACCGGCTGGAGACTAATTATCTTTTGTTTAGCGCAGGTGTGGTGGCGCACAGGTGAGGTGCGCTCACGGTCTGCAGGTGGAGCGTGTCACCCGTCCTGACTTTGTGCTGAATAAAACAACAGCAACCTGTCAACCTGATTGTTCACAAGTTCCCTAAAGAGGAAGAGGTTAGGAATAAAACACGTGTGACTGAATATCTGGATTTGAGAATTTCCTGAACGGAAACGCTTCTCTTTTTATGACTGGGATATAAAGCAAGAGGGTTTATAGAGTCAATAAAATACAAGACAAGTGAAAACTGACAAGTTGGCATCTAAAATGTGCAAAACAGGAGCAGGTGTAACGAGCAGGATGATGTAAACGCAGTGAAACCCCAACATTTATGGGTTTGGTTCTTGTTCGAATGTCAGAATATAAAATTTAAGACGATTTTAAAGTCAGATCAGGACTTTTAGTACCCATGGAGCAACAGGATCATGTAGAACTGAGTAGATGTGAGGACATGTGTTTAAAATAATTTTCCTTAAGGTCATTTCAATAAAACAGGACATTTTGGAGAAGTCATAAAAGAGGTGGGAAGGAAAAATGAGACAAGATGTATTTTAATTTTATAGCATCAGAGAAAAAAGTGGGATTAAACAGCAGAGTTTGGATTTGAATGTAGTTTAATCGATTATGTAGGAAGTTGAGGGTTTCAGCACCATGGACAGAGCACCTTGACCACAGCAGTCTTTTACGTCCCCTAGTGTCCTTATTGGGTCATAACAGGAAGTTGGATTAAAAAACATTTTTAAAATCTTATTTCTGATTCTAATGGGTCACTCTGAGTTTTTCATGCAGGCTGAACATGAAATAGTCTCCTACACCTATCTCCTTCTGCATCACAAAAGAGATGACTGCAAATGTACTGATTAAACGAGAGAACCACATCTTTGAATGCATTTATTTATTTTGATGCATCTGACAAGCTGCTTTAGTAAACTAACAGATCCGATCATAATATTACAAATATGATCATTAATATAAAACCCATTGATTCACTTTTACACATTTTTCACATTTTATTTAACACCTCCCATAAACCACTCCTGCAAATAAAACAGTCTATATATGTTTATTTTTTATTGTTTTAGCTTCGTTTGGTAGCACTGAGTGTTTGAATCAGTTTATAAGGACTGACCTAATTTTTTGGAGGTGTTTATCACACAAACAACTGCACTGAGAAAAGTGTCTCGCTCCAGAGCAGATCCGTGCTTATCTATTTCCAAAGGCAGGGACAAACGACGACGTGAAGGCTTGCTCTACTGCCTTTAGATTAGGAAGGGAAGTGGAACACAAGACTGCAAAATAAATGTATAAACAGACCAAAGGTTGATACAAAGAGAAGGATGTTGGGTTTTATTGCTGCTGCAGATGCCAGCCAGATGTGGCACAACCCTGAGCTGCAACACAAACCATGAACAAATAACTGAATTTTCCTTTAAGCCACAACAAAGACTCCTGAAAATGCACAATGAACAACTAGCTTACTAGCCTAGAAATCTAGACGGACAGTAGCCGAAGCAAAATGATTTTGCTCTGCTAAATAGGGACGCTATTATTACGTTTCGAGTCTATTTTCTACGGGCTATGCTTCCAAAAACTCCACAGTTCAGATCGGGCCAGACAGGAAGTCAAACGGTGTAAAACATCCGGAAACTTTCAAAATAAAAGTCAAGTGCAGTACGTGTAAGTAAGCGCTATATAAAAGATTGTTTCTTCTTCTTCTACATCATTTCCTGTGAACCTCCCGTAGCTGATGTAAACAGAACAGGAAATAAACCACAGAACTTTTTGGATACAGGCAGCTGTCTTTGTTCTTGCTTGTTATTATGTGGACGTCTGAAATCACGCGTGGTGTTGCAATTATCCCGTGATTTTGTAACCTCACAGGTGGAACGCTTTCGCTCCCGTTTCGCATCAGAATCGCTCCCGGTCGGAAGAGAGCTTGCAGGTAAAATGCTGCTGTTACGTTACACGCCACTTTCACATCCAGTGGAAAGGAGGAGTGAGAACCGTCAATGGGTCGTGGCCAGACTATAGACTATATAAATAGGATGGTTTTTCAGGCTACTTCCTTACAGTGACACTAGCTGATTTTGCAGAGCTCTAAGGAAAAAGGAGACATGTTTCATCAGAACTCAGAGAGCGGTTCATCTGCATTATAAACTTGGCTGTCCCACTGATAGATAAACCATCTCTCCCAGTGCACAGGAAACATGTGATCACAAACCAGTGGCATGCAAACATGTCACCATAAAGTGATTCAAATCTGCCATCCTTTCTCAATTTGGCATCTTTAAGTTTGTGAATTGGTCCAAAAAGATTAACAGAGTTCTGAGGTTGGATTCAAGGACACCAACTGCAACCACTGCTACACATACTGATCCAGAAACAGCTGTCTAAAACTCCCTCTCCAAATAAATACAGTTAGGATTAAAGTTTTACCCATCAGGACACTTGTACTGACCACTGGCATCCAACAGGGCTGTGCACTCGGCCCCCTGTTGTTCTTAATTTAATAGGTTGCTGATAATCAGATGCAGAAGAGTTCATGATTGACTTTGGGATTGTATGTCTAAATAATAACATACGGAAACAAAACTAGAACAGTGATACCCGATAAAGGATATAACTTGAAGAATATATTAATTTGCCACATGGAGAACAAAACTCTGGTCATCATTTTTGCTATAGGAGTATTGTTCTTCTCAGTCTGACCATCCAAATCAAGAGTCCAGCGCTGCAGTTGTCTAAAGTAACAGAACATGGGTTTATTTCTTGGAAATGCTTGTAATTCAGGGTGAGTTCAAATGTCAACTACAAAAATAAAAAACTCCCCATACAGCATGAAACTGTGAATAAAAGTTCTGCAGCTGTTTTTCAGCTTGTGGCTGTTTTAAGCTCTGCACCAAAATGATTCCTCTGTGACCTAAACACCTCCCAGTTCCTTAGCAATCAATTCCATCACGTCTTCTCATGTTTAACCCACTCACTTTTATTACCATAAACATCGTCACAAAGCTCTTTAAAAAACTAATTTATTCTTCCACACAAGCATAAAGGGGCTGAGATGAACTCAGTCTCCATGCTCTGGAGATCTGTTTATCCTGGATAGAAAACCTATTAAAAACATAATTCATCTGTTTTTACCTGACTGTTTGAACCTTTTGGCTAATTTACCAAATAATTTTAAAGAGACATTAAAATATTGCTTCCTGAATGTTAAAAAATGGATATTTGGCAGTAAAATGTTAATAGATAATCCCATCAGGAGTGAGATATGTATGTGATGCGTTGGTTTTCCCTAATAGAACCCCTATAAGAATCTGGGGGTGAAACCCATAAAGGTCAGCTTTTATTCGTTTGCACAAGTCTTGAATCATACCTGATTTTTTAGTATTTTGCTTCCAAAGGTCCAGAAATCATTTAACTGGTCTTGAACAATAATTTTCTCAGGTTTTTAGATGTTTGCTGATTTTTGAGTCTCTTACTTCACCGTTTTTCATGGGAATGTTTTCGATAGGTCTCGTCTCTCTGAGATATCAACTATTTGTTTTACAGTAGCTCAGAAATAGTTTTAGTTTTTGTTTCAGACATAATTTTAAAGGAACACTTGGCAGTTTTGGCTTGTTTTTAGCGCCCCCTAGTGTTCGTTAGTGAAACCAAAAGGTAAACTTATCTCCTCGCTGTGCGTTGGTCTTTTTAACACCTTAATCTAACAGCTGAAACGTCTCCTCAGCCTTCATTAGTGTCTACAGGAGTGGTTCATCACTAAATCAAACACATCAGCTGTGTTCATGATCTAAAACATGCAGGAAACATGCTGGAAGCAGACTGCAGCACCAGGCATGTCAGCTCCACTTTACTAAGTCCAACAGGGACCGGACCGCCACTCTGAAGTTGCAAGTGTGGTATTCTGGCCACAGAGGGTGGTGGGGGTCTGAGTGACATTTATTAACCCTGTAAAGGTAATTTTAGCACAAACTGGCTCAAGAACATGATTTAAACATATGAAAATGTTACATAGTGTGGCTTTGAATGGGATTTTAGCTCTTTGTGCAGACGCCAGTTACAAAAACACTTTGTTGCGCTCATTCTGACGACAGCAGCTTATCAGACTTAAAGTAGATTATAGGTGAAGGAAAGTGATGCTTCTCTCAGGTTCTGTCTGATCTTTGATGGATTTCCTTCTTGTTTCTTTAAGACACAACTTTCAGACACAGTTCATTTGCTAAAGATAGTTTTTAAAGTTTGTGTTATTTACTTGTCTGTATTCATCTATTTCTCCCTTCTTTTTTCACAATGGTGTCATTCTTTGTTGCCATGCACAAACATATTCATTCATGCACTAGACTGGGTGATAAAAGAAGAGAAAAGGCAGCAAAAGTTCAGAAAAAACCCTTTGAAGGACCTTTAGGAAGTCTGGAGGACCACTGATGAAAAGCATTTATAAAACTGCATGAAGGTTTGGGTTTTTGAAAGCAAGAATCAAAAGTTAAGGCAGGTTAAACGACATGTTTATGGTTTTATCCAGGTTTCAATTCATATGTTTAGTTATTGGAGAATTTAGATTCAATTAATTGATTTATTCTGGAATTTCAATTGTATTTTAATAATAAAAACATTATTATTATTATTACTGTTATTAACAACAACAATATACCATTATTAGTAAATAAATACATAATTATATTATTAATACATTGTTCTTGTTATATAGGACATCGTATTTATATTATTATTATTCTACTTAATAAAACCGTCATATTAAGATTTGTGAGGTTTCATTTGAAATCTTCTGCCATTTTATTCGTGGAGGATGAAGTTTTGCGCTTTGCGCGCAGTTTCTGCGCGCGCAGAGAAGTTTGCTGTTTGTCACGTTAGACTTGAGTTTAATAGGCGCAGATCTGGTGAAAATGGCGCCTGCTCCGGTCCCCAGCAGCAGCAGCAGCAGCAGCAGCAGCAGCAGCAGCTCTCGGTGGTAGACCAGCTCTCCAGTCCTCTCCTCTCAGCAGCATGAAGCCCGCCGCCGCCGCCTCTGCGTCGGAGCGCCAGACGCGCACCAGCTGCCTTCTCCTCCACCATGACGGGAGACCACAGCCGCTCTGCTGCAGGGCTTTCTAACCGACACGACGATGAATCTCTACGCGGATTCCAGGGGACACGATCGCCTCTCTGTTGTTTATCTCCCGTATACGATCGAAGAAGAAGTGACCTTCTTTGATGCGGAAGATGTCAGCTCTGAAGAAGGTATTTTTTAGGGAGAAGATGTGGGGGTGCCGTGTGTTTGTGTGCATGAGGAGGGATGAGAGGCGCAGCTTGTTTTTTATACCTGTGATGATCTCAGGTGTGTCTGAGTCAGTCTAGAGGTGGACATGTTTGCTCACCTGGTCTCCGGCTGTCGCACCTGGACGCAAACCGCCACCTCCCTTTCTGCTTTTTCTAGAAGTTCTGCAGAGCCAGAATGAGTCACGGAGTGCTGTTCTTTCACTCCTCAGCTGTTCTGATCAATCAATCACACCCTAATGTGTGTGCTGTGTGGGTGAGGTGATGGGAGAGTCAGTTTGCATGCCTCTAGAGGGAGGAGGGAGTCATTTCTGGGTATTGTTGAGGCCCACACTTGTGCCCCCAAGTTTCTTCTGTTTAAAAATGCCCACGTATGTCCCCATTGTGCTCCATTCAGTCACTGTTTGTGTGTGAGGTGACTCAGCCGTATTGTACTATATCTGTCATCCATCTTTTCATCTGTCACAGGTGTTACCATGGCTACTACAGACTCACTGCTGTCTTTTCTTTGAGAAGGACCCAGGTAAGTGGTGGGGAGGGCTGTTCTCCGTTTTGCATGTTTTCAGCGGCTGCAGTCAGAAGCAAAGGGAGTTTAGAGGTGGGTTGTGTTGCTGGCCTGCTTTTTTGCTGCTCGTGGGGATTTTTCACACCATGATTCATAGATTCAGCTTCTGTCCAAGAACGAGAAACTGGAACTTTGAGTGCTGGCTCCAACGTGAAACTTTAATAAACTTCTGCAAAATATAAAACCAGAGCCGCCCTGTAGGTTCCACACTGCAGTCATTTAACATAACCTGTTATGGCTCTTTTTTGGTTTCATCATTGGCCCTCACCTGGCCAAACCCTTGGAAACTTCCATGAGGTGTTCCTATGGAGCTAAACGTTGATGTGGCTGTAGCTGGTGTTTACAGATCACACAAGATCTTGAAATGTTGGTGTTCCTGCAAGGATTGGTCGGTTATTTAGCCTTGTTTTTGTAAAAGCGCCTCATTTCCTGTAAGTTTGTCCTTGTTTAGTTTGGTTTGGAACAACATCTACACTCAGAATTAGATTTTTAACCCTAAACTGTTATGAAACGTCTAAATTTAATCCTAAACGAGTTTTTTCTTTGTTGCAGCAAGCAGCATAAACTCAACCATCTGCATTGCTTGCTTTTATCCCACGATGCAAACCGACTCTGCTGGTGCAGACGCTATAATTATCCAAAGACAGCAATTAGAAACTGTCGCTAATTTTTCTTCATGAGCTTATTTTAGCAGCTCCATGCTGAGACCGTTATTACACGAGCAGGCCCTGCATTGTGACGGTGTCGTGGTATGTGGGGGAACTAAACAGAAGAAGTAGGAGCTGTTAATTTGTTAAACTGCACGATTCTGTCTCCGAGCCCAGGTCAGATCAGAGAGGAGCGTTCAGAGCGGAACAGCTGCTGGGGGGCGTTGACTTTCTCCAGATGATGATGATGATGATGATCAAATGCTGGCTCACATCCACACAAACCTCTAACTGTCTCAGCAGCACGGGGGCTTCTTTAGATCCAGCGGCCAAGATGAAATCATTAAACAGTCATGTCTCATTTATTTATTAGTCACATATGAAGCAAATTATGTTCTATTAAAGCATAAAGAAAAATAATGTTGCATCCACTTGCAGTTGATGACAGTCCCACTAATGCTCCTTACTTAACCATTTAAAGTCTGAAATATCCATCCATCATCCATCCACCCACCCATCCATCCATCCATCCATCCATCCATCCATCCATCCACCCACCCACCCACCCACCCATCCATCCATCCATCCATCCATCCATCCATCCATCCATCCATCCATCCATCCTGCTTTATCTTAACCAGGGTCATGGGTGTCTAACTCTAGCAGTCATCAGGTGAGAGGCCACCTGTACAATTCTCCAGTCCATTACAGGGACAGTCAGACAACCAGCCACTCACTCACACCCAGGGACGAACTGAGAGTAGAGATAGACCGATATGAGATTTTTTATTGCTGATACCGATGCAGACATGCAGAGGTCACGGTCAGCCGATGGCCAATATATGCAGATGTTTTTAGGCCCATTTTCATGGCTGATGTCTAGACGCCAAAATGTCTCTAATAACAACAGCTGATGCACAACATTTCTGAACGTGAATCCGTTTTTGAACTCTTCGTTTAACCAAGTCTTGAAGCATGATTTTTTCACCCTGCTTGATTTTAAAATCACACATTTAACCTGAGTTTATTGAATAAATCAACAAACTGACCAAGTATAAAATATACAAAACAGGTAAATAAAAAGAAATGTTTAGCACAAGTTTTTCAGGAACGTAAAAATTCTGCAGCAGCACCGGGCTGCCCATGGATGTGCCTGACTTTAAATCAGCTCTACTATAGAGGCACGTCGTCTAACATGACCTTTTTGCTGTGAGGCAACAGGGGCCAACACCTGAGTTATCTGCATCTCCATGTTGCCCAGTTGGAAATAATATATATATAGTTTTTTAAAACGGGACTATTTATTAGTTAATGTGAATATAACACATATTTAATAATATATTTTATTTTAATAAGTATGTAAATGACAATAATAAAGAAAATATTGGCTATTGCTACCTAGAGAACGTCCACCAGAGGGCAGTAGACATGTATAAGACCAGATATGGCAGGTTTCTGATGAAGGTACTAACCCTGATGCTCCATCTGAATGTGACAAGTTTATCTCTAAGTTAAACTTGTACATTTTTACATTTCTTAGCTATTTTAGATAACTTTTTGAATTGCAACAGTTTGGTAAAATAGTGTTTTTATCTTCCTGTAGAAAGGCTGAACTGATCAAGACTAAAGTGAACTGCAGCTAAAAAAATGACAAACCTTTACAGCATCATTAAATTCATCTTTTTATTGTATTTAGTTGGAATTCTTTAGTTATTTACAATCATGAATAACATCAGAAGCTAAATATTTCCATTTTTGAAGCATCAAAGGGTTAAATCTAGCAGGAATTTCCTAATTTTCCTTCTGAAATAGTGACGTAAGGTGAAACTGATATTAATAAAGAGACTTTAAAGGAACATTTGTATAAAATACTGTGAAATTTACGAGATTGGAGCCATTTTTGGGTGTAAAATAAATTCCTCCAGCAGTTTGTAAGGTACAAATTCTACAGTAACATCTACATGCACTACCTTTTGGATCTTCTCTTTAATAATCACCCATGCAGAAGGCATTTGAACGTAGCTCGTTCGTTTTAAAGTCAAAGTTTTTAAGTTTGTGGAGCCTGGAACTGCGATCGTGTGAGATAAAAACGTCTGAAAACGTCTTTTTCATGTCACAAATGAGCTGATGGTGGAGATTGGGCTCCCTCACACGTACGCTGGAGATTATCTGGGAGTTAATCGCGTGTGGCGTCTTCGCTGTGATTTTACAGCCTTTGTCAGCAGAACGACTTTGGAGAGAAGACGCTGGAACGTCTCTGCATGCTTGATGTACATAACCTAAGGAATTGTTGGAGTTTTATCGCCTCCATCAGCCAGACTTGATCACAGCTTAGTCATCGTTTCTCAAGGTTGAGGAGGAATGTTAATGAATGTTTTTAATGGATATAAACCAGGAAGTCGAGTCTCAGACGAGTCACTGAGTTCATTAAAAGAATTTATCTTTCATCAGAAGACTCTGAAACATATAAGACTGGATTTGTCCTGTGGGTTTTAAATGAGAGCAGGATTACACCACTAGGTGGGACTGTTTACTGTGGTAACTCAGCTTTAGCTCTGCTTTTTGACTCTGTTCTGCTTTGTAAAAAAAACTTTCAGGCTGCTTTTGCTGCTGAAGTGAAAAAGAGAAAAAATCACATGAACACAAAAGTATGAAATTCCACTTGTGGAATATTTAAGTTAAATATTAAGTCACAATCTGCTTCACATAAAAATAACAGAAAAAACTCAAATATATCAAGACAGAATAAATATGTAATAAAATAAGTGAAAATAGTGTCAAATTAAAATAAAAAAAACAGATTTGTATCCAAATTTAGCCAAAAAAGACGAGTCTTCATCATATTCTAAGCCGTTTTGGCTTGTTTTTAGCACCCCCTAGTGTCCGTTTAGTAGAACCAAAAGTGAAGCTTATCTCCTCGCTGTGCGTTGGTCTTTTTAACACCTTAATCTAACAGCTGAAATGTCTCCTCAGCCTTCATTAGTGTCTACAGGAGCGGTTCATCACTAAATCAAACAAATCAGCTGTGTTCATGATCTAAAACATGCAGGAAACATGCTGGAAGCAGACTGCAGCACCAGGCATGTCAGCTCCACTTTACTAAGTCCAACAGGGACCGGACCGCCACTCTGAAGTTGCAAGTGTGGTATTCTGGCCACAGAGGGCGGTGGGGGTCTGAGTGACATCATTAACCCTGTAAAGGCTCATTTTAGCACAAACTGGCTCAAGAACATGATTTAAATATGAAAAAGTTGCATAGAATGGCTTTAATGAAGTTTGAGTCCACAGAGAGTAGATATAGAGGTCAAAGGTTACAGATTATTGGGACCACGGCTGAAACTGTGTTGTTAAGACCTCATGGTTCCTGGTAACACAGCAGTAAAAGTTCAGAAATGTAGAAAAGTTGCATCGGCATAAATAGTCTTAAAAGTCTAGATCAGAACTTTAAACTGAGTTGAAATCAGCAAAGGTGAAACGCAGGAGTGTTTGGAGGTTTTAGTTAGACGTTCATAGAAGACGAAGTCCAAAAACATGTTAGACCATTTTTATCTCAACGTTGGGTCTCAGTGCTCAGTTTACTCAAATATTACCTGAAAAACAAGAAGAAACACTTTTTTTACAAATAGAAGTTTATTTCTACAGACATTATATATACAGACAAAACAAACATAAAATGAACAGAATTACAATATAACATGAGTACTAATGAGTGGATTATCATCAAAGTCACCTGCTAGTTTTCATGCATGTTGAAAGCAAACCAACAATCTGAGGGACCAAACAAAAACAAATAAGAATCCATCATTAATTTGGTGAAAATAGGTCGTCATTATTATCATTATTATTAATATTATTATTATTATTATGGAGTTTATACAGTAATGTTTAAATAAATTCTGTACTCTAAAGTAAAAGAGTCCTGTGCACATCTTGAGGTTTAAATGAAACTTAAAAGGAAAGTGGTTGTAAAAATTTTAGATTTGGCTGTCATCTGCAGGGGTGGGTCTAGGGTGGGTCCAGGGTGGGCCAGTGCCACCCTGACAGCATGTTTGGACCCCGTATGCACCCCCCCCCCCGCGCTCAGGACAGACCCTAAGCTTTAATAAGTTTGGATCTTTTTGAGATAATCTAATGCAAGATGTGGAACCAACGCATGTGAATGAATTTATCAGAAGGTGAAAAGAGATGCTGAGACAACTACTTTTATTTTGTCAGTGAGATAGATAACAAAGATATCAATCTATTTTTGGTAGTTATATTTTGAAACCTATTGAAAACTGCTGTATCTAAAACAGTAACTACATTTCTGTTGTGAAAATTATTGTAATTACAACTAAAATCAATGTTTGTAATGTTTTCTTACAAATGTGCCTCTAACAGAGCAGCTTTCTCTTAAAGGGGACCTAGAATGTAAACCAACATGTTCCTTGTTGTTGAATAAAGACAGCTTGGGTGGTCAACAGTAGCATGCCAAAAAGTCAAAGCCGTGTGTGACCTACTTTTTATGTAAATTAGAAAGTTGAAAAAGGCGAGAAAACCTCCTGATCTGAGAAAGCCTTCCTTAACACGTCACTAGGGGGAGCCACGCCTCCTCAAACCTGCATGTGTCTGAGGCCTTCTGGGGAAACCAACCAATCAGCATGTCCTGGCCGAGTGGGAGGGGTACTGACTACTGATACAGGCCATTCTAAACCCCCTTACTCAGGCCTTCAGTGAAAAGAGCTGTTTGCCCCCCCCCACTGGACCAGGACATGAATATGATAATGAGCTGCTTGCTGATTGGTCGGTTTCAACATGAAGGCCTCAGACACTGGAGACATGCAGGTTAAGGAAGGCTTTCTCAGAACAGGAGGTTTTCTCTGGCCTTTTTCAACTTTCTAATTTACATAAAAAGTAGGTCAAACACGGCTTTGACTTTTTGGCATGCTGCTGTTGACCACCCAAGCTGTCTCAGAATTCTGACTTTAATCTCAGAATTCTGAGATTAAAGTCAGAATTCTCTTTCTTTTCTTTTTTTTCTTTTCAGTGGCCCTAATCCTCTTCCGTAGATTCTCTGTCTCATTATTTTAAATTTTCTTGAACGATTAAAATGCGATTAATCAAGATTAAGTAATTGCAAAGCCTCTAATTAATTAGATTAATTTTTTTAATCGAGTCCCACCCCTAGTTTAAAAATATTTTTGTCCACTTCAGTTTACATTTGTAGCTAATCTTGTGTTTTTATGTCTCCATGAATAAAACAGGAACAGAGTTCGTTATAAAAAACCCTCCCTAAGCCTTCTGTGCACGTAGTGGAGCAAACACAACTTTGAAATCTTTTTTCTATTAGAGTTTTAATCTTTTATTATTTTTAATCTGCCTCATCTGTTGCTCTCATATCCTTTCATCTCAGCAGGAGAGACTCATTTTTCTCTGGCATGCATCTCTGCTTTTCAGAATACAAAATAGTTTACATTAGGCCCAACATCAATATGATCTGTTTCCTGAACCTGTATTTATTCCCCCGGTTTGGATAGTCTCTCAGCCTCTGAAGCTTTGTGGTAGGATGAAGAAGAGGCCGATGAAGGACGTGAGGGGAATGTGAGGGCAGTTAAACCTGGAGATCAAGTGCTCTGCTTGGTGGAAATTTGAGCTCTTGTTAGGATGAGAGGAAGTGAGTGGAAGGTATTGGAGGGTCCGGTGCTGTAATGAGCTTGGAGGCGGTGGCATAAAGAGGAACTTTTGCTTTTTGTGTTTGACTTTTCCAACATTTAGTTTGTTTTTGGTTAAAGAAGGATGCAGGTTGCCTTGTGTTTTATGAGGCTTTAATGTTGGGATCAACAGCACCAGATTCATGACCACCTGATGTTGATCCGGAAACAGGGCTGAATAATCCGCCGTGCTTTAGAGCTGAACCTGTTCCTGAGGCAGAAAAACAGAGATGCAGGGAGCAGAGGGACAGCATGAGCGTGCATGCTGATTGAGAGAGGAGCGTGTGGAGCTGCAGAATCCTGAATCCAGCAGATGGAGAACTCCATGTCCTCGTTTTGCGACGATCCGTGGGAGCAACATGCAGCTCGCGCCGCTGCCTCGCACTGCTGCAGTGGAGGAGTAAATGCGGAGCCCAACACTGCTCCAGGTGATCCACAGCAGCCCAGCAGACTGCTCCCTCCTCAGCCTTCCCTCTCCTCCTCTTCCTCCTTCTCCTCCTCCATCTCTTCCTCCTCCTCCACCTCCTCCTCCTCTTCCTCATCCTCCTTCTCCTCCTCCTATGTCAGTGCTCCATTCCTTTGAGGGCTTTGGAAAACATAAGAAAGGAAGAGAAAAAACAGAGGAGGGATCCTGCTTTCCCGTTCCGTCCTCAGATGAGACACACCTCTGCATGACTGTCAGCCGCTTCCCTCTCACCGTCTGAAGACGCACCACATATGTGCTCCAATGTCTCTGGAACATAGACTCGCTGCAAGGTAGGTAGGCTCAGCCAGATCCAGAAAAATGCTCCAACTCTCTTCTTTTCATTTGCTTTTGGTGGAACTGTTGCAGCCTCGCATGCATGTGAATTTAACAGGTAGAAGACAAGTTGCCACAGCAGATGAGGTAACCGGTGTTCCCTGTGATCAATGGAAATCAGATTTTAGAGGCTCACAGATTTCAGCTCCACTTTCATGGGGGGCATAAAGCACCTTTTTCTCCCCAACAACAAGAGACTGCATGTGGCTGTAGGCGTGTGTGAGAGGCTCGGGCAGGCTGGGAGGAATCCCTCTTCATCCAGGCTCCTCCATGGGAAAGCAGGGGTTTTCATCCTCACTGTGTGGCCAAGCAGCTTCTCATGGATCTTCTTCTGGCCATGCACGTCAGCATAGCTCCAAAATACCTGCCTTACTTTATGGCAGCGGTAGTTATGTAATTATCTTTATGAATTCAGTTTGGCTGCAGAAGGAGAGGAGGGGTGAACAGCTCATTTCTGTTCATGCATGTGCTTTATATGTGTGTGGGATGCAAAGAGGAAAGAAAAGGGGGGATATGGTGTAATTACAGAGGAACAGAGGAGGACAGCAGGGGATGAGGGGGTGCAGGACAACTTACTCCATCATTCTTTGATTTGGGGAACCTGCTGGTGAAACGCTGCAAGTGCTTCCATCCCTCAATCACACGTTTAAACCCTGAACCTGTAAACCGACACTAATGAGGATTCTTCCCCTCCTTCCTCTAAACACAGCCCCGCTGCTGCTGAGAGATCCAAACCTCCCATTCAGCTAGCTGATGGAAGCTCTTAAACATGTGCCGGTTGAATTATTTCAGAGTATTTTACGTCCATTTTGATTTAAACCAGTGCTGTCGTTCATTCGTTCGTTGTTTGGATGTAAAGCCACGCTGATGTGAACGTGACACTAAGCAGAGGATTGCGACACTCTTCATCAATGAGCTCACACAAACGGGCCGACCCGCTGCTCAGTACTGTACCAGCAGACATGCAGGGGCCGTCGTACAGCCGTGCAGGCTGAAATCAGGCCGCTTTCCCGTCCAGCGAGGCGTCTGGCTGGTTGCTTGTCATGCACGGCATTGCGATGCAGAGGAGCATCTCGGAGGAGCAGAGTCTCAGCTCCTCGTAGCTCCCAGGCGGCTTTTTCATGCTTTGATCCTCCGGCAGATACACCAGAGCTCTGAAATGCTTCATTTAGCCGGAATAAGAGCGAGAAGCTCCATCAGACGTCCTGAGGGGCGTCAGCGTGAATTACCAGGGGGAAAATGAACTATTTCACCAGGACATCCATCGTCATGATCTACATGTACAGCTGTGATCGTCATGGTAACGTCACTTCTGGCTGACTGGTGCAGTTTAAGTGGGATCATGTTGGTTGGGTTAGTGTAAAAATAAAAAGTTTAGCAGCTCAGGAAACTTTTCTGGTTGGTTTAAAACTTCGGATGGTTTTGGAGAAGAAGGGATCTTGAGTCAAACTGACTCCTGTTACAGTCTAAGCAAACTAAATCATGGCTATACTGGATACTCGAAACTGTAGGCAATAAAAAGATGAGATGTGTTTCTATCCTTCTGAGAGCAGTAATGAGCTCAGCTAATTTCTAATTCTGCCTGAGTTTTATAAAATGTCTTAAACGCACCAGGAACAAGAAGACAAACTAAAATATTCCTCAAACCTTTTGGTGGAGGGTCTGTTAATAATGTCTGTGCTTTGGACGCATCTGCAGATCTTTAATGGATACGATGAAATTAAAACTAACTGATAAGATGCAAAGCTTTTGATTCACTCAGGGGGAGTTCAGAGGAGAACCGCTGCTCCTCTTCATCAAAATAATTCAGCTGAGGCAGTTCAGGCGTCTGATTACGATGCTTCCTGGTCTTCTCTTATAGGCTTAAAGCCCTGGAGCAGACACACACACACACCACTGGAGGTGTTATTTATCCATGGGGGTGTTTCTGAGGAGAGGAATGAGTTTCCCTCCTGGATCTGTTAAACTTTGGGAAACTACCTTTGGATAAGTAACAAAGTGAGGGATGGATGGAGATGTACAGAAACTCCCTTCAGTGTTGTGTCAGTTTTAAAAATCTTATTAAAAAGGTGAAAATCTCACTTTATGAGGACAAAATAACAGATGGCGGATTTAACTAAATGATTCAGATCTTCCTTTCATGAACACTGAGCAGGTTATTTGATCAGTAGTTGGGCGATAATGGTTAGCTATAGTTTGTTGTTGAAAGGAGACACATTACTGTACCCCAGCATCTCTGGAGATTTTAAAGGGGCAGTAGGATGTAAAGCCACGTTTATCTTATTGTTGATGAGTAAAAGCAGCTTTGATGGTCAAATGTAGCATAGCAAAAACGAGTCTGTCTGACCTGCTTGTCTTGTAAAAGCGAGGGAGAGACGGTTCTAGAAAGGGTTCAGATAACACGTAATAACAAGCCACACCTGCTTACATTGGCAAGTTCCAACCCACTTCAGCATCAGGAAAATATAAATGCTGGTCGCGGTAATGCTAACCACAGAACAACTAGGTGGAACTACTGCTAACGCTAGGCTGAGTTACTGCTAATGCTATTCTGAGCTACTGCTAATGCCAGGCTGAGCTACTTCTATCACTAGGCTGAACTACTGCTAGTGCTAGGCTAAGCTACTGCTAACGCTATCTTAAGCTACTGCTAACGCTAGGCCGCGCTACTGCTAATGCTATCTTAAGCTACTGCTAACGCTAGGCCGAGCTACTGCTAACGCTAGGCTGAGCTACTGCTAACGCTATCCTGAGCTACTGTTAACGCTAGGCCGAGCTACTGTTAATGCTAGCTGAGTTGCAGCTAACGTCCTTGTGGGCGCAAGAAAAACAAAGACTGTTGAAGCATCAACTTTCCAGGACGTACTGGGACACTTACTTTCTTGTTAGTCAGCAAAAAAACGCTCCACAACCCTGCAGGATAGCCACTTAGCCGAACGCTAACTTCCGCGGCATATCCTCGCTTCACAGCTGGTGAGACAAGATAGTTCTTTCACCAGACAAGACCTTCCTCATTTCGCAGGAAGTCCCAGCTTTAAAACCAGGAAATGCTAACACCCCCCACCAGGGCTCCATGGGTCAGTTGTGAGCCCCAACAAAGCTTCATAAGCTATATAGAGGCTCTAAGCACTGTTTCCACTTCTAAATAAACAATGCTGTACTGCCTCTTTAACGTATGCATCAGTCTGTTGGTGAAGCTGACAATTTTAACATTTTTTTGTCATAGGCAGCTTCTTTCTTCATCTTCGCCCAGAAAGATTTTAAAATAGACGTTAATTTACATTCCTCAGATGTTTATGTTTACATTCACTCAGGCTAGATTTCCATAGAACAGCTTTTCTATGTAAATTCTGTTTGTTTATCACAACCAAGGACACCTAAAAAAAATCACTTCCATCTCAACTAGCTCCAACGGCCGTTTAAAAGGTGTTTGAGAGTTTCCCCCTTTAATATTTTTGGTCATGAAATAAAATAAATTAACATTTTAAAAGGACTCAGACCTGTGTGTTTTTATAACCTGTTCAATCCCCCATGATGATCTAAATCTTTTTTTTCTGTCTTAGCTACATCTGGTTGTTAATTGATTTCATTTTTCTTCTCTTCTGTGGAGGTTTGAGGGTCAGGATAGAAGAATTAACTCCCGTTAGATGACAGGCTGAATCATTGCTACAAAGAGGGACAGTAACAAAAAACCAAACAAGTGGGAGTCCTGACAAACTGAAAGTAGCAAGCTGCAAAATCATCGTAAACCCATTCTTACGTTGTTGCATCAGTGGACTGAACTGTCGTAAGATGATTGGGACACAAAGTAAAACTAGACGGGATTCACTTTTTTGTTTTTATTTTTTTAGGGATGTCTAGGGCTGGGCGATAAATCGAAAATGTATCGAAATTTCTGACTGTAATCGATATCATTTTTCCCATGTCAATAAATTTGGTATAAAAAAATGAAAAGATGTGTGTAGGTTGGCGACGTTCATGTCCCTTTAAGAAGTTCTACCACCTTGAGTCACATGACAACGTGACTCAACGTATACACGTGACAGCCCCATCTAGTGGACAACTTTTTTTTGCACATACTCGTAGTTATCGTCCATTTATCGTTATTGAGGTGAACTCCTCAATACCGTGATATTGATTTTAGGCCATATCGTCCAGCCCTGGGGATGTCCAATATTATCGATCTGCCAATAATATCGGTTGATATCAGCATTAAAATTAAGTATCGGGAAAATATCGGTATCGGTTTTCCGTCTTTTAATGACCCGTTTACGTATCATACACATATTATACATCAAACTCTTCAGCTACTTCTCCTCTCTCTCAAAATGTCAAAATATGACAGATCGGAGGTAAAGTCTTTGAGATAACATACTCTGTCCTCACAGCACGTAGATACGTGTAGCTAGCCAGCTAACAAATGACAAAAACAAAAACCTTCATCCAAAGCTTTCTTTTCTTATCTGAATATCTTTATAATCATTTTATCACCATAGCTGCAGTATAGAGAAAAAGAAAAAATACACTACTAATACACACATCTTAGCTTCACACTTGAGATGAGATTCAGCTGCTGTTGGAGACAAAATAAATATGGCAGTTTTCCTGTTACTAACTTAAATTCAAGTAGTCGTCATTTTGCACAGAAAATTTATGAAATTTAAACATGAAGATTCAAGATGTTAGTAACCTAAAATGTTTTAGTTTTTCCTTTCTTTATGAGAAAGGGCACAACGTATATCGGTATCGGTTTATATCTGTATCAAAAATTAGGAGTCAACAGTATCGTGTATTGGGTATCGGTACAAAAGCCTATATTGAGCATCCCTAATTTGTTTGTTTGTGGAGTAATTTTCTTTGTGTTTATGTCAACAGTGGGGATGAAACATTTAACCTTAGCATCATGTTAGCTTAGTTTTTCATTCAACCTTCATAAAAACCGAGTTTTCTATTCATTTGTCCAATTTTTCTGATGAGACGGTGTTGATGCCAACCATTCGGATGAATGACACGGCTCTGGGATGCCACAATTAGCTTCCTTCTTCGTGACAGAAGATTATTATTATTTTAGCAGCTTACCTGTTTAGATCCCAGACAGCTGCAGCTTCACATCCTCTCTTCGGCTTGTCTCTCATCCTCCATCGTGGCACCTTGTTATTTTCTCGTCACCTCGCATCATTCAGTCCATATCAGATCGTATGAAAAGGAGCAGTTGGGCTAGAGCAGGAAAACTAGATTTGGTATAAAAAAGGATTCACGCGTTCATCAACCTTCTTGAGCCGTTGATTATTGCGCCGACACTGATGATTTTTAGCTCATTTGTGTTAAATGTTCTAAGAGTAGTTAAATACACCCCAGTGATTGATGGATATGACACATTAAAAGACATTTAATTTGCTGCAGCCTTGATCTAATGATAATTTAGTTTTTTTTTCTGCTGAGAAACCACTGACAAGTGTCTTTTATCACTACTTTAGTCCATGAAATGAGTTTATGCTGCAGGAATTTCCCCAAGTCTTAAGGTATCTGACACTTCTTAGTCCAAAATCAGAAGAATATCCTAATTAAGTTCCTATATAATTTTTTTTTTTTTTTTACAAAAACAGAATCATGTTTCTGAGATAAAAATCAGCATTTCACAATAATATATAAAAAGTATCCACCTGTACCTAAAGCCACAGTTTTTTTTTATTTTATTTTGTTAACTTATTTTTTGCATTTTTGCAACGTTTTTTTTGTAACTAATGTTTTGAATCCCAGCACTAACAACAAGATCTTAGGGTAAACCATAATCCCAATACTGATTCTTATTTTTCTTAATTTGCTATTTCTTTGTAGCCTGGCAAGTCATCCCATAGTAAATATATAGTCTGTCCACGACCCATAGACAGAGCTCAGTCGTGGGGTGGAGTCTACGGTTGTCTTTCAAACAGTCTCTGTACGCAATTGGACAGCGCTAGGACCAATCAGAGCAACCAACATGACGTATTAATCGCCTTTCCTGAGCCGCCATCATCTTTGTAGTTTTGCTCCGTAGCAGCTTTGCTGTAATAAAAACCTCTGCTATAATGGTGCTACACCCGCCCAACGTCTCTCTACAAACATGAAGAGCTGTGATAGGCCTGGCCTAAACCTAGCAAAGCCAATGGTAGACCTGCTGAGGCTACAATGAAGTGTGGCTAGAACGTTTATCTAAATTTATACGCTAATTTCTTTGCCCTTTTTCTGTAAATTGAATTTAATTGCTCAACTTTTTATTCTCTAATACTTTTCCTAATAGTTACTGATCTGTTAGCATTCAGACACAAACTGTCATAAATGGTAAAATGGACAATGGCCTGTATTTGATATAGCGCCTTCCAGAGCTCTAGAGCCCCCCAAGGCGCTTTACAACACAATCAGTCATTTTCCCATTCACACCCTGGTGGGGACGAGCTACATCGTAGCTACAGCTGCCCTGGGGTGCACTGACAGAGGTGAGGCTGCTGTACACTGGTGCCACCGGTCCCTCCGACCACCACCAGCAGGCAATGTGGGTTAAGTGTCTTGCCCAAGGACACAACGACAGCAACAGACTGAGCGGGGCGCAAACCTGCGACCTTCCGATTGCGGGGCGGCCACTTAACTCCTCTGCCACCATCGCCCATTAATAATAAATGCAGTTTAATTTGGTAAAAATTTGACTTTTAGTTGTAGAAAACAGACAAGAATGAACATCCATGTGGTTACCATGGTGACCCTAATCTGCCACTGGCAGCATTTTTAACATTTCTTTTGATTCTGGGTCTGAGACATCAAACCGCGGGCATTTCGCCTCAGCGTAGATCATTCAGAAATTCTGTTCGTACCTCATTCAGCATCCTTCACAAATGTTCCAGTCAGTAATACAGAACATTATTCTGCTGAAGATATTTGTGCCCTTCCTCTGCAATCATTAAATTGATCTCAGCTCTTTCAGCTCCACGGTTTCTGGCTCTCCGACACTCCTCTGGGGTCCTTTGGGTAAATAAGCGGAAGCTAGCTGGAGATTACCAGAATCCCAGCTCCCGGTTTTAATCCGTCCAACAACAATACCATGTTAGGTAGCGAGTGAAGCTGTGTGGGTGTGTGAGAGAGTACAAGAGTGAATATTGAGAGCATTCAGAAGAGTGAGCTGGATTTGGGCATCAAAAGGCAAGACTGATGAAGTGAGCAAGATAGTGCTGAGAACATGTGGATAATTGTTCTCTCTTGGACAGTTTTGGGAACAGAAGAACTTTCAGCAGTGGAAAAAGATACACATTGAGCCTCGTGATGAGACCATGGATCGCCCCAGCGTGATCCGTTTAACAATTTATCTGCTTTGTGGCCGGACCTTGAATTTCTTTGCCGCTTTAATTGGAAAATGTCGCCTGCCTCTCCGTTATTAAATATCAGTTTGAACCCGTCCTGGAGAAAGCCTCCTCAGCCCCGCTCTGCATCTTGTAGCACAAAAAGCAGTCGTGAGAGTCACTTCCAACCCACTCTGGAGCTTTTCACTTCGTCAGGTTTTGGAAGAAAGATTGAGAGAAAATTCATAGAAATTCTGAGTTTCTTTGATGCTTTTCTGTGTTTTTTTTTTTTTATCTGTGCATCATCAGAACTCTTGAATGAGTGAAAAATTCACGTCAGATATAAAAGACTGAAACTCTAAATTAGAGATTAACAAAAATAAATAAAATGAATAAATAACAGCAAGGCTGAAAATGACATGATTGATACTTCAGACTTGAGCTACCTGGAGTGTATCACTATTTGACCATGAGGAAACCCCTCACTCAGGTGTGTGTGTGTGTGTGTGTGTGTGTTTTAGAGGTGAGAACGCCGTTGCAATTAAAAATAGAATCAACCACCTGGTGTGTGTGGTGTGGTTTGGCTTCCCTAATGAGGACTGGATTCATCCTCAGTCTCTGACAGCGCGCTGAGCGGGATATGCTGCTCTCCATCCTGTTTCCATGGAGATACCGAGGAGCTGTAGCTTTTTTTCCCACCCTTCTGCTGTACTTTTCTCCGAACAGTGCTCCTTCATAAGATGGATCTGGGCCAGGGTGTGTGTGTGTGTGTGTGTTAGATGCAACGGTGTGTTAACAGGCATACAGTTACTCTGGGTGCCAAAGAGACGGATGTTTGTGTTCTATTGTAACAGAATTAAACAATTGAACTGTGATTGCGCAGCGTGATAGTGTGTGTGTGTGTGTGTGTGTGTGTGTGAGTGTGTGTGTGTGTGTGTGTGTGTGTGTGTGTGTGTGTGTGTGT
This sequence comes from Aphyosemion australe, assembly GCA_006937985.1. NCBI lineage: Eukaryota > Metazoa > Chordata > Actinopteri > Cyprinodontiformes > Nothobranchiidae > Aphyosemion > Aphyosemion australe. The sequence continues at coordinate 461,272 of SSNS01000220.1, forward strand.
GGTGTGTGCTCTCCTGGTGTGGTTTTTCTGTAGCTGCTAATCTTAAAGCTCCACTGTAGCAAACGTGAAGTGTGTTTAGTGACTTACAGAAGGTGAATGATCAGACATGTGTGTGTGTGTGTGTGTGTGTGTGTGTGTGTGTGTGTGTGTGTGTGTGTGTGTGTGTGTGTGTGTGTGTGAGAGAGAGAGAGTTGATGCATGGGCTACAATAAGGAATCATGAGTGAAAAAGCCAGTGAGAGCGGTTATAGGAGATAAAATAAACTGAAAATTAAAAATAAAATGATTCTGACCTCTCAGATCTCACGTCCACCTCCTGTGACTTGCATGCGTGTCACTTTACATTTCTAGTGACAGCAGAAGGCTCCTCATGAGGCTTTAAAGGCAGAAACAGACTCCCTTGGTTCTTGCTTACAGTGACAAAGGTGACAAGTGATTCCTGGGCAGACAAAGAACCCCCACAGGGACGGTGTGTGTCCAAAATAGCTGCAAAAAGGATCTTTCTTCCTTGACAGATTGGTTCAGTGCAGATCTGAGCAGACTTCCTGTTGTAGGGGGGGCCAGGGCAATCCCTGTAGCAACAGCTTTTCTAATCCTGTAACTCTTTTTGTCAATATGCAGCAAGTCTCTCTGTGAAGGTTAAAGCCACTCCTCCACTCCCTGGCAGCGTCTGGTTGTTAGAACGTGTTGCTGTCTGATTCTGTTTGCAGATCTTTCATTTTTGTGATCATTTTGTGCAAATATCTAGATTTGTTCCCCATAAAGATTCCTACATTTTTCAGCTTTTTTTCCACTATTATGCAATTAAAATTATATTATATTAAATTATATTGTTTGTGATTTATTTATCTTAATATTTTATTTGATCTAATTATGTTTGCAATGTAGTTGATTTATGGCAAACCTTTGCGAGACGATGACCCTCCCTCTGTGGGATCACGACCTGCACCCAAACGGTTAAACTGCTTTATTTTTAGCAGCTTGGTGGGAAAAGCTTGAAGTTTTTTTTATTTTTTTAGATCTAAAATTTCCATAAAATAGTGATAAACACAGTTTTAATCCATTCAACACAAACCGTAAAAAAGAGAGAATTTTAGGCCAAATCAGCAAATTTATTTCCTGTGATAGAAACAGATGCAGGCTGCATGGTGGTGAGGCTGATAGCACTGTTGCCTCACAACGAGAAGGTCACGGGTTCGAAACCTGGCTGTGGCCTTTTTGCATGGGCTAGCATGTTCTCCCCCCACATGTGTGGCTTTTCTCCAAGTGGCCCGGTTTCCTTCCACAGACCATAAACATGCATGTTAGGTTAAGATGCCCTTTCTGTGTGCACGGCTGTATGTTTCATTTCTCTATACGTTTGTTTATGTGATGGACTGGTGACCTGTCCAGGGTGACCCCCGCCTCTCCGGTGAGTGCCACAGATGGACACCAGCTTCCAGTGACCCTACTCTGGAAAAAGTGGGTTCAGAAAATAAGTGACTGCGTGGGGGGGGGGGTTCACCGCAGAGACAAGTGATGCATGCTTTTTATAAAATTTGCATTAAATTCAGTTCATGTGGCATATGAAAATATTTTAAAGAATGTTGTTAATTCTGTCAGTTTCAGATGGGAATTCAGCCTGATCTTTAGCTGAAGTGCTGAAGGTTTTTACACTTTTACCGAAAACCAATGAAAAAAATAGATGCAGTGAACACAGAAGTTTCACTTCCATGTGGTTTGTTACCATTTTCACATTCGTGATGCCATAATGAATAAAAAAGTGTCATGCTGCTAACATAAATACTGAGGGTGGTGATCTCTGCTGTGTTGATGTGTTTCTAAAAGCCTCCATATGGAACTTCCCACAACACCCCAAACAAACAAAACTAACGGTTCACAAAGAGTTAGAATAACTAAATCCAGTTTTATCTTAAAAAACAGGATCAATCTACACATCTATAAACATTTCTTATGTCTCAGCTAAATATAGTCCATAATGAATTGGGTTGATTTTAGAAGGAAGTGGTAAAAATCTAAGCATAGTTTGTAAAGCTTGGAGAGTGATTGGCGTGGCTTTTAGCTACCTTCATGAAAACGTTTAGCTCAATATTTCTAAAACTGGCTGTGGGGTGGTCTCTTTTGTGAATATGGATTAGCTGACGGACACTGGATTAGACACTTTTATATTTCTACATGTTATATTCAGACTAGGGATAATTGTGTTGATATGTGATCGTATGTATTCTAGTATGTGATTCTTGAAGATTGACAAACAAAACAATAATTAGAAAAAATTAACGTGTTAATAAAAAGTAACGCATTTAAAACCCTTTGATACCCCAATTGGGCTATGTTGACGTTTAGCAGCAAAATTCATGCCCTAAATATCAATAAACACCATCAGGCTGCACCTCTAAAGCACGTCAGGACCTTGGCTACATGCAAACCTTTTTTACGTGCTCCAAACAAAACTAAAACTACAAACAAATGAGTGATCCGAAATCCCTCTTCATGACCCTAACCCTCTGCCACATTATTTTTAATTTAAAAAACGGTTTGGGGGCAACTTTTCTTGAATGATTAAATTGCGATTAATCAAGATTAATTAGTTACAAAGGCTCTAATTAATTAGATTAATTTTTTAATCGAGTCCTAGTTTAGACCCAATTTAGTGATGATGTTTAAGGAGAGATGATGTTTCACTGAAACATGCTGACTGGAACGACAGATTAGAGTATGAAAACGCTGAATGGCAACAGACATCTCAGTCTCGCTCTCTGGGGAGCGTTTATAGGATTACGTACGTGTGTGTGTGTGTGTTTAAATCTTATATGGTTACTTCTCTGACTTGAATCTTTGCCGGAGCACGGTACCCGCTGTGGGCTAATGACCGGCGTGCTCTGACTCATGCAGGCCCAGATTCTGCCAGGCGGTTCTTGTCCACACGGGGAATCCAGAGCGTTAATCCTAATGTGTAAAAGCACCGTCCAGTCAGGTCAAGAGGAGGTCTGACAGGATAAACCGCCCGGCAGGGGCACGGCAGGGTGCTCGGTGTAGCTGCTGAACTCAGCCGGCCTCCTCTCTGCACCATATGGGTAAACATGCAGGCGCAGCTGCAGAGCTCGTTCTAACAGACTTTATGCAGGTGTTAATTCTAAACACCTGTGAGAGGAAGGTATTTAAGGAAAGCATCTGCTTTGACATTTACCTGCATCCACATAACAGCACTTGTGTTATCTAGACTTCATTTGTCAATCACTGAAATACAATTTATTTCACTTTTAGATCCTTTGTCTATGAAAAAGAAAAACCGATGCCAGGTTTTTCATTTTTTTTGCTCCTGCCTGACACAAAAACGGTCTCCTTTTTCAAATTAGAGTTTTAAAAACTCCCATTCGTTAGAGTATTAAATCACTGTCTAATCTTTAACCAGCGTTTAATTAAAAAGGCTCTTCTTTCTTGGAAACTACTGATGTAAGAGGTTTTTTCCTTATTCTCAGAGGCTGCTGGCAGTCAGTACTCTCAGCCAGGCTGCAGGGTAAACCCCTGGCTCATCAGCACAAACATAGCATCAAAATGTCAAATAACAATGTAGATTTTACTGTTGTTTTCACTTTTAGGTACTTTATCATTCTACAATGTGTAATTGATAGTGCTGTTAAACCATTTTTACTTTAAATATGATGGGTCACTCTGAGTGTTTCCTGCAGGCTGAACATGAAAATAGTCTCCTCCACCTATCTCCTGCATTAGCTTCTGATAGAAAACAGACTCTAGGTGAAACTCTAGGATTAGAAAATCCTGACAGATCTACGTCACACTGTCACTGAACATTCATGGACTCACCCATCTTGACTCACGACGGGGAAGGCTGTTGTTGGTTTAGCGTCCAGGAAACAGCAGAGAACGTCTGGGCTAGTAGAAGCTAACCGTTAGCATTAGCAACTCCACCACACAGCAGAACTCCTCCAGGCTTGTGTTATTGGTGGAGATAAAACATCAACGTTGCAGAGCAAACAGAGTCAGTGGTAGAGTCGTGCTGCTGTTAGCCAATCAGAGGAGAGATGTCCACATACCAGGAAGTAAGACTCCAGATCCTGTCGTCTGAAGTTCTCTGACGTGGCTCGCTTGTAGTTCCTGAAACAGGGGCGCGAGAGCTTTTCCCCCCCCACAGAAATCGACTCTCAAAGCATTAATTTATACTAGAGCCCGCTGCAAATGTGTAGAAAAATGAGTGAACTTGGTTTTAAATGTTCACAGTTGATAGAGCAGGTCTCAAACGTGGGACAAAAATAAACACCGTGGTGTAAAACATCAGCCAGAACATAGATGGTCTTTGCAGCATTTAGGCAAGGTTGTCAGGCATGAATAAAGGACGTAGCGAGCTCTGCATTAGCTGTGAGAGAGCCGTAGGTCTGGGATTGTCTTAAAAAGCTTCAAGCAGCATTGTTTTGGTTTATCGTCAGGGTTGCAGCAAATAGGAGTCCTAGGTAAAGAGTGGTGGAAATGTATAGACATAGGACCCATGCATACCAGTGTGGTTTTTGAAAGTTTGAATCAGGACTGGCATCATTCCTATTCTAAAACCCTATCAGACAATAAAGAGTCCTTCTAGTGTGGCTTGATTGCTTTCATCTGGGGTCTGAGAAATTCCTGCCAGGATGAGGTTCGGTACAATCGTGGGCATGTGTGGTCAAACCATCACGCTGAGTGTGGTGAGGGTGCAGGGGACTGAGTCAGGGCCTCAGAAAGTAGCAGGGAGCAAACTGTTTAATGAGAGTAGCATCATTATTGCCTTCAAATTGAAGGTTTTCCTATGATCCAGCTACACTCTGCTATTGTGTAGGCGGTAGAAAACGTACCAGAGCAACAGGAGGCTAACAAGCACCAGACAAAATACCAAAGAAAATAAAAATTCAGATGGACAAAGCAAAAGAGGAGTTTGCAAAAGGACCAAACACTAAACCTGGAATTGGAGCTTTGCTAAAGCAAGATCAGCACACACCTTACGGGTTTTCCAGCAGGTGCGTGAGCATCGAGTAACATAATAGATACGTTTTACCTGCAAGCTCAGCGGTCAATTCCTTTTTCACCAGAAGCAATTTAGACGCAAATCAGAAGTTCCACACAGCTGGTCACGTGGGGTTACGAAATCCCCAGAAAATTGCAAGATCACACGTGATTTCGGCAGTTTCTGCGATAACAAGCAAGGAGAACGATGGCACCATGTGTCTGAAAGATCTGTGGTTTATTTTCTGTTCCATTTACCTCTGCTATGGAGGCTCCCAGCCAACATGCATAGGTGGGCCCCACATGGACATATATGGGCAAACCGTACGGGTGCCAACAGGGTTTGTCTGCGGTTTCCATGGTGGCCCCACAGGGGGTTGCCCACAAAGATTTTATCAGGCCCATGTATGAGTCAAACCATCTGTGTCCCACCGAAAACCCATCTAGGGCCCATTAAGATCTATGTGGGTAAACCCCTGTGGGGCCACCATGGAAACCACGGACAAAACCTCTTGGGACCCATATGGTTTGCCCACATAGGGCTCACCTATGTTTGCTGGCTGAGCTTCAAGGTAATGATGTTTTTTATGAGTTAAGCAACTGGAAATCTTATTTTGTGTCTTATTTTGAAAGTTGAGTGATGTTTTACATTGCATCCATCTTTGACTTCCTGTCTGGCCCAATCTGAACTGCTGAGCTTGACGTGTTTTGGAAGCATAACGCAACACATCGCGTCTGTTGCAAACACACCCATCAACTATAACGGATGTTACGTGATGCTTACGCGTCCAGGGGAAAGTCGGGTTACAGGACACGGCTGTTCATGTCTGCATGTTTTAGCTGTTCCCCTGCTCCAACACACCTGATTCAATGGTCAAATCACCTCGTTAGCATTTGATCACGTTCTTTAGAAGCCTGTTAGTCACCCACTCATTCAAACCAGGTGTGTTGGTGCAGGGAAACATAGAAAACATGCAGGTAGAGGCCCTAAAGGACCAGGATTGAGTAATCCTGATAGGAGATAAAAACAGAACATGTCATCATTTCACAAAACCTGATAAGAAAATCTATAAAGCTGATATTTTAACTCAGAAAACTCCAGGATCAGAGTATTTGCTTCTGAGGACATAAATGAAATCTAATTAGCGAGTTGGTTTGAGGTCTTTGAGCAGCGTCAGCATTTGGATTAGACAGCCCAGAAACACAAGAGGCTTATAGATAGCGGCCGGCGCTCTGATGTGTCACGGCACACTGAGGTGAGAACACTGACAACATTGTGCGGCACCCTGCTGCTGGTGACAGTTTAATTCAGAACTAATTATAGGAAAATCTGGAGCTTGTCTGGAGCTCCTCACATCAGCCCACATAGGGAACGGATGTGTTGGCATCACCCGTGTGAAGTTCTGGACCGAACCGCAGCAGCGTGATGATTAAAATTATCATTTGTTAGCTTCTCCAGAATTTTTTTATCCTAAAAATAAATTGTTTTAGTGTTTACACCCGATTTCACCATTTCCAAACCTTTTTATGTGCCAGCGTTTAATACAAATAAATCAAAGCCCTGTAAGAAAAGAGTTTGTTTTAAGTCTGTTTTGATGGCTTGTACATATTATATATGTCCTTTGTCTTTATGTCTAGCTGTTTCATCTTATCTTTATCTGCATGTTTTTTATCTTATCTGTTTGTGTAAAGCTAACTATGTGTCTGTTGCTGCTGCCTCTTGGCCAGATCGTCGTTGTAAATGAGAATGAGTTCTCAATCGACTCATCTGGTTAAATAAAGGCTAAATAAAGTTCGGCTGAATTGTGGGAAAATTTCAAAATCATCCACAAACTCTACCATTTTAAAATGCTACGCCAGAATTTCCATAAGCTGTGACTTTTGGTGACTTATTGGACACAAAATTGTGAAAAAATGTTGGAAACATACTCAGTTATCTGCAAAATGATTGCAACACGTTTCATACATAGATGGGTTAAAATAGGGAATATGATGGGGTTTTCATCCTGCAACTCAAATTTGAGAATGTTAATGAACGTTTCAAGACATTTTTAAAACTCCTTTGCAAATGTCTGCTTTGTAGCCTTTCTTTGCAGCCCAGTGAGATGCTGTCACCAGAAATTCTGCTGCTTTTGAGTTAATCACTGTTATGATTCTTGTGGCTTTTGTTTGTAAAGGAGAAATGAAAATTTACGAGCAGGTGATTGTAATAAATTCTGGTTCTGTCATTTGAGCTGCTGCTGAAAACAAAGTCATCGAATCCTCGAGAATTCAACCCAGAACTCATATTATAAATGAGTTTTCCATAAAGACATCTGATAATTGTCCCTAATGAGCTCAGGAGCTCTCCTTTGATTGCAGCTTCAGTAAATTTGACATTTGCATGGATTGTTTGTGCTTAACTCCCCTCTAAAAGCAACACTACCACCCAAGGCACCACCAAACCAGGACAAAAGCTCACTATTGTGTCTTCAGATGTGCAGAACAGAAATCCCTGCCATGTGAAACAACCAGTCGTGTTTGCGTTATCTCCCTCTGCAGGAACTTTATTGAAATATTCTGCCGCTGCAGTGTGCTGGCGGTGTCTTTAGTAGACACAGCTTCTGTTGAATGTCAGACATTGACAAATCACACTTGAGTGTGACAGTCGCGCCGCTACTTGTGCACACGTAGCAGATTGAAGCGCCTCAGCGAGACATCTAGCAGTTTAAAGAGTAAATGTAAACTGAGACGTGAAGAATCAGGTCTAGAAGTGCGGTGTCTATAACTGGAGAGTTAATAGTGAAGAAAGAAAAGCTGGAGTGGATTTTTGAATGACAAAACAGAAACTTTTTAATGCTAATTTACCATTACCTTATGTTTAACAACCTCTGTGCTCTATATCAGGAGTTTTTTATTTTCTAAGATGATTTATGTTAGCGCCTGTGTCTCATCTGTGTTTTGACATATTTTCAGTTCAAGCAATAAACAACTGGAGCCATGTCTCCTGTTAAATCTATTGCTCATGCTGGGATTATGGCCGTATCCATAGTTACAAGACCATTGAAGAGCCCTGCATCATGCAAAATTAACAGACTGGGTAGACTTGATGCCTCGTGATTTATTTTTTTTTTTGGGGTAATTTGCTTTTTTTTCTTCTTTTACTTCTGCTGGTAATGACAAGATAAACTCATGAAGACATCTTGCACACAAAATCAGTCACTTATTTTTGGATCCTGATTAAGCACTGAGTAAGAACAGCTAAGAGTCATTTGGCGACGTGACGAACAGCATTAGTTTTAGTCCGTGTGATGTTGTATTATTCATGCAACACTTGGCGCAAGTATGACAGCAAATGGATTTCTGATTTGTTCATTTTTTTCCACACCAGTCACCAAATACTGTTATGCATTCTAGTTCTGCAATAATATTGTTTATTTATCATGAATTAAAATATAAAAACCTTTGAATGTAGACCAAATTGCAGCCTGGGGGCTACTTGCAGTACTTAGAGGATTTTGTGCGGCCCCTAATTGTCTTTGTCTCTCCAGTAGGGATTCTTTCTCTCTCCAGTAGGGATTCTTTCTCTCTCCAGTAGGGATCATTTCTCTCTCCAGTAGGGATCCTTTCTCTCTCCAGTAGGGATTCTTTCTCTCTCCAGTAGGGATCCTTTCTCTCTCCAGTAGGGATTCTTTCTCTCTCCAGTAGGGATGCTTTCTCTCTCCAGTAGCGATCCTTTCTCTCTCCAGTAGCGATCCTTTCTCTCTCCAGTAGGGATCCTTTCTCTCTCCAGTAGGGATTCTTTCTCTCTCCAGTAGGGATTCTTTCTAACATTTTTATCTTTGTAGATTGACTGATATGCCAGTTTTATACGTATTCTGAAGACGACAAATGAAAAACAATCACCAAAAAATTATTTTGCATTGTTAAATTGAAAATCACGTTTCTGTGGCCCACGAGGACTGTCAACTTGATAGTTCTAACAATAATCTTGAAAAGTTTAAGTTAACCATAAAGTTTAATGTAAATTTATTAGAATTAATTGAAAAGCACACACTGCTGCTTGAACGGCCGTCGTTTAGGACAAAGAAAAAAATCTCCGTGATTTATGTAATTCTAAGATTAAAAAAAGGCTTGAAAAGTTACAATTTTCTGTTTGTACGGAAGAGGATTAGGGCCACTGAAAAAAAAGAAAAGAAAAATAAATCTTACTTTAATCTGAGAATTCCGACTTTAAAGTAACTTTTTAAACTTTAAGCTAGAGCTTTAACGTTGATCTCCGTGATTGTTGAGTTAAAAACTTGACCAGTTTCAAAAACCGCACTAGATAGTTTTGTTGAGCGGGTAGGTGCCCTATAGGGAGAGCTCTTTACCTGCTTTACGGCTGTTAGCTGTAATGCTAGCGGTTAGCATTTTCAGTTCGACAATCGTCAATAAAAAACACAAGAAGAAAAATAAGTTGTTTGCTTTTTCTGTTGGCATCATGGCAGAGCCTTGAAGTAAAAGTTTGCTCGTTGTTAGCGCTAGCTACAGCAGGCTGTAGCAAGGTTGTTTACGACAGTTGTAATTCCACTTTCAACCAGTAGGGCAGAGGAATAGGAAACTACTCTGTGTTACTTTAATCTGAGAATTCTGAACATCTTTGTCAAAAGTCAGAATTATGTGTTAAAATCTGAATTCTTTTTCTTTTTTTTTTTTTCTTCTCAGTAGCCCTAATCCTCTTCCATATGTTTGGGATTACAAAATGATTGTCAAGAGTGTAGCAGACAGGCAAGAAGTCACTATTCAAATAAATAAAAGTCACTTGAGAAACGTTTTATGTTCTGTTGAAATAAATATTAAATTATAAAGTTTTTATGCTGTTTTTTCTCCTCTGATTAATCCATCAGGATTGAAAAACTTGTTACGCTGAATAACAGGTTACTGAAAAATAGTATAGGACAAAATACTAAACCACTGAAATACGCAGAAATAATAACTTTAAAAAGCTTCTTAATAAAGTGATGTGACAGACTTTTCCCATCAAAAATGACCAAACTTCTGCAAGAAATTTCCAAAGGAAAAGGATATCAAGTTTAACCAGAGGAGTGCTGAAATTTGTCAAAAAGACACAAAAAATTTGCTACCTAAGATATTAAAAACTACAAAAATGAATTTAAAGAAATCACAAAGTTTGGGAAAAATAAGCTTCTCCTCTCAGTTTGACTTCTGTTCCTGCAGTTTCACTTTCCTCCATTAGAGGTCACAAACAATTTAAATCTAAATGACTTCATTCATTCCTGGCAAATTGCTCTAAAGCTGTAATCAGTCATTTTGTGCTGCATGAAACACCACAGAAGAAGAAGTGGATGCACCACTGCGTCGTCCACAAGCAGGATGCTCTTCATCTCAGAGCCTCTGTCCTATTCAGTCGCCCCTCTTTAAACGTGATGAACCCTCTGCTCCTGCTCGACGCTCGCTAAGCTCCGCTAAGTGTTGCTCTGAGATTAATACATGGGAGGCCTCTCTGCCAGATGATGTAATATTCGTGGTGGTCTGCTGTTGCCAGGATACACAGAGACAGCAGAGAAAACATTCAGGGAGGGTTTGCTGTCTCCATCACCAACACATTAATACTTATATATAGTTGTGATAACCTATATATGTATATTATATGTATAACCATATTTAGCTGTGGTAACCTATATGGTTTTATGGGTTTATAGGTTTATAATTAGATTTATCTCATCTTAATCCTAAATCCTGGTTTTGTTGGTTAACTTTTCAAGAATGCAAAATACATGTGTGTGTGTGTGTGTGTGTGTGTGTGTGTGTGTGTGTGTGTGTGTGTGTGTGTGTGTGTGTGTGTGTGTGTGTGTGCGTGTGCGTGTGTGTGTCTGTGTGTGTGTGTGTAACACTCAGGAATGTGGTGACTAAGCCTTTACTTCTCCAACAGTTCCGCCTTAAGTGTAACTCTAGTCTCCATCTTCCACTGGTTGCTATGGCAATAAGGTCTTTCAACACAAACTTTATGTGCCTTCACACTTCCTGAAGATGCTTGAACAAACTTTTCCCATGTTGACCAGCTAATAGAGTCCTAACATTTATTAGTGATGCAGCTATTTGGTACTTTCCAGTTTTGTAAAATGGGATTTGTTTTGTTTTTATTTTTTAGAGATATTGTCTTGATTTCAAATTCTGGCTTTTTGAAAAACACACAGAGACCTGTGGGTCATTTCATTATATATTCCTTCCACTTCCTTCAGTGGTGGTTTGTTTTTGTTCATTTTTCTCTACAGAGGTAACGGCATCCATGTGAAGAAAATAGGAACCTTTTCCTTAAATTAGAATGTTGATATATGTTTTTCCTTATGCATTTACATTATTTATCAGTCGTGTGTAAAGTTGGCTATAAAGTGCATCACTGGCATAAATCCTCATATAACCTTTTAATTTTTGTAACGTTTTTGCACCTTGAGCAAAAAAAAAATGCACAAAGGGAATATAAGTGTTAAAAAAAAACTCAGTTACTTTTCTTTTTTTAATATAGCAATTAATTGATTTAGATTAAACAGCTTATATGTGCATATTTATTTAGTTTTCTTTATTTAGAATTTTTTGCATCAATCATGATGCAAATTATCCAAAATGATCTGTTTGTGAAACAAAATGCACAAACAAAACTATTTAAACAAATTTCCCAAGATGATAAAATATGGTCAAAAAAATTTGAATAAAATTTTCTACACATAGATTATTAATTTATTTATGCAATTTAGTATTAAATATGACCACAAGATATACAGATACATACATATACAGTATATCTATATGTTTTTTTGTCCTAGTGGATGTACATGTAGTTTATTTTAGGGCAATATTCTTGTCATTCATTTTTTACTGGAACATTTCATGTTCACACACTGATAAAAAAAAGAATTAAAGCTCAATTTTGACATCTGAGTTTAAAACACTATGGCTGACAATGTTCTTTACTCGTTTTTTTTCCAAATAATTCTGCCTAATTGTTGATTTGTGGTCATGAAAATTTCTGAATGACATCTTAACTTGAGCTTGATTAGAATGGATTTGCTCTTCCTCACTTGGCTCATGAAGATGTTTTAGTTCTGGATCACTTTTGTGTCTCTGACGCATCCTGTGAGTCTTTGGGGTCGTAAAATGACCTGTTTGATGAACACGAGTGGCTTTGGTTGTGTTTTAAGGCGTGAACTGCTGTGAGACCTCCTGGGAGATAAGCCAAACATGCTTATTGGCTCAGCGATACCCCCGACCACCTCTGCTGTTTAGTGTTTCATTTTACTTCGTCCACTCGTTGGTAAAACCATCTGTCCAGTCTCAGCCCTCTGAAGAGTGTCCCTTAACCTTGAGACGTGGACAGCTGAGTCTTACACGAGGTGCTGGCTGGTCCGTGTTGTGCTGTGCACTTGTGAAGTCCCTCATGTAAAGTTCTGAGCGCCCCTCGCTGCACTCGACTGCAGCCTAGCTTGTGTTGTGATTTTTTATCCTTTGAGTAAACCAGGTTCTGCCTGAGCGTGCCGTCAGGTTTGAAGTGCTTGGGAATGTTACGCTGAAGAAAATCCTTCAGAGTTTTGCAGATCGTCTCGCCACATATGAAATGAAACCGTTGTGCCTCTTCTTTTATCGCTGCGTGCACTGGGTTTTCTAACTGGGAGATTGAAATGTTTCTTGATGCATTTGTGTTTTGTTTCTACTTTATTGAATTCACTCTCTGCCAGTTTTGTGGAGTTCTGGTTCCCAGTTTGGAAACTTCGTCCCTGGTTGATGCTAAAGTTAAACTTAAGGACGAATCTTGGTCACTCTGTGATGAAACAGGTTCCCAGAGAGCCTCTGCTTGCCTTGCAGAGCAGCAACAGTCACAGATTTCTAATTAATTAGGATGGTCCCATTAAGATGAAAAAATCTAATGAGTTCTTAATCAAGATGTTTAATTGCAACACGCTACATTTCAAATGCATATCCACATATGTGATCCGACTTCTCCAGAGTCGTTATCTACAGGTGAAACGCAAACATTTGAATATCGTTCAAATTGATTGATTTAATTAATTCAACTGGCTGGACTAGAGTCAATATGTCAAAAAATGCTTGGCCTGTTTGATTACAGTCATTTGTTTCTTGATTCATTTACTTTCTGTACCACCTAATCCTTAAGTAGGGTCACGGGGGGCTGGCTCATCTCCAGCAGTCACTGGGCGAGAGGCGGGGGACACCCTGGACAGGTCACCAGTTCATCCTAGGGCCGACAGGTTAGAGTCACCAACTAACCTAACATGAATGTTTAAATATTCATAGAAAACGTTGAGACATTCTGTCAGAACATATTTCCACAAAGTTGCACTGCTCCAGCACAAAATGTTCTTCCAGATTTCTCCTTTACATAAACGACAACTGACAGAATCCCCACCTGGCTTTTTAGACCAAGGACATCCATCTGATCTGGATGAGTAATGATGGACCATCATTTGGTCACCATCTGTTGCTCTGGTGTTTGTGGTTAACAAGAGCCTGCCTATGGCTGTGGGGGGGTGGGGGGGTTTGGAGTAGGACTGTCTGGGCCTGTCGGAATGACATGGACTCCTTCTGCAAGCTGTCATTAGCTCTGGAAAACTGATGAGTCAGTGATGCACTTCCCTGCACAGCATCTACTGTACATGGCGTGATTGGTCATCATCAGCATCATCATCATTATCATTATCATGCATGTGTGTTGCTAATACCTGAAATAACTGCTGCAGGAAACGGCTGAATTTAAAAACCTATGGTAACCTGTGTAAGTCTGTGGATTTTAAAGTAGCCATTTTTGAGAAGTTAAAATATCTGACGATGATGAGAATGGTTTCTCAGACTTAAAGTAGAACTAATACATTTTTTTCTAAGATAAAGACTACTTCAATTAAAAAACAAGTTTGTGGATGTTCTTTGGAGATTTGTCACAAAGTGTTTAAAGAAATATTCAGAAAACATTTAGAAAGTGATCGAGCACGATGGATTGACAATGGTTTTGAGCTTGAGCAAAGAGTCTATAAAGACGCAGCATTGCATGCATGACAAGGAGCCTGCTTATACCAGCATGACTAGCACTGCATGGTCATCAACATTGCCATGGATGTTGTGCTAGCAAGGTGTAACCATTGGGTGTGCAGCAGCATCCTTATGTGGTAAGGAGCAATAGCATGGTAGGATCATAGTTGGAATGTGCTGCTCATGTATAGAGCATGGTGAAGGTGCACCTTCTAGCAGGTTGTGTTGGTAGAGAGAGAGAGAGAGAGAGAGAGAGAGAGAGAGAGAGAGAGAGAGAGAGAGACAGAGAGAGAGAGCGAGAGAGAAGGTCCAGGGTTCATATCCTATACAAGCCCCCACTTAATGTTATGAGCTAACCAACCATGGTGAGGAAGATCCATTCTTACCATATAAAACTGAATCAAAAATGAAAGGAGGAAATACAAAATTGTAAAATTGGGGTCAGCCATGCAATCCAAGATTTCATGGTTGTTGTTGGTGGCCTGTAGGTGGTCGTAGAAGAGAAATTCACAAAAAAAAACAAGGGATCTTGTTTTTTTTATCTACATAGGTCCATTTTCACTTTTGAAACATCCTGGTAATTTTACCGGACCTTTGCTGTATGCGCATGTCTCCATTTCAGTGGGCTGTCCTGACTGGAACATTTTCTGGGTCATTTTAGGGACCAACCGAGTGCCTGAGTATAAAGTCCCAAGTCATTATCACACACTACGCTCGGGAACTATCCAGCCCCTTAGTGCTGAGTGTCAAGCAAGGAGGCATTGGGTCCCATTTTTTCAAAGTCTTTGGTATGACCCGACCGGGATTTGAACCCCGATGTCCCAGTCTTGGGGCGGACACTTGTACTACTAGGCCACCGGAGATGGGTATGTAGTTGGTAGAGTTGCTGGGCAGGACATGTGGTTGACTCAATGCTGAATGGTTGTAACTCAGTGGGAAATGAAATGGGAACCAGCTTTTGTAAAATTGGAAAAGTTGCTGGTGAAGCAGAATGAAGGAAAAGAAAATTAGCAGCATTTGTGCTGCTTTAAAATCGTCGTTTCTAAAGTCCCAAAGCCGAAAAATGCAACAGAAATGTTCCTGGACGCTTTTTGGTGCTGATCAGTGACATCACTCACTGCTGAAACAGTCGCAATATGTTGATGTCTTAGCAAATTCCTAAAAGGGTCGATTTTATAGAGACGCAATGGCTGAGAGGGCCGAGCCATCATATTTTCCCTTTCATCTTCCCCACTCCGAGAAATCTCCTGGAACTCCTACAGTGAACACGTGGCTTTGCCATCATCACTCGTGGTTTTTGCAACCAGACAGACTAGTCTCAGATTTAGTGATAAGTAGGCAGTGGTACCTAAAGCATGCTCATTGGTACTACCAGAGTGTTGTTGCTGACCACGTCCAGTCCAGAACCTTTGGGATCTGGTGGAATGGGAGATTAGCATCAAGGATGCAACTTAGTGAAGAACCAGCATTAGTCAAACTGGACGAGTTGCTCGTGAGGAAGAATGGAAGGAAAAGAATAAAAGCAGCACTGATGCAGCTTTAAAATCTCAGTTTCTCTAAACACTGAAACATGTGGTGGAAATCCCTGCAATGCTTTGTTAAAGAGCGCTGTAAGAGACGGCATTACTTCTGGTCATTTAGCGCTGCTTTTTACACCACACAGTGGATTAAATCATAGCGTACTTTGACAGAATAAAACTTTAATGTTATTAATGTCCATGGATGCCTTTTGGAGCTGATCAGTGACATCGCTCCCAGCCGAGACGGTCGCGATACGCCGATGTCTTAGCAGAGTCCTGCAAGGGTCGATTTTGAATACAGACACAATGGCTGAGTGGACTGAGCCATCGCATTTCCCCGTCACCTTCCCTCCTACAAGAAATTCACGGTAACATATTTCCGAGTCTCATCTAGCAAATTGAGTCCCAAGCACACTTCAGATGCTGCCTTTAAAACTTCGGGAACATCCCAGAAGACTTAAAAAACCGCTTTATCACATCGTGTTTCTCAGCAAAACCAGTCCAAAAGGAAATTAAACGAATCCCGTGATGCTCAGATAAAGGAAACAGAAAGTGGATGGTAGAGCACGGGTTCTCCACAGCTACGTTTGAAGTCATTAGGCTACGTCCTTGTCCCTGAATCCCTGACAGGGCCTCATAACGTTGCTTGGTTTGATGGATTTTTGTCACAGTTTGAGTTAATTGATCTCACCAGAGTCAGATTCTACTTTGATGCACTGGAGGTGCAATTAAGTCCTAAATGTTATTCAAAGACGGGCAGTTTAGAGTGACATGGACTAATCTAACTACCTTCATTAGACCGGAGGGAGCAGCGACAGCTCTGGCAGAACGTTCGCTCACTTTGATGCTGCTGCGTTCCCCTCAACTACACCTCATGACTACACAATAGCAGTGTGGAAATTAGCTAATTACTGAGCTCTGAAGAGGAAAAAATCACTGAAAAGAAGCAAATACAGCATTGCCATACATGTTTTGGCATTTGCTCTGATTATTCTGAGGCCTTTTTGCCAGCTGGGATGCGTCAGGGCTCTGGACGGGCGAGAGAGGAGGAAAGGGCACTTTATTTTAGCTTTCCTTCCAAATAGTAAAAACCATCACGGGTGTGCTGAATGTCACTGCCCAATGTGGCATTTGCAGTTAGAGTTCTCTGATAAGGAAAACGCTGCGTGTAAGTGATAGTGTCCTCTCGTGTTTCTGCAAACATATAAGGACTTTAGTTGTTTGCACTCTGCTGTGGAGTTGTGTTTTTTGCTGCCTGGGGTGAAATCCTTTTGCCTGGAGGCAGATTCTGTTTTGCAGAATCCAGTTTTCTTTAACCGTCACAAACATGCTGTAGTAGTGTTTATGTTCCCACTAAAATGGCAACATTCCTCTGTGTAACCATGCTGGCCAGCAGATCAGAAACTCCTAAAAGAGCAGCAGCTTCACTGTGGAAGGCAGATGCAACACATTTACGGCCTGGTGTGTATGGCTGTTGTCTCCAGGCTTCCACCGTGACTATTTTCTGCTTCTCAAAGGGAGAGGAGGGTTTCTCAGCTGACAGCTGAGGTCAGCGTGAGCTTTTTTTTCTCCAGGACTGCAGCTTTGACACGTTTTTACTCCGAAGCTCAAAAAACGATGTCTGAGGAGTAACTAGAAAATGGCAAATCTGTTTTTGGCTATGAAGATGGACAAGCTTCATAATCCAAAGGCTCTGACAGAATGATGTAGGAAAGGTGTGTTGGTCCAGGCCAAGTTTTATGGGACATTTAGCATGTTCCTCTGGTTCATTAATGTTCCAGACGGCTCGGTGATCCCCACAGCAGCATGCGGTTTAATTATCAGGAGGGACAGAATAATGTGTCAGAATGACTGATGTGGACGTGTGTGCTCGTCTTGCTGGATAGATTTGGTACCGGCCAGCTTGTGAAATGACAGTTGCTTTATTTTATTTTAGTATTAACGTCTCATCTCATGATAGCTTTCAATTTATGGACGTTTCATTTGCTTCTGGGGATTAGTGCAATGTTAAGAGCACTTCTTTGTGAAGAAGTGACAGTCTCGTGTTCCCTGGCAACCATTCTGAATCCTAGTTAAGGATAACCAAACACCCACAGGAAAAATAAATATTAAAATGTTTGATTTAACAAAGGCCAGCTGTGGCAGTGTACTAGCATTTCTAGCACGTTAGCGCAGGGGTCACGGACCTTTGTGAGCTGAGAGCTACTTCATGAGCCATACGAAGGGCTACCAGGCTGATACAATACTGACCTTTGAACTGGAAAAGGTCAGAGTTAAACTAAACTTCATGTATAATAAACATCATTTATTTTTTAAGAATATTGTAGTTTTTAAATCTATTAATGCATTTGTGATTAATCCTTTAGCATTCAAACGTCCCGCCCATGGGACAAAACACATTATGTTCATGGGACCTGGAAAGATGGCAGCAGGATTTTTTTGTTGTGCTATTTAGAGAAAAGGGCTGACCTTTTGTATCCTGCTGTGCTTCCATGTCTCTACTGCCTCTATAAACACTCCCAATGTAGAAAAAATGCCTATCTGCTTTCTGTCAGAATTATGTGCCTAAAACAAGCCATTTCAAAAGTCCCTGTTTGTGATGTCACAAACGGGAAAGTAGTGTAAAACCACCTGTCATGTGTAAGAGAGCTGCTGCCGGAGGAGCAGAGGCTCTACTCAGAGCCCCTCCCGGATATCAGAGCTTCTCAGCTTATAGCAGCCTGAGAGGGAGATGGGTGGGCGTGGCCAACTCCAGCTTGTTTTCTTAAAGAGGCCGAGCCCTGAAACGACTCATTCTGGAAGGTACTGAAATTGTCAAGAATAGAACTGCTTCATGTGAGAGGGATTTAGTGCAAAGAACTTCATAAATGTGTTTTTATATGACTATTTTCAATTAAGGCGTCTAATCTACAACTGACTTAATATTCTGATTACAGCAATTTAACATTTTGCCAAAAGATTGGTTTAAATAGTGTTTAAATTGTGAGGATACAGACTTCAATAACACGCTAAATTATTATTATTATGTATTGAATCAACAGATTCAATCATTTATTGTCTCAATAAAACCAGAATGTGTCACAAAGCTGCCATATCAACACCTTTACCTTTTGTGAGGAAGAGCATTTGCACGAAGTCACCGTCACAGACAAATGACATGCTAATAGATTCAGAGCAGCAGCAGCTGATCTGCCTGTAATGGTAATTATCTCCACATCCTGCTTTTACTTTCATTAACAGCTTGTCTCCATCGTATGCTAACTGTGAGACAGCCCAGTGGGAACAAATT
Organism: Aphyosemion australe; assembly: GCA_006937985.1. NCBI lineage: Eukaryota > Metazoa > Chordata > Actinopteri > Cyprinodontiformes > Nothobranchiidae > Aphyosemion > Aphyosemion australe. Next base: position 480,093 of record SSNS01000220.1, read on the forward strand.
AATACGACTCTGGCCCTGTCCCAACTTCCTCTGTCTGAAAACCAACTTACTTTGGAGAAAGATAAATGAAATCAGGAGAAACAAATGGTGGGATTGTGTGGCGTCGAGGTAAAACCAGAGAAGTTAAACTGCGAGAATTCTTTAACCGGGAGAATTTTGGTTGAGTTTTATTTGGTGCAGAGCTGGATAATCATTATCTGACGCCCCGCTCATTACGGGAGCACGAGGGAAGCCAGGCACATTGGTAATTTTCCTGGCATGCATTAAAACGGGTAAAGTCATTAAATATAATGATATAATTATGAATGAACAAAGCCATGTTTTATTTTTTATTTGAACCATGAGCTCGGTAATTGAAATAAAAAAGGAGCAACTGTTGGTTAATTACGACTAATTAAACAAACATTTTTTTACTTTCTTTTTATTGTTTCTGATATTTTTCTGGTTTCTGGTCTCCTGTAAGGATTGTTATTGAGATCTGGCCACAAATGATCCATAAAATATCCAGCAGATGCAAGAACATGTAAGTAGGGAGACATAAAGCAGCAGTAATTTCACTTTTGTGCAGTTTTAAGAGCTAAAGCTGCTTAAACTGGGCCTGTGCCGACCCATCGGGCTGTCATTGAGAAATCACCTTAGTTAAATCAGTGTGAGAACACACACAAATAAACCCCCAGATATGGGTGGGGGCGGTGCTTCCACTTTCACAGCTCAGTACTCACAGTATCAAAAATGCATAAGGCTGCAGGCTGTTTGTTTATCCCTGTAATTAAGTTAGCTTTAACCTCATGCTTTGGAGTTAATTATTAAACAGAACGTGAAATTTGATCTGACGCAGGTCAGCAGGAGGAACTCCAGACGAGTCGCATCCTGGGGATTTCAAACAGTAAAAATGGGAAGAGGGAGAGAATGCCCGGACACGTGAGGAATGGTTTAAATCCGAATGAATCTCTGATGTCAGAACGCATCATATAAGAACGAGTTCAGTTCAGAGGTGGAGGCAGAAAGATTAAAACAGGTGAATGAGCGGTGATGCATCTGCTGCTTTGAATTTAAAACATGTAATTAAACAGCTGCAAACTCACAACTATAGGCAGGGTACATTCATGTGCTTTACGTAATTGCACCTGATTCCAGGAATTAGACTTTACCTTTCTCACTGCAACAAGCTGAGAATTTATCTTCAGGGGCGGTTCTAGGGGGTTTCCAGGGTGGGCCAGTGCCACCATGACAGCAAGCTTGGACCCCTCAGCATTGCTGATTTTTTTCTGTGATAATTTAGCTTAATGTGAGATGTGGAACCCAAGCATGCACTGTAAAAAAATCCAAGTTCACTCAACTTAAAATAATTTGTAACCTCGCTGCCTTAAAATTTTGATTTAGGCTAACAAATTATTTTAAGTAATGGCAACACAACTAAGTTTATTCAACTTATAAGATCAAGTTCTCATAACTTATATTTTTGTTCATGGAATTTTCTTTTGTCAGTCAGATTAACTAATAATTTAGTTCCATCAACAAAAAAATAATCTCTGCTAACCTTTGACTCAGGCAAACAAATGATTTAAATTAATTTCCACTCACAACTAAGTTGAAGTTACCTGAAATAATTTGTTAGCCTTAATCAAAATATTAAGGCAGCAAAGTTACAAATTATTTTGAGTTGAGTGAACTTTGGGATTTTTTAGCATTCATCACAAAGAGGATTCCAGCCTGACAAGTCAAAATGAATAGTTATGTATTTAAATATAGGCAACCAAATAGAGTTTTGGGTCCTGAAATGTATTTAAACAACATTGTAACATTTTTTATAACATATCTTGAGACAAAAGAAAAACAATGACATGCATTTATCTGAAACTGAAAAGAGACAAATACGTTGATATTGCCACTGAGATAAATAACTAAGATATTTGCAAAATAGTAATATTTTAAAACTTATAGAAATGCTGCTGAGTCCAAGGTAACGAAATTAATTCTTATTATATCGTTTATGCATGGCTGGGATATTAATAAATATAATTTCATTATGCTGCGTAGTGAAATCATATTTTTAAACTTTATTAAAAGGCAGATGTGGTCTGCTGATGTTTACAAACTCACACATATTAAGTTTCTTATTTTACCTGAATATACACAAATGTTTCAAACGGACCTGTTGTGCAATCAGCACGACGCGAGAAAACCTGTGCAGTATAAATCTGATATTATGTAAATCAGTGTAAGCTCTTCATTTAAACACACAATGAAGCATTTTAACCCTTGAATCCTGAGAACGAGCAGTTTTACATAATGGAGCCCTGCTGGGTCTTCAAGAGGTCATTTATGTGATTTAACGGTTAACTGCCCATGATGGTAAATAAATAAATAACTAAATAAATAAATAAAATGAAATCAGTTACAGTTTTGGACAAAAAAGTGACTTCATAAAAATATTCTCTTTCTGGCCTATCTGAAGTGTGTTTCTATGTAAGGTTAAAGGAGGAGATTGGAGCTGTTTTATGATCGTGTCAAACCCTAATGCAGCATTTCATCCAAATGTTTTACATTCGTTTACATTGCTACTGAATTTGAATTACACAGCTGTTTTGTCAGAAATAGAAAAATATATCTTACTGGACTTTTCTGCTCTTGGGTGTCTCTAGCCTAAGAGCCATAGAATTGCATGTGTATTTATAGTAACCTGGTTTTCTGCAGTTAAAAAACAGCTACAATGCAACATTTCAATAGTTAAACAAAAATACATCACCAGCCATCAAATTTAGGAAATTATGACTGTAGCAATTCACTTCACTCCAACTAGCCGCTAGCTCAACAGCCCCGTCAGATGTCATTTCTCTGAGCAGAGGCCATTCAGGAAGCCATCTACAATGAGTAAGATGTTCATTATTCCTAATTTTTACACAGAAACACACTTTAAATGAGCTGAAACATGCCTTTATTTTAGTCGGACAGGATCTAAATGCTTCTAAATCCAACCCAGGTTGTTCTAATCCCATTAAAGTTAGACCAAACTGCATCCAAACTCCCATCTCCCTGGCTTACAAATGATCGTGTGATTTTTCTGTCTTTTTGATACCAAAGTAGGTTTATTCTGTCAAAATAAATAATATAATTCTAGTTAGAGGACATTAGCTTGAACAGAAGTCCCATGGAATGTCAAATTTTGTCAGCTAGCAATACAATGCTCCTGCAGTTATATATTTTTATTTATTGATTACCTAAAACACCTCAAAGCTGCACATCTTAATCCCCTACTGGACATGCATACCGTTCCCTTAATCTGATATGATCTGAATGTATCAGATCTGAATCAGCAGCATTTCTAGACCAGATCACAACACAAACGTAAATCAGCAACCATCTAGTAGATTCATCGCTAAATAAATGACTAAATATCATCTTTTTCTCATTTTTGACATTTACGATTCAGAGAAACAAAATTATTGTTTCATTTTTGAATAATCCTTAATGTGTCACATGCAAAAAAAGACTAATTGCTGTGATTTTCTAATCGTATTTTTGCTTAAAATGTCAATTTCTGTTCAGAATAATACACACGTCTATGGAAATCACTGTGAGGAACATTATAATGACTGAGATTTATTCACTACTCAAGTGTAAGACTGAAATTGAGACGTACACCTCTAGTCTAATTAAAAGAAGCCATTTTCTTCTACTTGAAAAAAGAAAAGGTTTAAATGATCCACAAGTCGTCCTCTCCTCTACCAGACGGCCTAAACGCCGTCGGGGACGACGTGTTTATGAGAGACGATAAGGATCAGAACTGATTTATATTCAAGCTGCTTATTTAGAATGCAAAACGCCTGACGCAACGCCCTGTTTGTTTGGAGATTTGTTCGTTTTGCTTCATGTGCCCTGATTAATGACAACGATGCACTTTTTGCATACATTTACATAATTAAAAAAGGCTTGCTCTCCTCTGACATCACTTTAGATCGTTATGAGGGCTTCATATTATCACTGCGTGTTTGTAATCCAACGCTGTTTACGTCCAGTGGTAAAAGTCCTCGCTTTGCTAATTTATGCAAAAATGAATAAGAAAATCTGCATAAATGCTTTTAATTTAAGACACCACAGCGATCCAGTGCCATCTGCTTTTCAGCGTCAGAGTGAAGTACACAGTAAAACGAGCAGTGTTAATTCAACACTGGAAGAGCCAGAGAACATGTGGTCCCGCCCTGTACAGTGTAAATGTTTACACTCATTAGAGTTAAATTCAGTTATGGAGGAAACCTTCTTTAACTCTCAAATTGTTAAAATACTTTGACTCTATAACATAACTAACACTCAGTCATGTTTATAAAAAATCTGTTTTAACTCTGAATTTTAACACCAACACTGCAGAGCAAAGGGAGGTATTTTATTGACAGAGTTCCCATACTCTGACACTGCTTATTTAACACTTCAATGGAAACACGAGTCTGATCCGTAGCACATAACAGACTTTAAAATCCCTGAAGATCGAGTTCCTGGAGGATCTGCTCGTGTCGACTCCACCGGAGCTCACAGGTGAGAATGATATCTGAGGGACTCCCTGGAGCTTCAGCTTCACACAATTAGAGCGTATTCACAACGTCCAATCAGGTTTGATCACCTATAGAATGACGTGAAAAGATGTGTGGAAAACCTCCAGAACCCCAACGCTCACCAACAAAGAAAACGTCCAATCAGAGCCACGTTTAAGAGCTTTTGGTTGCTTTTTTCCTGCATTTTAACGTCTTTGTCAAACATAATTAGGAAGAAAGACTCCGTGTCAAACGTTTGTAACAAGAAAACACAAAAAAATTAATCTGTGAAGAAAATAAATAAAATGTGATTTCTTGTGTCTTTCATCAGAATCTGCAATATAACATGTTAAAAAAGGCTTTTCATTAATTAGCTGTGTTTGGTCCCAATATATAAAAAATTAAATGATATTGAATAAAAAAATCTCATTTAGGAAACATGAGAAGTTGTGATTACAATGAAAAATACAAACAGCTTATTGTTTAATTTAACCAAAGGTTTTAACTGTACAGTTCTCGTTATTAATGTCATTTATTTCTAAAATCAATATTTCGACAGTCATCATTAAAAGGTTGGAGGATTTTAATATGAAATCTGTAAAATTGGGTGTTCTGTCACCAGAAACGTTATTTTTAAAAATGCTGCAGGAATAAATATCAAAATCGTGGAAAAGAAGGAAAATATTAAAGAAAATCAATAGTAAGAGTTGAATTATTCCTTAAACACTAATAAAACAATATTTCTTAGTTCTTGTTCATCATAAATAAAAAATTCGCTTTGTGCTTCTTTCATTTAGGTTGACCAACTTATATAAAGTATCCTGACGAGCATTTAAAATAAAACGACAGCTTATTCCTGACTAGGGTCACCAGGTCAGCGAGTTAATGACAGGAGCCACCCTGGGTAGGCTGTCAACGAGACCTACAACCTGCATGCTTTGGGCCTGTGGGGGGAGGATGGAGTACCTGGAGAAAACCCACTCCTGCAGCCAGGATTCAAACCCTCAATCTTTTAGCTGCAAAGCAACAGTCATACTGTGAGGTTGAATGAGACTCAGTTACAAAAACGATACAGCAAAGATCACAAAGTACACTTCATGAGCTAGCCTTCAGATATTTGATCTATAGAGATGAGACTAAAGACTTCTAATGGCTCAGGTGAGGCTGGAGCAGAAAGGAATAAATATCCTGCACAGTTCCAGTACTTTAATCATTTTCTGTTAGCACTAAAAGTTCAGACAATCAAATGCACAACTTTTATTAAACACCCAGGCAGAAGGTCCTCACCCTGATTAACAGCTGCTAGTTATCCTTAAAGACCAAAGCAAATTGCTGCCATCATAAAACATTTTGTACGCCTTAAATAAGCCGACAAATGTCATTTAAGGTGGACCTCAAACACTCGAACAAGCTTTTAGCTCTTCAGTGCACTGTAACACCTGATTAGTTCTGCTTACTTGAAAAAAGCCTGCAAACCGATCACACTTAAAGTTATTATGTTATTATGTGTTGGAGCTACTAATACGTACAAAGTAAAGTAAACTTAAATACAAGTTACTTTAAGACAAGCTAGTACAAAGTACTGAGAAATACTAGTTCAGAGTTGTATATACTTAAAAAGCAGTAGTAAAATGTAAGCAGATTATTAAGTACTCTGTACTAGTTTGTCTTAGTTATAGTAGCGTACATTTACATTTATAGCTCCAACACATAATTGCCTGCTGCCGTGTACTTATTATTTTAAGTGTGTTATCAAGTGTGACCTACTTCCTCAAACAGAGACAGTTCAGGAAGCTTTTTACTATGGAGAAAATATAGAATTAAAATTTTACACACAAAAAAGCATTAAAATAACACAGAGGAGTTTCCTGCTCCTCCGCCCTACTGGTTGAACGTGGAATTACAACTGTCGTAAACAACCCTGCTGTAGCTAGCGCTAACAGCGAGCTAACGCTGACATGGGCCAACTAATACTAAAATAAACCACAAAGTAAAAAGATCCACACTGTTGGACAAAAAAGATTATTACTTACAAGTCCAGTAGCAACAAAGCCAGGTCACCATCAGTCCGTGATTTTGTAGCTAGCTAGCTTAGCTCCAAACTAGCGTAGGCCTCGTCGATGTTCACTCTGGTTTTAGCTCTTTGCTTCACCTCCAAAGACATTACTCTGTTACTTTTACTTCCAGGCTCCACCATGATGCCAACAGAAAAACAAAAACTCTTCTTTTTCTTCTTCTTGTGCTTTTTATTAACGATCAGCGAACTGAAAATGCTAAAAGCTAGCATTACAGCTAACAGCCGTAAAGCACATGAATAGTTCTACCTATAGGGCACCTACCCGCTCCACAAAACTATCTAGTGCACTATCTGGTCAGCAGAGGGCTGCAGAGTGGTGTCAGATATGAAACTGGTCAAGTTTGTAACCCAACAACCACTTAGATCAGTGTTAAAGCTCTAGCTTAAAGTTTCTATTGTTACTTTAAAAAACATTATTTTAAACTTGCTAAGCCCAGAGGATGCTTAGCATGAATGAACTGAGAGAGAAAATCCATCAAGAGAATATAGAAAACTTTTTCTAACAAGTGGCTTTGCACCAAAAATAACTTGGCCTCCATAGTTGGACATGAACCCAGTTACCTCCTGTCAGCGGGGATGCTCCATTTTTTATTAAGAACTCAGGTACATTTAATCACTGATCACAAGTTTTGCCAGGAAATTCATATTTGCCTCAAAGCCTTCCTAAGTCAACGCTGCCAATCAATGACTTAGCTTCTCTCTGTGGTGGCTTCAGCCGTGGCAGATATACGTGATGTATTTATGCACAGGTGTACTTTAGCTTCACGTCTGGATTATTAAACAGATCTGACGACTTTATGAATGAGCTTTATTTTACACCATTAAAACAATGCAGACTAAAACAGGAATTGATGGACATCTGAGGAATTTAACAGATTGAATAAATGAATCAACAACAACAAAAATCGGTGGCTGCTTGGCACGGTTTGCATCAACAGCCCCGCAGTTTTTATTGTTTACAAAACAGTGTTGAATCTGTGATGCTAGCGGTCGTTTCATTGGCTGAATGAAACCATGACTAAATAAAAATGTGATTTTTTAAAAGTGGGTTTTGGATTACTTGTTTCTTTTATTTTTACTCTTCTGGGTGACCTAAGAGGAAACCCTAAACAGTGTGTATATGTGTGTGTGTGTGTGTGTGTGTGTGTGTCCGCTTTAAGCCGTGTCCTCTATGAGGATCACGACACACGGTATCTGTAATGAGTCACGGTATCTGGAAGTTTCCTGACTGTCTGAACAGCCACCAGAGTGACAGATGGAGCGTCATGGCTAAACAACACAGCGCTGCGCTGACTAACAGAAGCGTGCAGAGAGAACATAAGAGGAGCATACTGTAAATCTGAGAGGGGAAACCAGGAGAAGGAGATGCCTTTTTCTTAACTGGGCAGGATTCTGATTTATAGTCTACCCTTCAGGCTGCCGTCAAATTTCTAAATCATGAGTTTAAAAAACAAGTCTTCAGGATAGATTTATGCTCTAAAGCAGTCGTTCCCAAACTTTTCAGCTTTAGACCCACAAAATAACAGTTCTAAAGACATCTCTAAAGCTAAAGAATTCAGTGCATAAAGAAAACCGCTTCAGCTCATGTTCGCTTGCAACCATTTATATCGTTGAGTTGTAACAATTCTGCCAGAAATATAGCTTCAGGAATTTTTCTTTCTGGAAATCCTCTCAAGACCCCATGTGTATGTCATGGTGGTCCAGTGGGGTCCTGACTAGAGGTCAACCGATATTGGGTTTTCTATTGCCGATACCGATATGGAGAAGACATGGTCAGCCGATGGCCGATATGTACTGCTGATTTTTATGTATATAAAAATGTATATCTAGATGATTTCCTTATTTTCATGCTAATAACATCAGTTGATGCACCAAACCTATGAAGCTGAATCAGTTTTGAGCTCTGAATTGAACTGACTGTTAAATTCTAACTTTGTGCACTGTTCAGTGTTAAAGTCAGACACCTAAATAAAGTTAATGTATTCATGGTGCGTTCAATTTGTCCTCGGAACTTGGAAATCCTGACTTCCGAGTAGGAAAAATCAAATAAAACGCCCCGCAAAGTCAGACCTCCCAGTCAGAAACTCTAACGTTTTTCAGAACTCCGACCTCGAGTTCCAAGATGGCAGCTCTCCACAACAACATTAAGTTTTGGTTGAAATGTGTTTATTTTACAAGACACACATATAAGAGTGCGTTTAAAATCAATGTTACATGTAGCGCTAGCATCTCTAAGCTAAACAAACTAAAAGTGTTGTTTATTAGTCGTCTGTGTTCGTTGAGAGCTTCCGAAACAGCAGTTTTCGAAGGCGCCGCCATATTGGAATTCCGACTTCTCAGACTGCGGTAACGCTGTTAATTCGGGTGTGACGTCATTCCTAGTTCCGACTTTCGAGGTAAATCAAACGCAGCATTATTATGCAGATGTTATTAGTGAACGTAAAAATGCATTAAAATTAAATTGTGCAACTTTACTAAGAACAAATATCGGCCTGATATATCAGCTGACCAATATTTCAGTCCCCTAGTCTCCACCCCAACTTTGGGAACCACTGCTCTGAAGCGTCGTACAGCCATGTTTTCTGACCCTAAAACAAGTCCGAGTCATTTTTTAAGACACCAGTACCAAGTGTCATTTTCTCTCTTGTACTGGTTTAACCCTGCTGCCTTTTGCTTCCCAACTAGACTCTAAATCAGTGACTGCATCTCCAAACATAATTCCATTGCATCATCGTTTATCACACTGGTAGATATGGAAACTTTAGCCAGAACAATTTGCCACATTGACCCTTCTCCTGTTTAAATACTCAGTTTGACAGCTGCACCTCAAAGCATAGGTTGCAAAATCCACCCATGCATGCAGCTAAATCTACAAATTAAAGATTAATAAAATGTTTTTATTTACTGTGTGCAGCTAGGATTTTACATCTAAGCAGTTGGGTTGTTCATTTTTAACAGGTCTGCTTGTTGTTTTTTTTATCATTTTGCATCCAAATGCTAAATATAATTTTAGGCTGCTGTTCCAACACGTTTTATTAATACGATAATAAAACATGGACAGATTTTTTTAGGCTCTTCTGGATGATCTTATTGTTGGTTTACATCAAATAGCCTTCTGTCCACTCCTGAATTAGGTCAGTCATCATAAAACCTCCTATGTGACAGCCTGGTTCACTTTTACAGATATAGGGGAAGCTATTATTCCACGCTTCACCTTTTATTGTGTCTTTTTCTGTCCTTTCCCTTTCCTCGCTGCAGTCGGCTGTAGACAGATGGAGCAGAACACGACAAAACAGCCTAATTAACAGAGCGGGGCACTTCTGAATTCCCACATGTGGAAACTCTCTCCAGGACCGTGACAGAACATGTTGGCATGGAGGAACAAAAAAAAAACGTTTGCATCATCCATCTTTTTCTTAAAGAGGCTGAGTGTTAGAAGCCTTGCAACAGAGTTAGCAGTAAATAGGCCATTTAATTATACACCTGCTGTGGTTTTTCTCCTGTAGATGATTCAGAACAACATGAGAATCTTAATGAGTTCCATGGCTGGATGCACATGCACGCTGAAGATTTAAGACATGACACACTCTTAGGAAGGGTTTCATTAACACCCGTCAGGTGGCTCTAGTTTGAGAAAACCTCTTAGTTTTGGGACGTGTTTATTTATTACCTTGAAGGACGGGATTTCCTGTCATGCAAGTTTTATTTTTCTGTTGTTGCTCAATCTGAGATTTTGCAGCATTTTAGTATAAGTGGCAAAATTTACTAGTTTTTAAGGATATTACTACCTGTCAATGATGTGCATCACATAATGTTGCATCCAGTGTTGCGCTAGTTACTGAAATAGTAACTAGTTACCAAAGTAACTAAGTTACTTTGATTACAAAAAGGTTAAAAGTACCCATTTATTTACTTTTTTAAAATAACATTTTTACAAATGCTCCCATTACGGTCCTTGTGTAATTTAAATGCTGTTCAAAATAAACTATAAACACTATTTTATTAGTTTGACCAACAACTTAAAGTGACTGTGTGTAATTTCCCTGGCGATAGGGGGCAGTACATACCTAAATCATTGCAAGCAAGCTTTAATTTTGTGTTACGGATGGCCATTAGGGTCAAAAAGAGCGCAATTTTAGAATGAGTACTTCATCAGAATCGGAAAAGGGTGGAATGCCTTCTCCAGGTCAGGGACGAGGTCCTGCCTCAAGTGGAGGAGTTCAAGTATCTCGGGGTCTTGTTCACGAGTGAGGGAAAGGTGGAGCGTGAGATTGATAGATGGATTGATGCTGTGTCTGCATATATATATATATATATATATATATATATATATATATATATATATACATATATATACATATATATGTAAACATTTTAAAAATTCCACAACTGCTCTAAAATGAAATTTATGTGTCAAGAAATTGTTGGTTTGATGTTTGAGGTCATCGGCCTGAGTTACGTATGGAAACCGTTATTGTTTATTCTCATCAGTTTTTCCAAAGCAGATTTAACAGAATCTACATCCTACTGAGTTTATGTTTCCTGGTAAATGTATAAATTCCATGATAATTGCTTTCAAAACATTTTTTTTGGTTTAATCATTCATGGCTTGGTTATTTCAGAAGCATTTTTAGCTCTTGATGGTTCTGTTTTTGCAAAGCACCTGCACATTTAGTCTGCTCAGGCTTCAAATCCACCAATTATTGGTCATTTACTAAATTTTTGTTTAGCAGATGCCTCTGACCTGATAGTGCCTCTGCACAGGATTATTTGCAACCACTATGCAATGCACCTTATCATCAAAATGCATTATCACCTCTAAATGTGCTCAACACAAAGCCCGCCAAAAAGTCAATATTTAATCCTGCTGAAACCCGTGTCAGTATTTAGTCTACGCCTCACGCTTTACCCTCGCACCGAGAACAAAATGTCATGCAAAAGTTTAAAATCAACCCTTCCAGATGTCTCCGTATTGGTGCTGCTCAAAGTGAAATCTGCTAAGTTTACACACTGTGGGAGGCGTTTCCAAGGAGACGTGTCAACATGTTCTGCAAGACCTGAATGAGGGGAGGCATGATGCCAGATTTAAGCCTCCTACACCGTCTTTTTTCCACTCCTATTGTATCATCAGCAGTGATTTATTTCAGTATCTTGCCTTAAACAATTAATTAGCGCTTGATTAAAAGGGACAGACTTAATGTGGGGGGGATTATTGCATTTTTGCTCCTCTGACACATCTGCCTGAGCATCTTCAGATGCAACTTGATTAGCTTCATAAAGAAACTCATGGAGGAACCTAGCTGTCTTTGAATGCCCTGATGCTATTTGAATGCATACAGCACATGCATTGTGCATGCTGACACTCTGAGTATATCCACCCATACAGATAAACCCCACAGGAAACGGTTTGTTTCAGCTCCATCGAAGACATTCTCTTTGGTGTGGGAAGCATCAGGCTGCAACACAGTTAGCAGTGATTGATTATAGCTCCGTGTAAGGGGGGGTTTCTTCTGCAGAAGGGCCCAGAGAGGAGACAGAGACCGAGGCTGTGTCCAGGGTGTTTGCTATCGCTCCATCAGCGATGTCTGCTCGCCGAGGAGAGCAGCAGCAGCAGTGGGAGGGAGTGGGCGGATATCAAAAGGTTAAAGGCAGACTGCTGCAAAGACTCATCCAATAGAGTACGATTTAGTCTCAGTTGCAGGGTTTAACGCTCTCTCCACTTATGTAATGCTCGTTGTTGTTGCAATATGTTAAAACATGACTTCAAACAACAGATTTCTGCAGTGAAACTGGAGAAACGATTAACCATGAGATGGTTTTCAGTCATGTAAATGCTGCAAATCACAGGTAATCATCTCTATATCTGGTGGTTCTGCACCTTCATCAATGGAAAATGCTGGTGAAGGTTCTCAGTCATCCAGGTCATGGTAACCCAAAGAGGTTCCAGTGAAGGCAACTGGACTTTTTTGTTTCTTGAAGACGTTTCGCTTCTCATCCGAGGAGTTTTATCAGTTCTGACTGGACCTTCCCATATTCCTCCCATATTCCAGTCAGAACTGACAAAGCTCCTCGGAGGAGAAGCGAAATGTCTTCAAGAAACCATGTAGACAAGGTTTCTACCACTATTTCCAAAAGTAAAGCCAAAATACCCTGTTTACGGCTGGGATGTGTGGCTGAAATTCCTACCAACTCACTCTCATCCAATCCGTGTTTTTATGTATGAAAACAACGAATTACACCAAAACATAAAAGAAGACGTAGCATCTGGAAATAGGAATCAATAGGAGACAACGCCTTGGGAAAGAAAAAGAAATCTGAGGCGTTTTGAATTTTTTAGTCTGGACAATGTCCCATTGGTTTACGGGGGGGGGGGGGCTTAATGCTTTTACAGCAGCCAGCCACTAGGAGGCGATTTGGTTTCTTTTCACTTTAGCCTCTGCAGTACTATTTATTACAAATGTTTATACCAGGGGTTCCCAACTTGGGGGTCCCGACAATTTTGTCTTTGCTGAGGTTGTGAGGTTACCGAGATTTTATTTGTAAAAATTACATTTATAAAATCCTGATAACACACCCTACAGTATAATTAGAATGCTTATAACTCTGAATGTCTGTATAAAGTTAGTAAATCCAAGGGGTTCAAATGAAGGCAACTGGACTTCTTTGGTTTCTTGAAGACGTTTCGCTTCTCATCCGAGGAGCTTTGTCAATTCTGACTGGAATATGGGAGGGTCGATCTTATAAATTGTCTTCAAGAAACCAAACAAGTCCAGTTGCCTTCATTCGAACCCCTTTGGATGAGTTATGAGAATATCTTATTTTTAGGCTTCTTGCAGACAGCTCACCTACCTACAAACGTTACCTGAAGCTTTTTAGGGACCCCAAACTCCTCCTCTGATGTAAACATGATTTATTTATCCTACTATTGTTTCAGCGCTGCAAGTAAAACGTGCAGCCTGGCTTCCTGTTGCGCAGATCTTCCCTGTGGCTTTAGCCTGCTATGCATTAGTGTGGAGGAGGACGGCTTCATTTATTCCAAGTTATGCAACCGTCTTGGGAAAAACGCTGGCCAGGCGCTGACAGCAGCAAAGCAGTAACTTAGCAGGTAGCAGCAACACAAAGCTTTCCCAGAAAGCAGTGCAAGCAGCGAGGCTTTCCCCTCACAGTTTTTTTACCTCTCTCACGCTGGCCTTAATTTCTCTCTCCTCTGTGTCTCTCATTTTTGTCAGGAGAAAAATATAGGCCACATCAGGAGCTGACAGCGCTACACAAAAGGAAACAGCCTGTTGATTTTGCAGCACAATAGCTGTTGCATAAGCGGTGCTACAGGAAATATCTCATTAAGGTTTCACGAATTTGCAGCTTTGGAAACTAGGATCCTCTTAAAGAGTTACCCAAACAGACCATGTGGTATGGAGGACCCAAATGCAGAAAGCTGCAGGATCAGATGAGTTGAATCAGTTAGACATCGGATGTAGAAATCACTGCTACTGGAATGGTTTGGGACGCGACACAAATTCCAAGATTCACCTCAGGCAAAGACGCTGGAGGCAGAAGGTGCAGCAAAGCTCACCGCTGGGAGATATTGACCAAGATGAAATTGACCGAGACGTCCTCCTCGTTGCTTCTGCCTGCAGGCTACTCAGAGTCACACAGCTACCTGCTCGCTGAGCCTATGGCTTCCCTTAGCTCAGTGCTGTTAGCTCCTGCTGCAGAGCGGTGTGATGCAGATTCTGGATGACACAAAACCGCCTCGGGCTGGGCGTCTTTGTTCCGTCCAACTAAAAACAAGTTGTTATGAGATATGAACTCTCCTAGCGCCACTGCATCAACTCCACATCCTCTCCACTGGCATTAATTATGAAGAGAAGGGTTCAGCGCTGCATTGATATTAAACTAAAACATTAAATTCTCATGGCGCCCAGTTTTGTTCTTTAAACTTCAAATAATAGCTGCACGATTCTTTACAAGCACTATTGACAGGGAATAATAATAAACGGGATGATTTTCTTTTAAACGTGTGAATCTTTGACTTTAGATGGAGCTTTTGCTTCAGTACCTTTCATATAATCTGGCTTTGTTCGGTCAGCCTTGATCTTTTAAAGTATTAAAGAAGCCACCAACTTACAGAAAATGCATCATAAACTTACATTTTTGCATTAGTGACATTTTATCCTCTAAAGAGGATCAGTAAAACAATTCATAATCAAAAATCCAATTTACCTTCATAAGTTTATTTTCTTCTAATTATTTCCTGTAAAAAGACTCAATTCAACCCAAATTACGTGATGTTTTCAGACTAATCTGGGTTGAAAGATTAGTCTTTAAACAGCTGATTATGAAGAAATCAAATCACCACGGAATCATTTCTGTAATCAGAGTCCTGTGGTGATGGTAGAAAGAAAATGCAGATCAGGCTGACGGTTTCCTCTAAGGGTGCTAACAGATGTGTTTTGACTTTTCAATCTTTAGTCCTCGTTTCTGCAACATTCGTTTTGTTGTGACAAATTAGTGCTAATTTGCCTGACGAACAAGCAACGCATGCAGTTATTTGGTGTCGGTTATTAAAAGAAAACTCATATTTCAACAAAGGATTAGATAAATATTTATATTTGTTGCTTTAATTGTTGTGCACTTCAGTAGAAATAAAAAAACACGACTGATTCAAAATGAAAACATGGTTGCAGCTGATGTGCATGTCCGGATGGACGAATTCAGTAAAAAGTTGCACAAACATTCAGTCAGTGAACAATAATGTTCTCTGATCAAACAGCTGCATAATAAACCAACTATTTATTGGTATTGCAGAATCCGTATACATCCCACCTGATGGGATGGTGCATGACACAAACAGTGCTGTGATCATCATGATGGCAGAAGAAAGAGAGACAAGTTGAGGAACTTTACTGATATCACAACATTCAGCGTTCAGAAATCATGAAACTTGAACTAATTGTGAGGCCGGTGCAGAAGACTAAGCTAAACAACAGACGGGGCATAAAGTTCAGTCTGATAGTCTGCATTAGCTGCAGAAAGGAAACAGACAGGAAAATGATCAGGTCAGTTGAACCCAGCCAGTTTCTTCTACATCACAGGGAAAATTAGCAATCATGGCCCCGCCCACCTTGATATGCAAACACATTTTGGCTAGTAGAAGATAACCGTTAGCATTGGCAACTCCACAACATGGCAGAACATGTTCATGCTTGTGTTATTTTTGGAGAAAAAAGTACATCAACGTTGAATTTTTAATCTAAGTAAGAAGAGAACCGAGGCAGTGGAAGAGTTACTGTTAGCCAATCAGAGGCAAGACGTCCTGTCATTTTCCAACCTGCAAACTTCCAACAAACTACTACTTCCTGAAACAGGAGGGCCAGAGCTTTTTCCCCCCACAGAAAAGGAATCACAAGGCATTCATTCATACTGGAGACCACTGCTAATTTACTGGAAAAACAAGTGAATGAGACCTTTAAAGCCATCCTATGCAACTTTGTCATATTTTTAAATCATGTTCTTGAGCCAGTTTGTGCTAAAATGACCCTTTACAGGGCCCCAGAAACCCAAATATAGAAAAAAACTCAAAAAAAATCTTTTCAACCATTCACATGTTGTTCTAGGATGCTTGTGATGCCTAAATCAGTGTTTTTTTTTATTATGACATTTTAGTAACGTTTGGGGAGGATGTTGTAAAAATGCAACGCTGGGTCTGTAGAGTAGCAGAATTTCAATGACATCACTCACACTCTGAACACATGTAAGGAACAATTAAACATTTATTTGTACTTTACTGCTTATGAAAGGCCCACAGAAATTTATGTATCTACACAATAACAATTTTATAATAGAAAAAAGGTCATTTTTAATGATCAATTTAGTACAAAAATTGAGTATCATATTCAAAAACACTGGATCCGGCTTTGATGGGAAAATATCCAATCATGTCCTTGCTAACTTGCTTTAGAGGTTCTGCATTTGACTCACATGTTCCTAACATTCCACACATTCCAGACATCCACAGCTCTATCAGGAAGACCTGTTGTTTGCTTTGTCCTGCAATGAACCCTTTACACCCACACCTCCCAGAACATTATCACCTTTTCATTCAAGAAGCAGCTATTGGGGCAGCCGGGCAGAGCCCAGGAAAAAGAGGCCCAGTAGTATATTTCAAATGATGCTACATATATCTAAAAAACTCAATTCATTGCTTAAGCTAATTAGAATGTGTATTTTAATTACTGATGTAACGCAATATATTATATTTGTACAACAAAAAGTTGTATTTTAATTTAACATAAAATTTGTAAAATAGGTTAAAATTGTTGCAATATTGAAAATTGATCAAAAACATTACAAACAGATGATCAAATAGAAATGATTATACTTGTATTTGCACCATCAAACAAGTGGAAATGTAAGCCCTCAAGTGCATTGTGCAGACAAAACGTTGCTACCCCTTTGACCCAGTGTTGTAAAATTACAACATGGAAATAAGCTCTAAATCTCACATTATCAGTTTTTTCAATGTCATAAAATCTGCATGATCTACACATATCAGTTATCACAGAAAAAAATATTTCAAGCTTTTTACTTACATGAGTCCTGATTTATCCCATCCCAAACAACAAGATGATGTATTACAAAGCAGGCTCCCAGGTTGTATGACTTCATGACCTGATAAACAGGTCTATTTACACATTCTACCATCCAACAGTGTTGCAGAACTGAACAATAGGACCCTTTAGTAATGTAAATGTGGTTTTAAAAAGAAGGAAAAAGGGGGAAGGTTTATTTTTGTAACCTTAAATGTGACGTTGTAATTTTACAACCGTAGGTCTCTGGGGGTTAATGAAATGTCACTCAGACCCCCACCACCCTCTGTGGCCAGAATACCACACTTGCAACTTCAGAGTGGCGGTCCGGTCCCTGTTGGACTTAGTAAAGTGGAGCTGACATGCCTGGTGCTGCAGTCTGCTTCCAGCATGTTTCCTGCATGTTTTAGATCATGAACACAGCTGATGTGTTTGATTTAGTGATGAACCGCTCCTGTAGACACTAATGAAGGCTGAGGAGACGTTTCAGCAGTTAGGTTAAGGTGTTAAAAAGACCAACGCACAGCCAGGAGAAAAGTTTACCTTTTGGTTTGACTACAGATAATTAATAACGAACACTAGGGGGTGCTAAAACCAACCAAGACACCAAACCAGGAGGATACAAATAAAAACCTTAAACATAAAATTTAATGTACGTTTATGGAATTTTAGCCTACTGAGTGTTGACTATATTATGACTAAAAAGACTAATTAACGCAGATGTGAAAAAGACTGCATGAACCATTCCAAACCGGTCATTATTTGTCTTTATAGACTCTCACAATAACACACACAGCGTACAGTCATTACTATTGTTACTGCGTAATTTGACTGTGACGAGGCGGCCTCTGAGCCTCTGGATTAGAGCGATGAAGCAGAGAAGAGTAGAAATAGTGTGGTGTTTAATGCATTTACAGGAACCACCAGGGACCCGAGCATCATGGCAGGTTTGGTCTAGAAACACGGGAACGAAACAATAGTCAGGATTATTCCACCCTTCATCACAACAAATAAACCACCTCAGAGCAGGGGTATGCAATTCCTCCTTATGTTTAATATTAAATATTACATCTACAACACTTAGCCCCTTGAACCCAGCTCTCTCACAAATGTGCTGACCGCCTTTCAGAAGCTTTAAATTAATGGGGTCCAGTTTTGGTCCCTGAGGAACACCATCCTGCAGATTTTAGAAGTTTCTCTGGTCCAAGACAGCAGGTTTGTTTAAAAGGTGAGTAACAAGGTGCTGCAGTTGATAAGATTCCAGCTGATTTGTAGCAACTTGGGTTGGGAAAGAATAAGCTTCAGCCTCAGGCTACTCTAATGACGATTACACCACCTATTCTGATGTGTAATTGTTCTAAAAGGCTCAAAACTTTACAAAAAAATAAAAATATACATTCATTTATTCTAAATACATTTTGGACAAGTAATTTAACCACTGAATCAGGCGTGTTGGAGAACATAAAAAGACACTGACACCACCGTTTTTGTTTTTTAAATGATGTTTGGACCCCTGAGGAACCGTTAAAAACAAGTGAATAAACAAACATGGCCCATAATTAAAGGATGTTTTTTATTTTGGTCAGACGTCACATATTCTAGTTGTGATTATCTTGTGTGAAAGACCTTTTATTCATTCATTTGATAATCAAATTTCATTTTAACACCATGTTCTTAAAGACTTGTAATTGAAACTAGAACATACGGCGAAGCAACGCTCACAGAAGCCGCTGCACATTCCATACAGTACACGCTTCCTCTCTCCATCCCAAATCTCACATCCGCCCCACACATCCTTGAAAATCTCTTTGCAATTCCTGGGTTTTAGCCGCGGTTGTCATGGCAACTGTGCGTTTTATTTTTGTCTCCTTTGAAATGGTGCTCGAGATTAGAGATCCCAAACGTTATGTAAGACGCCGTGGCCTGTTCGAGACCGGGGTTTCCTGCTGCAGAGAACTTAATTAATTACAGGGAAGCAGCACACGCCGGAGGCGCTCCGGCAGCTTCTGCACCCGAGAGCTTTTATCTTACATTTGTAGGCTATATTGCAGCGCAGGAAGCCGAGTGCATGGCGGTATTCATAAATCAAGCCTTTTGGACACATTTTGTGTCTGTTTCAGATGTTGATTTGTTTATTAACAGAAAAAACATCAAGATTGAGGTGAGAGCTTAAAAAGGTCAGTGATCCTAGTGGTGTTGCAGACAGAACGGCTGAAAATGATGGATTTTAACAGAATTATAGATGAAACAACCACCTTATAGGTGTAATAAGTAACTTTCTTATTTTATTATGTCTGATTGCAAAAATGTGTCTCTTTTGTAATAAAATCAGGTTCGGAACAAACTGAATGATGTTACATTTGGAAATGAAGCCCAGAGATAGAAACTTTCTTCATTTCTGTTCTGCTTTTATAGAAATAATTCCTCAAACCTTTTAATTTTCACGCAAATGTGTAATTAGTTCACTTTAAAACCATCCAGCTTCCAGGCTAGAAACACCAGGGGCGGTTCTACGAGGGGTCTAGGGTGGGCCGGTGCCACACTGACAGCATGTTTGGACCCCCCTGTGGGGCCCTGCTCAGGGCGGAGCCTAAATATTAATAAGTACTGATCTTTTATGATAATTCAGCTTAATGCAAGATGTGGAATCCAAGCACGTAAATGCATTTATATGAGACTGAAAAGAGACGTCCATGTTGTTACTAACAAATATATCAACATTTTTATTGTATAGTTCTATTGTGAAACTTGTTAAAGTGCTGCTGTATCTGAAGCAACTGTATTGTTACATTACTTGAAACACTAAAGGCTATGTTTTTAAAGTTTTCTTACAAGTGTGCCTCTCTAAAAGAGCAGCTGCCCCCCCGCTAACGTTAGCCTAGAACCGCCCCTGACGAACACTCTCCACCTGCTAATTTTGTGAAACTGTGAAAAAGAGGCAATATTTAAATTCTGAAACATCAATATGAGTAAATACTGCATTAAAATGAAATTTAAAGGATGTAATTATTCATTCCATAGTTGTACATGTCGGTTTGAGTATTTGTACTTAGGTAAGCAGTAAACCTCTTTATACTGGGAGCTGAAACTGTAGCGTTCTACAAAGGAAAGTCCAGTGCACATTGATCTAAATCACTTCTCTTACAAAAATGGCTGATTAACATAACAGGTACTAGAACTGAGTTTATTCAGCAGTCGCCAGTTTTTCATTTTATCTTTTATTTGTTTTCCTTTCATTACTTTTTAAGCTATTTTTCCTCAATTAAAATATCCAATATGATGCTTTTGGGCGCTTCCAACCTTTTGGACACATTTGAAGTCATTTAATTTTGTTCCAGACATTTAAAAGGCTTGATGAATAACATCCCTGGTTTTATATCGTAGCTATGCTGCACATGATCTTCGTCACAAAGAGCAGTCATGTTCCAAGTGCTGTTCAGCCTCACGGACGCTTGCTGCTCTCCATTTCTAAACCTGCTTTTTACACAATAAAACTCAGATTATTGAATGAAAATTAGTAAAATTTGGGTTTACAACAACCGATTTTTCAGTGTACAACAATAACATCAATCTTACATGTTTTTTCAATGCAACTTTAATCACAGCAGCTTTAATTAACTACCTTTTAAATGAATAATTTTCTCTTTTTTATATATTTACTGAAAATTGTTGTGCTGTATTCCAGTTGGACTGAACAGGATTTTTATTTATATTTAAATCCAAATCTGTCTTGGCCTTAAAGTCATCCTATGCAACTTTTTCCTATGTTTAAATCATGTTCTTGAGCCAGTTTGTGCTAAAATGACCCTTTACAGGGTTAATGATGTCACTCAGACCCCCACCGCCCTCTGTGGCAAGAATACCACACTTGCAACTTCAGAGTGGCGGTCCGGTCCCTGTTGGACTTAGTAAAGTGGAGCTGACATGCCTGGTGCTGCAGTCTGCTTCCAGCATGTTTCCTGCATGTTTTAGATCATGAACACAGCTGATTTGTTTGATTTAGTGATGAACCGCTCCTGTAGACACTAATGAAGGCTGAGGAGACATTTCAGCTGTTAGATTAAGGTGTTAAAAAGACCAACGCACAGCGTCACTTTTGGTTTCACTAACAGACACTAGGGGGTGCTAAAAGCAAGCCTAAACTGCCAAGTGTTCCTTTAATTTCCATGTGATTAGATAAATCCTCTTTGTTTTTTGGCAGCTTTTCATGAGATGACTTTTATTGTGAAATTTTGCTATTTAAAAACAAAACTAACTGAACTAAATAACACATTGAAAAGAATGCAAGCTTAATTTCTATTTTCATGATTTAAGGTTAATGGCAAAATTAGAAATCCATCATAGTGATAAACGAGCTGGAGAGCGGTATGTAAATGTGGAGGTTTGTGTTGATATTCAGAAAATAAAACATGTAAAATGATTTGATTTGGCCTGTTTTAATATCAGGATGTGAGTTTGTAAATGTTCAGTTTGCAAATAAATACTAGAACCCTAGTTTGCATGCATCATTCCTGCATATGGCATCTAATTTGGCAACGTTTAATATTACAACTTTAATGCTGAACTTGAGTGAAGCCTGCAGAACGAACAGGATTACTCTTTAACCCCACAAAACGTCTTCTGAAGCACAAAAACACACACTTGTGATTATTGCTACGACCGTCTCTCATATCTGTAGAAGTAATGAAGTGCAGAGTTAAAACCAGATGTTTCTGGAGGCTTTGAGAGGTATTACATTCAGACTCCAGAGGATTTAGTCTTTAAAGAATTAGGCCAATTACCAACACGCTTAATATGAAACGGTTTAGAAGCCTGAGGCTAAACGCATAAACGACGTGTTTGTTCAACAAATATTCTCCTTTTGAAACACGTGTTTATAAAAGTGAAGTGTGTCGTGACAATACGATGTTTAGAGTAGCAGCGTGTCGAAGCTTTTTAGCTTCAGAACAGAATCAAACACACTTCTCACGTTTTAATAATTTAGTTCATCTACTAAAAATAACTTTGAATCTTTTGTATTATTTTGGGAAATGCTGTTAATTTGCCTGAGACAACTTTTGTTTTGGCTCTAATAGTTGGCTCATTCACCACTTTCACACGTTTTCTTTAGCCACAGCTCTGACTCTCTTATCCCTCTTTTTTGTCTAAAATACATCATTTGGCCCTTTTTTTAAAATCCTCTGATCTGGACCAACATGGCAGCGACTTTTTCTTTCAATTATTCATCATACATTTAAAAAAAAGCTTCATCTTCACAGCTTTCTCTTTGTTCTCATTTTAGGTTCAAACTTTATGGAAAATCACTCGATTATAGAAAAGCTTTAAAGCGACGTGTGTGCATAAATCAGTCCTAAATCTCCTTTTTCTTTACTTTTAGACACAGTTGAAGCCATAAACGCATTGTAATGCATCAGGCCTCTAGTGTTCTACAGAAAAAAAACATTTCAACTAAATGATGTCAAGTAGGCATCAAAATGATGATGTGGTCCTGTTGGCTTCGCCAGACCAGGATCTCCAGCTTTTGCTGGAGCTGTTGGCAGCTGAGTGTGAAGCAGCTGGGATGAGAATCAGCGCCTCTCAATCTGAGACCATGGTCCTGAGTCGGAAAAGGGTAGAATGGCTTCTCCAGGTCAGGGATGAGGTCCTGCCTCAAGTGGAGGAGTTTAAGTGTCTCAGGGTCTTGTTCACGAGTGAGGGAACGATGGAGTGTGAGATCGATAGGTGGATTGGTGCTGCGTCTGCAGTGATGCGGGCGTTGTACCGGT
The DNA here is from genome assembly GCA_006937985.1 of Aphyosemion australe. NCBI lineage: Eukaryota > Metazoa > Chordata > Actinopteri > Cyprinodontiformes > Nothobranchiidae > Aphyosemion > Aphyosemion australe. Next base: position 503,053 of record SSNS01000220.1, read on the forward strand.
CTGTGAAGAGAGAGCTGAGCCAGAAGGCGAAGCTCTTGATTTAGATCTACATTCCTACCCTCACCTATGGTCACGAGCTTTGGGTAGTGACCAAAAGAATGAGATCACAGATACAAGCAGCTGAAATGAGTTTTCTCCACAGGGTGGCTGGGCTCTCCCTTAGAGATAGGGTGAGAAGCTCGGTCATCTGGGAGGGGCTCAGAGTAAACCTGCTGCTCCTCCACATGGAGAGGAGCCAGTTGAGGTGGCTCAGGCTACTAGTTAGGATGCCTCCTGGACGCCTCCCTGGTGAGGTTTTATGGGCACGTCCAACCAGGAGGAGACCTAAAGGAAGACCCAGGACACGCTGGAGGGATTATGTCTCTCAGCTGGCCAGGGAACGCCTTGGGATTCCCCCGGAGGAGCTGGCCCAAGTGGCTGGGGAGAGGGAGGTCTGAGCCTCTCTGCTTAGGCTGCTGCCCCCGTGACCTGACCCCGGATAAGTGGAAGAGAAAAGACGGACGGATGGATGGATGGATGGATGGATGGATGGATGGATGTAGGTGTCTATTGTGCTGTAAGATTGTGAGCAAATTTCTGTTTTTATATCAGTTATGTACTCTTTCATGTGTTGATTGAGTGTTTTTGTGCTCTGTAGGTCCACTTCAGTTAAAAAGTGTTTGCAGAGGGAGGACTGGAATATGCATTTATACAGTTTCTAAGGTCATTTATTAGATGAAGAAAGGGTCAAATAATCAGATTACATGATGAGGTGAGAGAATATGTTTATTTAATTCTTGGTTTTCTCATCGAACAGTCTGGAATCTGGAGATGAAATCAGTGAAGCAGGTCTTCTGAGCTGAAGTCAAACAGGAAGTGCTTAAAAAAAGATCTTTACCATCACTTTATTATCTACAAAAACAAAAAAAGACCTGTGAACCTAGTAGAGCGAATGTACAGTATATCTACACTTCAGAATGTATTTCTTTGTTTTGCTGAGAGAATAAATTGGAGAAATAAAAAAGAAATCCGCCTGTACACCTTCTGAAATGTTTACTTGTAACATCACCCCATGTCTTTCAAAATAAAGTCACAGAAAGGCACAGGTATAAAACACAATAAATTAATGCAAAAATCACATTTTTCATGTGTTTTTTTATGAAAATGATCAGTACATTTGTTTTCCATTCATTTAAACCTAAAAAGCTTTTATTTTGAAAATAAAAATGTCCATAATAGGTTATTTATGATGAATCATAACTTGCTACGTGCGTTCTCTTCATACCCTTCTAATGTTTTTGTTTTGTTCTCGTTTCTTTTGAAACAGACCAGAAGTTTTCGTCTTGGTCCCCACCTCGGACGTTAAATGAAGGCAGACGCCTCCCTCCGGCCAGGAACATGAAGGGCTTATCGGGCAGCCGTTCCCAGCACCAGATTCCTTTACCTCATGGTTTGGACTACGACCCCCACGTCCACGATGTCCACGGCCGCCACGGCTCCGACTCCCGGCACCCGTCATACCTGCTCAGCCCCACGGAGAGCTGCCCTGTGGACTTGCACCACCGCTACTCGCCCCGCAGCTCCATCCACTCTGACTGCATGATGATGTCCCCCGTCATGATGCCTCCACCCGCTGCATCTGACCACATCTCCAGCAGTACCTTCCCCAGGATGCACTACAGCTCTCAGTATTATGACTCAGCCACGAGGGAAGACTGCGCCGCCATCACCGCGTCTGCCACCTCCCCAGCTGTTGCTGCTGCTGCCGCCGCCGCAGCTGCTTCCTCCCACCACGCCGGCACCAAGAGCAACCGCCTCCCAGCTAATCTGTTAGACCAGTTTGAGAAACAACTGCCACTTCACCGCGACGGCTTCCACACGCTACAGTACCAGCGCACCTCCACCACCACCGAGCAGCGCAGCGAGAGCCCAGGCCGCATCAGACACCTCGTTCATTCCGTCCAGAAGCTCTTCACCAAGTCCCACTCCTTGGAGGGGTCGTCCAAGATGAACGGCACCAAAGGCGATATTGGAGGAAGTGGAGGAGGAGCGGGGGGCTACTACCATCACGGCCACCACGCCAGCAAACACGGCAGCAAGAGGAGCAAGAGCAAAGAACGGAAGCACCGCTCTGGCGGTTGGTGGAGCTCAGATGACAACCTGGATAGCGACAGCACCTACCGCACACCCAGCGTGATGTCACGACACCACGGGGAACACGTCACTCACTGCTACCCAGACCCCATGCACAGCCACATGTCACTCAAGGCCTCTAAGAGCAACAACGATGTCAAATGTTCAGCTTGTGAGAGCATGGCCATGGCGCCGGAGGGCAGGTTCATGAAGCGGAGCTCGTGGTCAACGCTGACCGTCAGCCAGGCCAAGGAGGCTTACAGGAAGTCATCGCTTAACTTAGACAAACCCATGATGCACACAGACCTCAAAACATCACGAGCATGCCACTACCTTCAGGTGAGTGGGAGAGTTTTACACTAAAAGGTACATGAAACGCTTTAATAGAAGTGGGTTATCTTGCATTTGCAGATGTAAAGGGTGGATATAGAGATCCTTACAAGTGATGGTCTTACCCTACTGTACTGTGATAGAACTTTGGAAATACATCTTTTTTTTTGCTAAGCCCGCCCCCTGTCCCGTAGAGACCCATGCAATTAGAGTTGATCGCCATTAAACATTAGCCAATGGTGTTAGACATTCACTTACACACATGTTAATCACAACATACCTATACAGGTGCAGAGTTGGCGACCTTTCTCATGGACAAGTAAGTCTTTAAAAAGATTTATATTACACATTGGCCGGCTAGAGGTGCACGTTCATGAACGAGAGGCGTTGCTTTCCGCCGTAATCAGGGAAGTGGTGAGAACGGGTTATGGTGTTATACATTAGTCCACCACAAGATGGTGCCGTTGGATAAAAAAAGGAGGAAGAGGAGCTGGGGCAGGGGGCGTGGGGGGGGGGGGGGGGAGGGGGGGGGGGGGGGGGGGGGGGGGGGGAATCCATGGGCATCTACGTATATGATGATGACCCATCCAAGATGGCGGCATACTGCCATCTTGGATGGGTCTCCATTTGCTCCCAGTGCATTTATCTCTACTGAGGAAGGTGCTTGCCCAACTAAAAAACACATTTTATTATGCTTTTTCACAAAATCATACATGTGGTGTGGCATGATAGTTAAAGTATAAATATAAAAAAATGAAATAAATAAAAAAAATTAAATTTAAAATCCCAACAGGTAGGCTTGAAAAGTCCTACGTGATCTGTTTTCAATAGTGCGCCGGTTGTTGCAACCATAGGCTGCACAGCAAACAGGCATAGTTGCTCACTCTGCATTGACTCCAGTTAGGTTTGGAGAGTGAGGAACCCATTATATGTGGCGGCGCTGTTACGCTCTCCAGCACCCAATGGGGCGTCTACGTAGTCATGTCTGTGGTTCCAACCCTGTACTAGCAAGGCTAATAAAGTGGCCAGTGTGTTTATAGTCCTCGTTAAATGTTAAATTTAATCTGAGAACAAACCCTGAGTGCTTTTTTTTTCAATATAGCAAAAAAAAAAAAAAAAACAACACTGAGATGCTGAATTTTTACAAAACAATGACTCAGATTCAATCTAATTTTGAAAGGTTTAAACTCGTCTCATGCTCCAGCTTTCCACCAGGTTTACTGTGTCTTGGTAGTTTTGGCTTAATTTAGCTAATGTTTAGACAAACAGCCCCCTCGACACCCCTCCACATCTTCAGTCTTCATAGTAAAAAGGTTTTTACTAAAATCCTCCCATGATTTTTTAAAGCCATCCATCTTTCAGCTCAGAGTTCATTTCTGTGTTGGGATCTCTCTGGATTGCTGCTTTAAAAGGTGAAACTACACTGCAAAAAAGTATTTCTAAGAAAGTAAGAATTTTTTAGACATTTTATATTATTTTTAGTTTATAAATAAAATAAATTCTTCTGTAGAAAAAAGCATCACTTTAAGTTTATTAGCTACTTTTAAGATTTCTAGCCAAGCAACTTTTGCTAACCCCACTGGCAGGATTTTTTTACTCAAAACAAGAACATTTGGATCATATTTAAGAATACTTACCTTATATTAAGTGATACTATTTTTCTAGAGATTTTCGTTCCTTTTTAGACTAAAAAATAAGATAAAATGTCTAGAAATTTGGATTTTTTATTTTCTTAAAAAATAAGTTTTTGCAGTGTAATATGAGATAGATGCATTATATGTAAACGGTTCCTGAGCCTTTAGATGGTCTCTCTAAGATGAATCACTGACATAAATGGACTTTTGCACCATGTTCTCATTTTAGTTTCACCTGCATTAGTGAATTTCTGAAGAATCCTGCCCTGCTTGTATATTTCACTGTGCTTTCTAGGTTATTAGAGTTTCCCAGAGTGTGGGACATCACCCAGGATTTCCTCTGGTTTAGAGACCTCAGGGAGCTAAGACTCAGTCATTGTCATGGTGGAAACATTATGATGAAGCACTGAGCCAAACTGATGCAGTTAGAGGACAATAAGATTCCTGCTGCTGCAGAGAGACGTTCACTTGCACACTAATAGAAATAATTGTGGTTAAAGCAAAAGACAAACAGCGAGTAGAGCAACACAGTTCATCAAGCCTGACGTCTCGTTTGTCCTTCCCTTCTCCCGTTTCCTCCTGCGGCACACAGCGGTGAGGTAGACTAGGGGAATCACCTTTCCTCTTTGTTGCTAAATTATTATTTCATGTTTGTCAAACTGTGCCGTCTTTTTGGGCCTTTTTCATAAATAAAAAGTGGAAATGTCACTGAAACACTGGTGAGATTTAAAAAGGCGTTGTGGTAGACACAACACTGCTTGAATGATTCATAGGTCAGTGTTTAGTGTGCCAAACAAAAAGAGATCTATTCCTCAAAAAGTAGTCAAATCTAGGATAAAGCAGCCAATCTGAGCACAATACGCAACCTTTTACCTGGTTTCACCCACAGCTGTCCAGCTGGGCAACAGCTGCACCTGTTGGGGACATCTAGTGGCTAGTAGGGACAACGATCTGTCTGAAGAGGACAAATCTGAGCCAGCCTCAGGTGCATTTCATCAAAAATGTTTGAATTTCTGGATATTTATTGATTTTCTGCATCTGCAACAATCGGGCATCAGTTTAAAAAAGCGAAAAGTGAATTTTATCCATCCTAATGTCACAGTGTTGGAGATCATAAAGGGTGGAACTCCTCCAGTGTGAGTCTCTCTCCTCTCTGCTGCTCTGATTTAATGAGTCGAGTCATTAGCGCTCAAACACACACACACACACACACACACACACACACACACACACACACACACACACACACACACACACATACACACACTGGTCTGTCCAATATTATAGCAACAGTTGATCTTTGTGAGACTTTTAGTTTGTAGTCAGCATTTTCTCTATGAAAGAGTCAGTTTAAATAAATAAATAAATAAACAAACAGATTCTTATCTGTACGGGAGTATAACAACCTGAAAACGATTCTGTCCGTCGTTCGTTGTACACAGAGTGATAAGGGTTTGTTGTTTTCTTTGCTGACATGTTTCGACGTTCACTGCCGCCTTCGTCAGAGCAAATGCCGGACGTTGGTGGCGTCACTTCCTTTAATCCGCGGCTTCTCTGCTGATCACCACGTCCCACGAGTGTTAGGAAAGTTAGGAAAAGACTAGTACACCCAAAAGACTGTGTAGTCATATATGAAATACCATGCAAACATTGCAACAAAACACGAAAAATACGACATAAAAAGGAGTGTGAGAAGGAAACAAGTCGAAGACACACAAGAGCAGCAAAACAAGAGGCAGCAGAATAAAAAAATCAGCCATAACAGACCACTGTACAAGAGAAAATCATATAATGGACGGGGATAACACACGGATCATAAACACAGGGCAACAGAAATTCAAAAGATGGATCAAAGAAGCGATTGAGATATGGAGACGTGGACCCAGGACCATGAACAGGGACGAAGGAGTTTACACTCTGGACCACTCATGGGACACGGTGATCAGCAGAGAAGGCTATTTAGTGATGAACCGCTCCTTTAGACACTAATGAAGGCTGAGGAGACATTTCAGCAGTTAGGTTAAGGTGTTAAAAAGACCAACGCACAGCCAGGAGATAAGTTTTGCTTTCGGTTCTACGAACAGACACTAGGGGGTGCTAAAAACAAGCTGCCTAGCCTCCCTTTAACAACTCTTTAATAAGGATATGAGACTTTGTGTTGTTCTGTGGGCCGTTCACGCTTGTGCTTTAGTTTTGTTTTCTCACGTTGTTCATTTAATTCTGTGACTTTGGATCAGAACCGGCTTGCATATATGAAATAAAAAACACTCAGATTATTGAAATACAATTATGTTACAGAAATCCAGACAAATCGTAGCAGGAGCTAAAATATTTTGCTCTGCAGGTCAGTCTAGCCACGCTCCATTGTAGTCTCAACAGGTCTATCATTGGCTCGGTTAGGTGTAACCAATCACAGCGTTTGTAGAGAGCCGTTGGGCGGGCTTAGCACCATTACAGCACAGCTTCTTTATTTTTATGATGACGGCAGAGCTGCAAGGGAGGGAAACTACAAAAATGACGGCAGTTCAGGAACGGCGCTTGTTAGGAGCGGCTTTGGCGTCGACTTTGGACGATTTAGACTTGGGCTTTTCTTTGAGACATGAGCAGATAGAGGTACTTAAGTCTTTTATTTTGAAAAATAGACGGTAAATGGCAGACTGCCCCGTTGACTGATTTCTGTAGTGATGAGTACGTCACGTTGTTCGTTATATTGTTCCTAGCGCTGCCCAACTGCGTGTGGAGACACGCTGAAAGACAACCGTAAATTTCGCCCTACTGAGCTCTGTCTAACAGACTAATGAAGTAAGATTTAGATCTAAAAGAGGAGCTTTTTATGTTTAAATAACAGATAAGTGGACAGGCTGTTCAGGCACCTTTAGTCGTTTTTTGGAGGGGAAATGTTGGTCTGGAAATATATCTCATTTCATCATAAGATGATAGTCTGGAATGTAAGAGACAGCTGCAGAGACTGGTCATTATTAAAGCATTAATTATACATGTATCTCTCATATTAATGTTTCATATTCTACAGTCCTTTTTCACTTCTGCTGCTCTTGCATCAGTGGTGCCCGACTTAGTCAAAGTGAAAACTGAGTTAAGTTCCTGCTCTGTAACTGACAAAATGTGGATTTTCTTTTCTTGAGTCCATTCCTGTCCGTGATCGGAAGGGACCAACGTGCAAATTTAGGCCAAAAGCGTTTAAAAAGTGAAGCGTAGAGTACACACACACACACGGCAGCTCTGTCTGTGCTATAAGGAGTCTTTTCATAGCAGAGCATGCTGTAAAGTGAAGAGGCTGCAGGTGGCACAATCTGCCCTGAGTGCGTCTGCAGAGAGCGCTTCATTCAGCGGAGCAAAGAGGAGGAAGATTTGTGGCGCGATAGCGGCCAGCGCAGCTCATCAGATCTGCTCTGTTTGATGTCAGGGGTCCTTTAGGTGAATAATCACAGCTGATGAGGGCCGATCTGCCCGAGAGAGAGAGATATTTGAACATAATCTCCCTTTAGCAAGCGTCAGATCTTCACACTGATCTTCTAAACCTCTAAGTTCCTAAAAGACCCCCCAACGTGACCACATCACCCTCTCACCCTCGGCTACATCACGTTTGTGCAAATACAGCAAAGAGATCATTTTTAAAGATTTTTTCCTTTTAAAAAAATCAGACCGATTACCACCTGCACCTTTTAGTGCAGCAGCAGCGTTTGATGCTCTCTCATGCAACACAAACGTGTGATCAGCGCTCACACGTTCATAAAGACGATGTTTAATGTTCAATTAATTGATTTAAACAACCAGAAATACGCCAGTGACTCACATGCTGGTGTTATGAAAGCCCTCTCTAAATAGAAATATGAAAGCTGGTGGTTATTTTTACACCAACTAGCTTTATTGTAATGAGGCTGTGGAGCGTGAGCCCGTCTAGCAGCCCAGAGGCCCAGCTGAACACTTCTCTTCAGGTATATAACATCAAATGAGCTCAGGCGGCGGTGCTAATGAGCTGCTGCACAGCCTCCATAAGTGATGGCTGCCTTGTTAACCACAGCCCCAGATGATCAATGGTCGACCATTAAGATGAAAATGATTCTTTTCTCTTTGCTGCTCAGGTGGGAAAACGTACGCAAAATAGACGGCCTTTGATAAATAGTTTGAGTGAGGCTTTATCCTCATGCTGCAGGTGACACATGCAGAATTCTTATTCACAACATTAGCAAAGTGCGGGATAAAAGATGGAAAAGTGAGATGAAGTGCACAAGCAGTGAGTCATCCTGCTTCCAACAAGCAGAGGAGGGTTTCAATATATGTGAAAGGATTCCTTAAAGACCAAGTTCACTCGTTTTTCCAACACATCTGCACATTTTGTCAGATAAATATTCTAAAACGCTGGTGCGTTTCTGATTTACTCACATACGTCTGACGTCAGCCCTTCACCTTTTCTGTTTGAAGCCCGTCGGTCATCTGAAGTCATCAGATCCAGCGGAGTGATCTGAAAAAGTTCAAAACAACCTTTAACAACGAGGCGGAAACACGCGTAATGGAGAGCGTGTGCTCGGTGACGGGGTTAAAAAAGAGCTGTCAGCTGTTGTGCTTGGTGTGACAGCGGTTCAGCGGTGGTGGCACTGAAGCAGCCGAGCCTCTTAACAGGATGAAGTGAGTGACAGGCTGAGTGTTTGGGACACTTCAGCTCCTGGAACGGCTTTTTCAATAACAACAACCATCACTTCTGCTGGGACGGCTGACACAACCACACCAAGCGCTCTACTGCTGCATGATCAATACTGACTGAAAATGGAAACCGTGACATCTGAAGCTCAGACTGAGTAACGCCAAACAGGCTTTTATTGGAAACACTGAGAATATCCAATACTTTCTTTTTTCTTTAATCTGGATCTTGTTGGGTTAGGGTGAAGTCTAATTAAAACTTCAGGCATGAGAGGCTGTACTGTATGTTAAGCTTTAATTACCAGCATCGCTCTGTCATTAATGAAGTGTGCTGCATTAAAGGTTATGGCCTCAGGGGGGATAAGAGGCAGCCTTTGCTGTGCCAGCATATAAACAGCCAAACAGTGTCAAAAAAAAGATTGAAATAAATCCTTTAGGTATGTTCAGCAGCTCATTAGAATTCTGAGTGCTTCTTTTACAAGCTTGTTTCCACTCTTCTAAAGAGTCATTACTGCAGATGGCCAAAGTGGTCGTTTCCCATCAGAATTCAATTTATTATTCACCAAAAAGCCTTTCTTCCTCCTGCCTTTTGTCCCACTAACTGCTCTACTCAACATTTTACTCACAAGCTAAATTGGATTAACAAGCTGCATGCATCCAAGTACCCCAGACTTCTACGGTCCTGTGCAAAAGTCCCGAGTCATCCCTCAGATTTTTGTGAGCGGTGTGGCTTCTTCAGGACCGTTTACGCCTGCAGGAATCATGAAGCAGACACGACTGATCTGCGCTTTACAAAGTAAGAAACAATAAAAGAAGCCAGATTTGTTGAATTTGTGATGCTGTTGTTTACCTCTAAAACAGAAAATGGTGATGACTCATCCTGCTCTCATTGTTTTCAGTTCAGCTGCAGCTGATCAGTCAGAACAGGCTGGGCTCTGACAGCAGGATCACACCTTATTTTATATGGAACTCGTAAATATGTGTCCTGTTCCATAGGAACTCTGAACTGTGTCAGCAGGTGTGTGTGTGTGTGTGTGTGTGTGTGTGTGTGTGTGTGTGTGTGTGTGTGTGTGTGTGTGTGTGTGTGTGTGTGTGTGTGTGTGTGTGTGTGTGTGTGTGTGTGTGTGTGTGTGTGTGTGTGTGTGTGTAGCTTCTGCACCGTGCTTCCACTCCCAGCAGGCATAGAGAAGACAGGTCATTTCTCCTCTAAAATGCTCGCTGTGGTTTTCAGGGTGAAATAAATACGTTTTTGCTCAAATAGAGAAAAAAATAACCAAAGCCTCCAATTTGGAAAAGCATCTTGATGACAGACCTGTTTGAAGAGTTCACTAAGCAACATGTTGTGTGAAGGACTGACATGACTCTGATTTATCTTCGCTCGTGCAGATTTGTTGTGTTTTGTGATGCATTTGGGTGCAAAAGTTATGATGAAAATCCCAGAGAAATATTTATACCAGCAAGTGCTCTCACTGCTTTTATCTGCTGGTATTATATTATATTATGCTATATATATTACACATTTAAATTTTAAAAGTGGTCGTATAAATGCTCAACTTCATCTCCAGAAGCCTACGTAACATACATGTAAGAAAAACAAGCAAAATATTTGCAAAGTAGAGATAAAATGGTGCAAATATTTAACAAGGATGCATTTTTCTACTGCAGTTAAAATGAGCATAAAAATACAATTATTCTACAAGGAATAAAAACAAAGACTCAGGTTAGAAATCTTGGTGTCATAGTTGATTCAGACCTGAGCTTCACTGGTCACATTAAGGCTATAACTAGATCAGCGTTTTATCATCTTCATCAGTTAGCAGGACTCAGAGGTCTCATGTCCAGACCAGACCTACAGAAACTCATTCATGGGTTCATCTGCAGCAGGCTGGACTACTGCAACGATCTTCTGTCTGGTCTTCCCCAAAAAGCTGTGAAGCAACAGCAGCTTCTTCAGAATGCTGCTGCTAGAGTCTGAACAAGAACCAAGAGAACCGAGCACATCACTCCTGTTCTTAAATCTCTACACTGGTTACCAGTAAACTACAGAATCCATTTCAAAGTGCTTCTACTAGTTTATAAATCACTCAATGGCATGGGGCCAGAATACATGTCAGATCTCCTTCCAGCATCTACACCCAGCAGGGCTCTGAGATCCTTAGGAAGCAGTCAGCTGGTAGAACCGGGTCAGAACCAAACAGGGTGAAGCTGCTTTTAGCTACTATGCTGCACACAGATGGAATCAGCTTCCTCATCACCTCAGATGTGCCCCAACTCTAGAAACTTTCATGTATTCATCAGCCTTTGAGTGAATGTTTCTGATGCTGCACCTTCTGCACTGTAACTGCTCAACCTTTGTCCTTTTCTTTTTAATTTATACATCTAAATTGAATTTGTGTGCATTTTAATTGTGCTGTCACGTTGATTTTATTGTTCTTGCCATTCTTGCTAAATGGAAAGCACATTGAGTTGCCTCTGAGTATGAAATGTGCTTTATAAATAAAGCTGCCTTGACTTGAGTTCATAACGACAAAAAAATCAATAAGTCTGAAAGAGCACCTTTTAAATATGTGGTTCAGACCTGTATGGGAAGAGACCTGCTGAATATATCCAGTTAGAGCGGCGCTAAAACCACACTCCTCAAACTGGTTGATTTTTCTCTTCCTCTAGAATTAGAACAATAGAGCCGTTTCCAGGAAACTGCTTGGTTCCTCCGTCAGCAGCACAGATGTTCCTTTCTGGTGTCAGCACACTCAAAATAACGATACAGCCTTTTCTTGTATTTCAGTGCTGGCGCTCATCATTTGAGATCAAATCAAAATGCTCTGAACTACATGTTTCTAGATTAATAAAAACATTAAAATGCCAGTTCTTCCTCATGTAGCACCAGCTAGTTGTGTTAATTTGATTAAAGTCTTGTGATTCTTTGGCTGTTTAAACATTAAGATGCTTCCACACAGCATAAATACTCAAAAAGTGAATAGTTACATGTTTTTTTTTTTTATCTACACTCGGAACAGCATCGACTCAAGAAAACAGGAAGGGGTGACAGACAGCTGAGCTGTTTGAAATTTGGATTTCTTTGCTCATTGGTGGAATCAATATTCAACAAAGTTATAAAACATCATCTAACATGAACCCACTATTGTATTTATGTTGTATAGTAAACTCTTTACAGGGTTTAAGGTGTGACGTTATTTCAGGGTTTGTACCCCTGATTTAACCAAGTAGGCAGATTATGGTGAAGAAACGGCCTTATAGAGAAATATTAATGCCATAATGCATGAGCACAGGAAACGTATTTGTGGATGAAAAGTGGCAGCTGTTTTCGTCAGATTTGCTGTGTGCTTTTTTTTTTACTTGATTCATAAGTTTTCACCCACCATAGAACCAGAACATAAAGGTTGAATTTAATTTAAGTGTGTTAGACCTCTAAATAATCTCCTATCATGCAAACTCAAATATTAAAGATTATCTGTGCAAAAGTTCGGCTATTTGTCCCAAAAAAAACTCAAAAACTGCACCTCAGATCCGTCCTATTTGACATTTTGAGTTAGTGGAGAATTATCAGTGGAGTTTGATGTATAATATATGCATGATATGTAAAAGTATTTAAAAGAGTAAAAACCGATACTGATGATTTTCGATGTTCCATTTTAATGCCAAAATCAGCCGATAATATCGGACATCCCTAATGAGCAATTTAAGATTATTACTATTATTGAGTATTGTTAAGTAAAAAATGTTTTAAATATAAACTGAACACAAGTTTAAGTCGTATATAAACACTAAACATGAGAACAAAACACAAACGCTGAAGCCAAAAGGAACAAAACACCACCTAGTGGCTGGCTGCAGTGTCTGTTTTACACCTGAAATCTTTTTTAAAGCTAATTCACGTAGTCGTTATCTTGCTGCTGCTGATTAATAAAAACAGTAGGTGAGACTCTGAGCCCCACATCCTGATTTCACGGCAGCGACAGTAAACGCCATACTTCTGGCTTCACCTTTGAACGATGAAAGTACGAGGAGATGCTAGTTTTATGTGAGTGGGTGGATTAAACAGAATAAATAATTATGGCGCAGGAATTCTAAAGTGAGTTTAAAGTAAGGTTGAGCTCTACGGGTGTTGTAGGAGAAGTCAGACCTAGAGGTCGGTACAATTTAGGATAAAAGCATGAATCGTTGTTTGCTTGTCCTGCAACGTCCTAGCCTCATTTGGCTAATTGGGCTTCATCGTACTTGCAAACATTTATCCTCATATAATCCTGAATAAGTCTCCATAAACAACTATCTCAGTGGAACGTTGTTTCTTTCAGGTTCCCCAGGACGAGTGGAGCGGATACCCCGGAGATAAGGATGAGGAGATCCCATGTCGCCGCATGCGGAGCAGCAGCTATGTCAAAGCGATGGGGGAGTTGGAGGATGAAAGCGGGGATTCCGACACCAGCCCGAAACTCTCTCCTCAGAAGGCCATTCGACCAGATGCTCTTGTCCTCAAATCAGCCATGCAGAGACCCCATCTAGACTCCCAAAGGTAGGCCCGGAGCCAAAATCTGTGGGTTTGTGTTTCGGTTCATCTCAACAGAAATCTTACTAAGCAAATCATACTGGCAGAGATGGGATTTAGAGTCAGTAACAACAGGTGTAGCTGAGTTTCACACATTCAGTCACCTATAACTGCGAAGTGGCAGCTCTTGAGCGTCACACACAGTGGTTCAATTAAAGAAAAATCAAAGCTATCAAGACTAGTCACTATCTTACCTGCAACAGAAAGCAGTCAGATCAAGCTAAGTCTAGAGAATCTGGGAAAGATTCTTATAAAAAATCAAGCTAACAGCTAATCTGAGGTCAGCCCCTGCAGGGATGAACAAAGTCAACCCAAAGCTAGTTGCTAAACGTTTGCTGTTAATCGATCACTTTTGTCGTAAATCTCTGAAGTCTTTTTTAGTCGGTTTTATAAAAAACTGGCGTTTTTGTGACACGTCTGACATTCCTTGTATCAATAAATGCTGTAAATTAGATTGTGTTGAGCTGAGCATACCAGGTCAGTTTGACTACCTGGTTGTTAGAACTTGATTTTAGATGGAGAACATTTGCTGTTTGATTATCTTCTTAGTAGCTGTTGACTAATCTATGAGCCTTTCTCCCTGATTCTCCAAACTGAGACTGTTATCTACTGCAGGTAAGATGCTGATAACTCTTAACAAACTCACACTTAAATAACCTTGCGTATAACTTTTTAGAGAACACCCTATTCTAAACTAAATTGAATGAACTTATTTTTATCATATTGCATTAAAAAAACAAGTTGTATGAAACCCAGAGGGGCATTGTGCACCAATGACTCTCTCTGCCTCTAAGTGCGCCGTGCAGTTTTCTTGCCATCATCTCAGTGGGGTTCTGATCGCTTCTGCTTTTGTGTGCAAACAACAACAAAAAAGCAAAACTCTGTTGTTTCCCACATGCTGGTGGAGAATGTTTTTGTGGCTCCAAATTCTCATGTTTTCACTCAAAAACCAAGCCGTGCTCTGCAGGTTTGGGATGGAATTCCTAAGGATGTTTCATGGATGCTTAAAGGAGCAATATGTAAGAATTCTACAGTGCAATCATCACAAAACAGTCTAAAGTCTCGATCATGTCGGACGGAAGCTTACATTGAAACAAATTTCCTTCTCAGCCAGCTGGAGGGTTGTCAGCTTTTCTCCTTTCAAAAAACTAAAGAGGGACGTAGTTTTTGTTTACAATCTTTTTGAGCCCTTGAGGTTGTCGAGTTTGCACTGAGCTAACGCTGCAGCGCCAGCATTTGTAATTCAACACCGGCAGGCAAAAAGCTCCAGAGTTGTTTAAAGAACCAAAGCCAGTAAACAGGAGCGACCCAGAAGTTATTTATTGTACCCCTAAGAAGCTACGGCATCTTTTTGTTTTACTCTAATATCGAATGAATCAAGTTAAAGGCTAACAATCAGCGGAGGTTTCATTGACTGACCAATGAGCGGACAGGATGTTTCTCAGTACATCTCTGGAGGAAAAGTTAATACGTGCCATGTCGGATGTCCCAGAGCTTTACAAGATTTCACTTAACTCCAGCAAAACCTTGTGAGATTTCATATCTACCGCTTTTTCAACTCTGAACTGCTTTAATAACCTAAAATTCCCTCCAATCTGACGGCCAATCAAAACAACGGAAGACTCGCTATTCACCCTGGAACAGAGGCGTCGCTGGCTTTCGCCGCTGGCCACTTGTCGCCTCCCGTGTGTCAGATTATCAAAACGATAGTGACGAGTTTTGCTGATCGTGGTCGTTTGTCGCCTCCCGTGTTTCGAGCCCATTAGAAGCAAATAGTCTGCTCTAAAAATATCTCAAGCTACTTTAATTACCAACAACTGGATATTACAGTGAAATGTGTGTGAAGTGAATGAGTTAATTGTGGCGTTTTACTTCCTTTAGTCATTCAGAACTTTAACAACAAGCTAACAGCAAGACGGCGAACAACACTTCCTCTAATGCCTGATCGATATTACAATAATAAGTGTTCCCAACCGTAAAACACCCAAGAGTGCTAACACCAGATATGACAACGTATTTATCAACTTACTGTGTATGACTCGTCTTTGCTCGTCATCTAGAATCTTCTGGCGCTAATCTGTAACTGATGACAGCCATGAAACTCACAACGGTAGTGAGAAAGTAACCTTGTGTTTAGAAAACAGGCTGCAGTATCCATATGTGACCACAGGATGGCGTTCTTCATTCTTACATATTGCACCTTTAAAGCTGTTGAAAGACTTGTGCATTCAGTCGTGGACAGTTCTCGTGTTCCGTTTGTGGCTTCTGAACTGTGAAACCATGTCTGTCCCCTTCCCCCTTGCCCTTGTTCAGCCAGGGTTACCACTTGCAAACCCGAGATTTGCGGCCCCACCCAAGTGTCACGCTGGATCCTGCCACCACCTTCCACCCCCCTCCTTTTCGCTCTCGCAACCAGAGCTACATGCGTGCCGTCAGCACCCTCAGTCAGGCTAGCTGCGTCAGCCAGGTGAGTCTCAAAAATCCATCACACGGAAGAAAAACTCATCTTATCCGTTTTGTGGATCGTTTTGTGTAGAAACTACTTCTGACTTCTTGCCTCCAATAGCTTTTAAGTTCTTTCCATCTGACATGAAGAGGCAAAGAAAACATACAGAAACTCAACACAAAAGAAATAAAGTGATCATTTCCGTCAAAGCCAGTGTTTTAACCTCTAAACTGACATTTTCTTCAGCTTTGACGATCAATTGTTTTAGCCTGGCTTTGAGCTACGTTCTAAGACAGCAAGCATGCAACGAGCACTTTTTCTACACATCAAAGGAATATGCAGCACTGTCCAAAAACATGTCATAATTAGCTTTCAAGAAACCAGACTCTATGCTATTTTAAATGAGTCTTAAATAACCGTTCTCCAGCATTTCTGAAGGTCTTTCAGTGTTTTTCTTTAGACTTTGGTTGCTTTTTGCTCTTTTTCAGTCCTGAACATTTTCATGTTAATATTAGTTTGTGGAATTTCTCAACTATGACTTCACGCAGACACGAAAACTTCCAAATTTCGGGGACAAGTCAGCGTTTTCTTGACCTATAATTGAAAACTTTGCAAAGAACCAGAATTTAATTTGATCTGAGGGCCGTTGTCACAAGGACGCAATTTGTTGGGAATTTTCTTTTTGCTGAATTCATAAATAATCCCAAAAAATAATCTGGAAGTTGATCCTCAGAGATCTATTGGCTGAGATCTTCTGCTCTGGTAGATGATGATGCAAAAGCGTTAGTTATGTCCAAAGGGGTTGGAATGAAGGCAATTGGACTTCTTTGGTTCAAGAAACCAAAGAAGTCCAATTGCCTTCATTCCAACCCCTCTGGATTACCATGACCTGGATGACTGAGAACCTAGGGTTAGGGTTACACGTCGGTCCTGTTTCAGACACTCTTCATCTGCTGTAGAAACATTTTTAGGGCTGATCTACATCGATCCACTTTTCTCTTTTCCTCTTACAAAAGACTTTCAGAAATCTTTTGGAGAATTAGAAGATTACAAGAAATTCTAATGTCGTAGAAGCAAAGTATAAAACAAATTCGAGGCGGTTTGAAACCATTGCACAGTGCTGTTCGCTCGACCACAGATCCTTTCAAACATTAAACACACCTGTAATCTATAACTCAGCCTGTTTTGTAACGACATGCAGGCTACACCAACATCTCCCAAATCAGCACTTTCTTTTCATTTCTTTTTCGTCAAAGTGAAGACTTGATGTCAACAGTTTCATGTCTAACATTGCACCACGCGTTAACCTTTCCAGGTATGTCCCTCTTTAATACCCTGCTACCAATTCATGCAGTTGGATCGTTCTGATTTTGGACCTCGTCGGTGGCGTGAGACGCGGTCGCTGCGGTACGAAGATCAGAACCAGCAGCAAAGGGAGGAGGAGTAACAGGAGGAGGGATTTGAGTCTAAAGTGGGGTTGTGCAGTCAGCCGGATTTATTCCTGTGGGTTTTAATTTACCGTTTAATATTTTCTTACTCATAAATGGAAAAGGAGAGATTATGTTTATAGAAATTATTCTATTTTTACAGGATCTGTAGTTTACAAAAGCTCAAATATATAAAGCAACGACTTGGATCTATGAATAGAACAAAGGATAGTTTGATTTATAGTTTAATTAGAGACATTGATAGGATGTTTTGTGTAAAACATGGATTTATTTTGATGTTTGTGGTAAATTTGATGCCTTATCAAACCTTCTGTATCTTTTTCTGATCTCTTTAATGTTGTCATTTACATTTTGTTCATTTTGATCCGACATTCATTCAGTTTAAGGTCGGATTTTATGCTGGCGTTTCCTTATGCTAACCCTCCTTCATATTTGCTGTACAAAGGGGAAGAATCAAAGTGAGAAAGAGAAAGGAAGAGGAAAAATTAAGGACTGCTATTCCTGTTTTTGTCTCTCAGGTGAGTGAGACTGAGATCAATGGCCAGTTTGAGTCAGTTTGCGAGTCCGTTTTTAGTGAAGTAGAATCCCAGGCCATGGAGGCCTTGGACCTGCCTGGTTCGTTCCGCACTCGAAGCCACAGTTACCTCCGTGCTATTCAGGCTGGTTATTCCCAAGATGACGACTGCTTGCCTTCAATGACATCCTCCACTGTCACTTCAACTCTCAGATCCACAACAGGTAAAACAAACCCCCTGAAACGAGAGAGGGCTTAGTCTATTTAACCTCATACATCGTATACATGCGCACAACCTGACATACCTACATATGTACAGTGGGGAACCCTTCAGATTCAGAGATGCCAGGTTGAATGATTCCCGTTATTTTCGTTAAAATCTGGTGTTTTTATTTCATTTTATTATTGTTTCTTTAACTTTCATTAGTTTAGGTGGATTTCTTTGTTATCTTGCATGTTTCTTGCATTAGTTCTGGTTACTTCTCAAACATTAACCTAGGAAACAGGTTGGGATTTCAGATTTAACGGAGGGAATGAAGCAGATACCACAACACAGCACAGCCACATTACATGGCATGCATAACAGGAGCAGTTTGGACCCTAAGCATGTTAAAATGTGTTGTTATTTAAATGTTTTGCAAACCCTGTCAGTTACTTAGGGAGGGGTAACATCTGATATGCGACAGGGGTGTGGGAGCCTCTGCTATGCTGTACCCATGCACTGGTACATAAATGCTAAACACATAAATTAAATAAACATTTATAGAAATGAATTTAAGGTAAGTCAAGGAAACAAATAGAAATGGTAACACATGCATACACACGCTGGTTGCACAAAGGAGCTGATTTTTTATTGCTTTACTTTAAGATATTTGCACTACCTTAAATTATTAACAGTATTGCTGTATTGTGTAGCATGAAACTCTAATTTATGAGCTGCTTTTGCAGCCATAACTACAATCAAAAGAGTCTTTTTGAATAACTTTTGTCTTTTTTTCTACAAGTTTACAGTTGAGGAAACTAAATGTCAAAGGTTATATTTACAGGATAGTTACAATTGCAACATGAAATCTGCTGGTCATCCAGGTCGGGGAAACCCAAAGGGATTTGCATGAAGGCAACTGGATTTCTTTGGTTTCTTGAAGACGTTTTGCTTCTCATCCGAAGAGCTTTGTCAGTTCTGACTGGAATATGGGAGGGTCGATCTTATAAACCGTAGCTGTCTGTTGTTGCTTAACGAGCAGAAACTACCTATGAATACCCCTCCTCCCTACCCCCTGAGGAGTTGTTATACTCTATTGTGCGGGATTCGTATTGGTCAGATGCACAAGGGTGTGACCTAGACTGAAACTGTTTGGGAATTATGGTGTGTTCCAGTTGTCCTCGGAACTCGGAATTTCCGACCAGGAAATTACGTAACGAGCTCGTTTTGCGTTCCAGATTCCAACTCGGGAAAAAAATGGACGCTGCCAGTAAAGTTGCGTGTGTTGTTGTTATCTACTAGTTTAAAAATTATAGTTTCACACACAACAATCGGCAGTTGCCACATAAAACCAGAAAAAAACATTAAAAATCAAATGTAAACACCAAAACACCTGGAACAGTTAAACCATAAACACCGGTCAATTTCCGCAGCAATGTTGACGTTTTCAGCAACGTAACTATTGATAACAAGAATAAACAACAACTCGGTGCTGTTAAATAGCAAAAAGAAAGAAAGCAGAAGATATAAATGATGAAAAAAATAAAGACGACAACAACTTACTGGTCGCACTGGGCGCGGCCATCTTTAAAATGGTGATCTCGGGGTCCTCTGAAATGTACGAGCTCACAACTTGGAATTCCGAGTTCATTGCGTCATTTCCGGTTAACTGAACTCGGAAAAGCGAGTTCTGAGGACAACTGGAACGCCCCATTTGGTTCTGAGCTGCATTATAGGTGCTGGAAAGGTGAACCCTGAGGCCTCCTCCTCTATTTAATGTAGGTTTTTCCGTTTGACATAGCTTCCTTTACTCCTCTCTATATAAGCTTGACCCTCCCATATTCCAGTCAGAACTGCCAAAGCTCATTGGATGAGAAGCGAAACGTCTTCAAGAAACCAGACGTCCAGTTGCCTTCAATCGAACCCGTTTGGATTAACATGAAATCTGTTTTATTTGAAGAGAATTTTCAACATGTGATTTTAGAAGCTCTTTTGTGTTTGTTTCAACGATTAAAGCTGAACTTTTACCACATATCTGAGAGATTTGTGGGACACAATACCAGCAGTACGACCATTTAACATCTGAGATTCTTTGTGCAAGCAGATTCTTTGCAGTACCTCCCTCAGTAAGTGTATTTATTTGGTGTTTGCCTGCAAGAGTAAAGCTATGAACCCTATTGAAACATTATTCTTCTCTAATAACATGCAATCTTTTTATACCATGACCAAAGCTTTTGTACATTTTTCTGTCAATTTAACATTGGAGGCAACTTTTTTTTGGTTTTGACTTCGTCTTCCTAATGAATCTGGAGTTTTGCTTTGGAATAATTGGATTTCCATCTACAATTTCTTCCTGAGGGTAAAGGAGTGTTCTCCAATCCCACTGTCTGATTTGTTGAACTCTTTGGCTCCAAATCTGTTGGCTCTCTATGCGCTAAAACCAGCACTTTGATGATATTGTGACGTTGTATTTTTGAGGTTAGCATGGTTATTGAACTGAAACGTGGAATACGGTTTTAGCTACAGCTGCCACTGCTCACCCTGTAAGTAAATTTGTCCTTTTGGTGTACTTTTTTATGCTGTTCTCAAAGAACAGCCGCCTTCGAATCCTGTTATAGGACAGAGTTTGGAGTCATATTTTCATGGTCGTGTTTAGCGCTAGTTTAAAGTCTAATTGTAAGCAGCTTATGAACCAAACCCTGAGGTTAGCGGGCCCTTGAGTGGGAAAGGGTTCCCGTGATGCTCCATAGAGCAGACGAGCAGCAAAGCCCTCTCCATTTGACCATCCAGATGTTGAAGGATAACCAGGGGGAAAGAACAACTGGAGGCATCAGTGATGATTGTTGCAGGTATTTTAATGTTGACACGCATACATATATCTATGTATATGTGTGTTTTTGCACTGCCTTCTCAGTAAAAAAGCTATAGATCCATAGAGTTTATATAGTTGGTAGAAGCAATTCCTTCTGATATCCTCAGAAAACCAAACAACTCATAAAACCTCAGACTTTGTGACTGATTTCTTCTTAAACACCCTGAATAACGACTATTAAATGATGAATGTGATGCTGGCTTTTGTGAGTTGTTTATCATGTCTAAGTGTTTTTAGGACCATACTGTAAGTGTAAATGTTTCAGACATGTTCGTAAAATATCTTTTCATGTCGCAACCATGAAATAGTCCTGAAGTGATCACCTTGCTACTGTCTCCAGTCATTTGTCAGAGCAGTACATGTGTGAACTTTTTTTCCCCCATGAAAATGTGACTTCTTTTAAAAGTTGAACCCTTGGCAGTGAGTTTGTCAGCTGCTTCTGACTGTGGGATTGCAGCCTCTCCCTGATGCAGCCCCCTTACTGGGTCTCGTACCGCTACACATGGTCTTATCAGCCACCTTTGGACCTGACGTGTTCAATAGGGTTCATATCTGCTTCCTAACCCGGTGGGTTGTGATTCCTCTCCCTCCCTTTGCATCTTTTCTTTTGCACAAAATGGCACAAGTTTAAAGTCAGTGAGAGTCACAGAGAGAGGGGTTTCTCAAAGAAAAGAATTTCTGATTTGAAAACGGTTGATGCATTTCATTTGTCTGTTGTGCTGTGCAGTGAAAAGATGGAAAGAAGCCTTGAGATAACTGAGAAGGCAGTGTAAAACATTGTGAAAGCCTACAGTATGTGAGTTTATCAAAAATATTGGGTAAAGGATAATTTGCTTAACCCAAACAACAACCATAAATCAGTTTTTTACTCGTCCTGCCTCTTGGTGTCGTACAACTCTAATGCAGGTTTACTCCCATTTGAACAGCACAACTTTATTGGCATGGTGGGTGTTCATCTCTTAGTAGACTCTTTGAAAGCGGGAATGCACTCACATGCTGTATGTTTTCCATAGATATGGGACAATATTTCTAGTTTAGTGTCTGAATCAAATCGCTCTCCAGCTGTTCCTTTCACCATGATTGTCCTTCTGTCTGCACACTTACATTTTTCTTCCAGAGGGATATGATATTGTGGATGCGACTTCCTTGCTAAATGACGACATGATAGAGGATGATGATGGTGCTAGCTCCTCTGCCTATGCAGAGCTGGAGAGGCTGGAGAGAGAAACAGTTGCAGCTCGAAGCCAGCACAGTACCAGCTCTACTGTAACGGCCATCTCCGTCCCGCCAGCAACCCCGCCTTCGTATAGGGTCCCCGCTGCTTCACCCATAGCCACCTCTGAGCCACCAGTCCCTCAGGCCATCCAGGCCTTCAAGGAGTCTGCTAACATGGTGGCTGCCTTCAACTTGCAATGGAAGGATGAAATCTCCGCAATGCGTTATGAGCTTGCAGAGCTGCGACGAGACGTCTGTGGGGAATTAAAGACTTTTAACAGCAACTTCTTCAACTTTACTCAGTGCTACAACATGTGGACTTTATGCCGGGAACCCTGCACCGACATGACCACGCAAACGGACGACAGAGTGTCCATAGGGATTCAAACAGGCTCGAGCTGGTCTGTTAGACAACATACCGAGGACAAGTCAGTGATGTGCCAACCAGAGCCAGCACCCTTCAGCATTATGGATTTCATGGACCCACCTCGAATTGAAATCATCGAAGGAACTCCCGAGACAACGCCAGAAGGTTCGGGCAGCCCCGCCAGCCCACTACCCATCGAGGACTTCCCATGGGAGATCAACAAGAAACCAAAGGCTCATAAGCAGCCGGACACAAGCGGCCATACAGGCGGTCACAGAAGCGCCAGTCTAGAACTGTGGAGCAGGAAGTACACCAGTGGGCCCATGTCATATCTGTCTATGTCATTCTAACCATCCACATTTACCACGTACTATAAAGAGACACGAGGAGGCCAACTTTCAAAAACCTGAGATTTGTCATGAAGAGCTGGGCAATGCTGTTGTTAAATGTCCCTTTACTCTATGCAGACACAGAGTCTGTACTTTCTTGAAGACGTTACAATAATGATCAAGTCATTTTTTTATTTAACAAGTGTCTTGCTTAGCCATGGAACAAAAGAGAATGGTTTTGTTTTACATCAGAGTAAAATGACATGAAAATATGAGGGAAAATATGGCTGAAATTTTCAGATCCTCAAGTGCCAAATAGTGCAGCATGATACCCTCCACTGTCCAAAAATACAGTTTAAAAAAGCTATTAGGTGCTTTTGGACCGCAGAAACCTTTTCTTAGTTCTTATATCTGCTCAAGGAAATGTTTCCTCCTTCTAGTCTTCTTTTACTCTCTTTTTGGAGACGAAACTTTACTTTGAGAATATCCATCTGTGACTCAACTGAGAAAATTGAGCGACTATTGGTCTAGGTGACATAAGTCCCCCTTCACACTGGATTAAGACCTCAATATGCCCCCCACAATTTATACAACCTATTTGAATATGGCTGGACATCAGCAAATTTGAATAAATGTCTTTAATTTAAATGCCACGCTCTATCCATCAGCCTCAAGTTCCCATAAAGACGTTTTTCTCATACAACCACGACTGCACCACATCCCAGCCCCGACGGAAGCACAACTCTCTCAGAGTGTGTCAGAATGCATCTGACATAGTCTAGATCACACATTGCTGTGTGATGGGATCATAGCTTAATCATGAGGCAATCATAGTCAGTGACTATCAAGGGTCCACCATGGACACGCTTTAAGTTCTTATCGACCAATCCAGAGTAGTTGCAACACAACTGGAAAGCTCACTGTGTCCTTTATTTGTGCTTAAAGGCCGTTTGGTGAGCTCTTTCAGATTGGATCTTGGTCTTCATTTAGTGTGAAAGGGATGTAAAGCCCTAACCCCAACCCTGATCCTAACCACAACTCGATATTTATTCAAATAAATCACAATCCAGTTTTTATTTGTTGAACAGTCGCTAACTTTACCAGAAAAAAAAGAATAAATCTTATAATGGTATTTTTTTTCAATCCCAGTTCCCATAATCCTTAGAGATCATTTCAAACTGTGTGGTCCAAAAACACCTAGTCTCCAATGGTTGGGCACATATCGGCATGTTTCTGCACATGAATCTGAATAGATCATGTTCATTCCAGTTTCTCATCATGTAGAAACATCTTAAGCACCTACTGAAAAAATACTGTGAATAACTTTATAAAGCCTAGTTTTTTAATGAATGCATTAATTAAAGAGTAATACATTATTTAAGAATATAGTATTTACTTTTTATTCATCCTGATCAAAGCATTCCTTTTTGCCATAACTTCATTCATTTTGTAGCGAGTTTCAGTTCGGGTGTTTTCTTTGGAAATCAAAAAGATAAGAACAAAAGCTAAACTGCATAATTACAAACTCAAATCTATTTGATTCAGTACTTTGTAAAATGAACCAGATAGAATTTGTTGCTGTCTAATTCTTCCGAACATCTCAAAGGACTTTTATTCCAGTTCAGAATTGTTTACAAAATGTTAATTTGGACTGACCACTAAGCCCAGCCAGGTGAAAACGGAACGATTCACCGTGACCATAAAGTGAGAAAGTAATGGCTTCAGTTCATTGCAGCACAAAACACATTCATGTTCAAACTCTGTATATGTACAATATATAAATGTACCATTTTGTATATAGACAAACTTATATTCAATACTTCTACTGTTTGCAGTTACAAAAGATACTGTGTTCTGAAAGAGCTGAGGGGGGGTTTAGTTGTTATTGTGATTCTAAACCAAACATAACTTTTTTATAGTCTTCACCACCTAAATGTTTGTCTTTTTTCATTAGGTTCTGAAAAATTTGATAAACACTACTTTATTATTAATATTATTATTATTATAATTAAGTTGTGAATTCTTAGGAAAATTTTACCGTAATCCCAAAAACCAGTTTTTCCCTGGTAGCAATTCTTGGTGACGATTCGTATTTGCGACAAATTGTCCAAAATGTCTGAAAATTCGTACCAAGGTTCTCTTGTGAGTCACGGGTTCTTGCTCTAAACATTTGCTTGAATTTTGCGCAACAAATCTATCAATAAAGTAAGAATGTCATTGGTAGCATATGGAACGCACCTGGAACCTGTCTCGGACCCTTGTCAATTTGGTTTTTGAGCCAAGAAATTTGAGACATTTTTGGGAGGGGTTTGTGACCAAACTGTTACTAAAATAAAGGTGAATTGAAAACTAATTGAAACATAAGGGAATTTGCACAACTTTGTTTGCGATTATGTAATTTTCCTCATGTGACCCACTTGTTTACAAAGCATTACGTAAAACCTTTGTACATACCAATTCAGAGTAATTCAAACTGAAAATCTGCCTTTTTCTTTGTCTAGTTGCATCCCAGTGCCATACTGGCTGCTACATATTTTTCTAGTAATCATGCTAGGGCATTTTGCCATCTTTGAATTATAACAGTAAAACATTGGTCCCGACAAGTAGACAATCAGAGCCACTGAAGGCCTCTACCTCCTAGACAAGTCCCCAGAAATTCAGTATATAGTAGTACCACTGAATGTACTAACACCGCCTGACTAGTGATGGCTCCTGTCAAAACCTTAAAGGGTCGGAGTCCTCAATCACCTGCTACATTCGGCCAATTACTCATTTTTATCTCTTATTAATAAAATAATACTTTCTTTTTGGCCACTGCCGTTTCGTTCGGCAACATTTCTGCTGTAACATGGAACACCAAACTTCATGGAAATATGGCCAACAACAAGTCTGACAGCACGCATCCTCAAATGGAATCCCAGTATGTACCAGACTCCAAGAGGAGTTGTCTCCTAATTTATAGAAAGTGACATTTCTGCCACATTTGCACAGCAAAAACGCAATATTCAGAGAGTATTCAGACTTTAGAGTGAAATTTGTGAAACAGGCATTATAAGTGCAATAACATTTCCACTGAAGCCACATCAGTATGTTGTGCTTTTAGAGGCAGTTGATTGAATCCACAAGCCTGTTAAACTCCATGTTAAATAATAAATTGCCTCGATAATCCAAAAAGAAAACTCTATATTAAAGCATATCATGCTTTGATTTTTTGGCAACCGCCTAACCCTAACCCTAACTCAAAAGAGGTTTTGGGACAATGGAGAAAATGAACAAATAAACCCAAGTTTATTGTTGTCAGACTACTACTTGCAATACATGAAAAGGAATTTTTAAAGCTTTTTAAAAATATATGTTGAAAAAAAATAACTTTTTCATTACAGATCAGCCAACGGCTGATATATAATTAATAAATTATTAAAGAAGGCATATGACTGTGACAATATTTAGCCTATATGATTATTTATTCTAAGTATAAAAGCATTATTTATAAATAAATACATATATAGTGTTACTGTCTTTGCTTTTTTTCATTTATAACAGGTGGTTTGCACTAATTGTGACTTTTCTGTTGATTAGAATGTGGAAACAAATATAAAGGTGCTCGACGCTGGCTAGTCATGATGTCTTTCATTCATTCATTCTATGCAAGTCTTTTGTTTTTTAATATTTATCTATTATTATTAATATTATTTCTCGGTCCCATCATGCCTTCATTCAA
This sequence comes from Aphyosemion australe, assembly GCA_006937985.1. NCBI lineage: Eukaryota > Metazoa > Chordata > Actinopteri > Cyprinodontiformes > Nothobranchiidae > Aphyosemion > Aphyosemion australe. Next base: position 529,469 of record SSNS01000220.1, read on the forward strand.
GTAATTGATGCCTGAAATGGAATGAAATTCAATGAAAATGTTGGTGGCTCTGTCGAAAAGAAAAATATAGAATTTGTGTGAGTGTTTGTTGGTTTATTGCATCATTTATGTAAAACGTGAACAATAGTGTGTGTGTGTGTGTGTGTGTGTGTGTGTGTGTGTGTGTGTGTGTGTGTGTGTGTGTGTGTGTGTTTAAAATGTACACACTGACTTTAGAAAATTTTAGGAAAAAATACCTAATTTTAAATAATTGGAAAAGTTAAACTCATCATTCTCCTGAATTCAAATAAAACTTAAAGTGACAGTGTGTAGTTTTCTGGCGATAGGGGGCAGTACATACATTTCAGAGTAGTTTTATACCATATCGCCGTGACTGTCGTTAGTTTAAAAAAAACATTACTGTAAATGTTTCTGTTTCCTGTCGAGTAGAAAGCATGCAACCTTGGCGTGACTTCTCAGACTTAGATAGTCCTTCAGTTAATTCCATCGAGAGAATGCAATGCTGATGCTAGTTTTTTGGCGGTGTAGGTTCCGGATCTGCTCGGGGTTCTGCGCCTGCTGATGACATCACACTACGGCAATACCACTTGGCCAAAATATAGTGCATCGCTTTTTCGATTCTGTTCTTTCACATAGGTTTTGGAAAGAGTTTAGCGGTTTTGTTATTAAATTCATGTTTACTGCCTAAATGTTTTCGAACGTGGTAACGTAACTTCCGTAAGTCGTACGTCCAGCCAATCATAGTGTGATGTCATCGGCAGACGAAGGACCCCGAGCTGGCTCCCAGAGACTGTAGACCTGCGCCCTATGTATTTTAGACCCGATTTTATGGTTATGTTACAAAACCGCCAATTTTTTTCAACGACTGGACACCATTTTATTCATTTTCAACAACATTTTGATGGATATTTCCAGAGATTAATGGTAAATTCTACACATTGTCACTTTAAATGAAAACGGTTAATTTGGCTCCTTTATTCCAGTGTGTCACCTTTTTTTTCATGATTTAGCCCAAAGAATTTACTCTTTCCTTAACGCAGGTTGAAATGTAGCAAAAAACACAACTCTATATACAGATCTAAAAGGTATTTTAAAATTATACAAATATATATATATATATAAAGGATATATGTATATTTAAGAAAACGGAAGAAAAAATATACAGAAATTTGTTTATTGTTATTTTTAAACATGCATCCATAGTTTGTGTAATGAAGGTTCTGAACTCTCTGGTTTGTTAATATGTTGTTAACACATTGGGTTTTATTTACATTTCGTCATAATTCAGAGGTTTAATGCAACTGTGCCAACTGTGTGAAGTCCCGACAGGACGAGGGAATTTGGATGGAATCTGAATCCGTACGACTCCTTTTGTTTCTGACTTTTCTCCCTTCATTCAATCAAGATGTCTTGGATAAAACATTTTCTCTGTTCGTATTATAATATTTCAGGGATCTCAAACACAAACTGATCTTGCCAAGCTCACAATGAATCATTTTCAAAAATGAATATTTCGCTTGTTTTTTGTTCGCTTTTATTTTGTTAAAAGGATGAAAAAAAAGAGTTTGTGAAACTTTTTCCTCTTTCTTTCTTCCATTGCTTTTTGTGGTGTTTCTTGTGACTTTTGGTTTTATTGGACTTATGTGTTTTTCAAAAATTGATATAAAAGAATGGATGAAAAAATAAAAACTCTGATGTTTGTTTATCAAAATAGGGGTCATAGCTTTACGATGCAAAGATAAAACTGACTTGCAGCATTTCGTTGTGTCTAAAGTCTTTATCACACTACAGCTACGACACACGCAAGACGTCTACCTTAACCCTCTAAATATGCCTTACTCTTCTTGTGCCACCTTTTTGTTTTTGTTTATTTTTTCTTTTTTTGATTTGATTTTAGGCGCCCGTAGCTTAGCTGGGGGGCGTAGAGAGTACGGTAGGTCTGGTAGGGAACTGCTTTTATTATTATCTTCTTTTTTTGTATGTTGTTTCTCCAGTTTTTCATACATTTTGTCTCACTCGTTATCATTTTTCACCTGGAAAAATAAAAATCCATCAGAAGTCAAAAGTATTCTCATGTAAAGCATGTTTTAAACATCTACATGTTTTGACCCATTTTCACGTGGAACACAGTGGAATCTTTCAAGATTCAGTCCAAACCGCAGCCTTGTGCTAGCTCACTGGCACTTTGTGTTTTCATTTAAACCAAGTAAGAAACGAGCCTAAATGTTCCATTTAAACTTTCTTCAATGGTGGTGAACGCACCATAAGTGGGACATGCATGCTGCCTGTTACAAAGCCCATAAACTGATTACGTTGCTTTGTTTTTTGTTCTGTTTTAATATTGATTTAATGTTACGTTTCTGTTCAGATTCTTTGGTATCAGTGATTCACTCTCTTGCTTTAACCATTGTGTACTTTTTCTTTGAGTAAACAGAGGGGAATAAATCAGCAGGCAGCAGTGTGTCTTTATTTCAGGAGGTTCTGGCAGGATTTGAACCAACACCTTTGCTCTACAAACCACCACAAATCAATGGAGATCACACAGAACAACATTATGATGAAATACAAACTAAATCCTGTGTTTCACTGAGAAAATGTTTTTTACTTGTTATTTTTGAAATACGGTCAGGTTTAACATGCTAGCTAAACGTGAAAATAATCTTCTACCACTATTTCCTAATTTAGCCACTAATGGAAAATAGATGGGGAACGTTGGATTAGAAAAGCCCGACAGATCTACGACATGCTGAAAATTAGCATTCATGGCTAATGGTTGTTGGTTTAGCATCCAGGAGAGAGCAGAGCAGGTCTCAGCTAGCAGAAGCTAACCGTTAGCATTAGCAACTCCACCACACAGCAGATCTCCTCCAGGCTTGTGTTATTTGTGGAGATAAACATCAACGTTGCAGAACAGAGTCAGTGGTAGAGTCGTGTTGCTGTTAGCCAATCAAAGGAGGGATGTCCACATATCAGGAAATAAGTCTCCAAATCCTGTCGTCTTCTGCTCAGGCTAAGTTCTAGTTCCTGAAACAGGAGCACTAAAGCCCTTTCCCCCCACAAAGATCAACTCACAAGGTATTTATGTATACTAGAGACCACTGCAGATGTGTTAACAAAACTATTTGGTGAACTTGGTCTTTAATCAGTTAGTTTTAAGTATCATAGATGCAGATTCCAGAAAGTGCCAGAGCAAAAAAAAGTATTTCATAAAAACCAGGACTAACGAAAATTGACACAAAGTCCTCAAGAGAAGTTTAGAAAATTATTTCAGTCCATCGTTTTATCCTTTTTAATGATACCAATTGGTGTCATTTTTTGAAAACCTAATTTGTCGTTTTTACAGCAAGGTACAATTTTTGAGATTCGTGCATCAGTGGAATGAACACCACAGCTAAATGAGTTGGTAGCAATGCTAAAACAAAAGTGCTATAATTTCCTGCAATATCCTGGTTTTGGTTTTCAGTCTAGTGTGAGTTGCTTGGTGAACTAGATGATCGCACATTACACCATTAAACAGGTAAATAATACATATCGGTCACTTTTGTACAATTCATTGGTCAAGATAGCTTAATAACTTGCAGAAGATCCATGCATGGCCACAACGGCTTGGCCTCTCTTCCGGTCACCAGTCTGGTCACATATATCCTAGCAATATCCCGTTCCTCCACCAGGAGTTGTCTAAGGTCAACCAGCGTGGTGGTGTTGGTCTCTTTACTCAAGATGATTCCATAAGTGTTCAGTTGGGTTGAGGTCTGGACTCATCACTATCGGTTCCATACTGTCCACTACCAAATTCCCAAAAGCAGACTGTGATTATCCTGGCTCTGTGAGGGGCAGTACCCATACAGCTTGATCCACTGAACATGACGCTGCTCCAAAATCTTGGTGTCTATTGTCAGAGCTGCCAAAACCAACACAAATGGGCATGGCTGTGGCAGTCAGTCATTGTAGGCTCCTGGCATCTCCATAGGCACAACTACTGTTCATGTGCAGTCTGTTCCTCGTCGTCTGTGAGACTGTTGAGCAAATCTTGCCTGGTAATTTCTGGAAGTAGTCTCAAGTTCCTGAGTGAAGGGTGAGGAACCAGTGTTTTTGGAGTTTTCTTCCTGGGATGCCCATTTTTGCAGTCAGTCTTTGGCTTCACCAAAGTTCAGTTGCCACATTGCGCAGGCCTCATCCTGAACGTGGTATGCTGATGCCTAAAGCACACACAGACTGAACAATACACACAAGTGCAACCCTGGAAGCACTGGCCGGCTCAAAAATAAAGAGTGAATACCTGGAGCAGAATGTTGCAGGGGATTCTTGGTGCACTTTTGGGGTTCTACTCAAACGTTTAGCTGCATTGGATGCTTCTCACAAATTGTACCTCAATGCAAAGCCGACTAATCAGGCTCTACAAGTGCATAAAATACAAGACCAATTGATAGGAATACATGGTTGATTTAAATAGTATGTCAAACTATTTTGAGTTTTTTTTTTATAGCTTTGCCTAAGTGGTATTCAATCCTGGTCTTTGACGGCCAACATCCTGCATATTTGATTTGGTTTCTCAGCTAAAACACACCTGACTTTAATCAGTGAGTAATTAACAGGCTTCTGCAGAGCTTGGTGACATTCTAAACGTGCGATTCAACCATTGCAGAAAAATAACAACAACATGGTGGACCCTGGAGGATCAGGATTGGACACCACTGGTCAAGGAAAAAGTATCATATCATAAATAACTTAGTTCAGTTCTAATGTGTTTAGAAATGATGCTATTCGCTTTCAAGCAAAGAATAAAGGTGTACAAATGAAATAGAAAAACAACCGTTTACACACCAAATACAGATTCTCATTACTTTAGAAAAAATAAAGAATTGTTTCTCTATTTGCAGATCTGCAGGATTTATCATGTAGAAGCCTTTAGTGGCTCATGGGGCTCTGAGTAGTGATATTTTTAGTTGGATGTTTGTTGTGACTAAACAATGTGGAAGACAATGAAAACAAATTGTTTAGAAACTAGATTTAGGCCATTGATTTGTGTTTGGTTTGTAGCGCTAATCTTACATAGAGGTTAACCCACCTTGCATCCATGGGGGCATCACCACTGTATGTATATATGTATGTGACTATGAACAACATGCTTGTTGACTCGCCAAGAAGAAGAGACCTTCGCCAAACTATTCTAGGAAACCTCCAGTAGCATCATCTAGAAACATTAACCAGTACACACCCTCAAGTCCCAGTCGTCCCATTCATTCACTCGTTCATTCATGCCTTCACTCATTGATCTACCCATCCACCTTTGCTGGTTACATGAAGTCACAGCTTGATGGAGTTTAAATCAAATGAAAAGAGATTTCAGTGTAAATTTAGATTCCAGCTGAACTCCAGATTTATCAATGAAACATAACATCAACATAAAAACAGTGATTATTTTCTGTCATGAGAGAAAGCCAATGAGTCCCACCTTGATTTACCTCACCCTGATATAATGATCATATCGTTATGCTTGATTAGGAACCTTTAGTTTGAAACATGACTTTCATAAAACCAGACTATGTTCCACCTGATATCCACTCGGTTTTAAAATTAATTAAATGTTTGATATTTTATTTTACCTTTTGTGTTTTTCTTTTGTTTTATGATCTTTCTCTGTTTTTAAAAATCTTTATTCACTTGTTATGATTTTTTAAATTAATTTGTTTAATTATTTTCTTTGTCTATTAATCATGTTTTAAATTAGATTTTTTTTAAACACTTGGTGATTTTAATCGGTGATGGGTGCTATATTAATTAACTTTATTTACTTACTGTATTATCCATCTTTAAACATTTTTGTAAATTATTTTTATATAATTTCATTTTTTATATATTGAAGCTAAACTAAAAAATTCAAAAAATATTTAAAATTAGTATCCTACATTATTTTTAGCATCATGTTTTATTTGTTGGTTTTGCATCATTGGGAACCAACCAATCAGCAACACCAACCATCAACATCCAGTGAGTCAGACTAAAAACGAATCAGTCAATCTGATGCGCTATGATGTCATACAGTTTAATATAATGTAATATTATAGGATACAATGTCATACAATACAATATTATACTATATGATGCAATTCTTTATATTCCCCTTTATAAAAACAGCAAATAAAGTAAACTTCAAAGTTCCAAAAGATGCATTAATGAAAATATGTACAAAAAATTTAAAGAAAGAATTAAAGAGGAGGTTCACCGAGTAACATCAAATATGCCAGGAGAGAGCAGAGCACATCTAGAGCAGAGCTAGTAGAAGCTAACCATTAGCATTAGCAACTCCACAACATGGCGGAACACGTTCAGACTTTAGTTATCTGTGAAAACAAGACATTAATGTTGTATTTTTTTACCCAAGAAAGCATGGAGGCAGCAAAAGAATTGTGTTGCTTTTAGCCAATCAGAAGCAAGATGTTTGCATATCATGAATATTAACGAGTAAAACTCCAAATCCTGCTGTTTTCTGCCGTCGACTCCTCCGGCTAACTTCTACTTCCTGAAACAGGAGCGCCAGAGCATGTTTTCCCACAGAAAACGACTCAAAAGGCATTTATTTATACTAAAGAAAACAGCAAATTTATTGAATTAAAGAGTGTGTGTCCACTATCAGGGATATCAGGGCTGCTAGCATAATCCCTATGGTATCAACACGCATGTTGTGCAAATAAATTAGCATTTGAAGAAATCAAAGAAAATGGAAAACTGGAAAAGATTAATGAAAGAAAATGTTTTTGAATAAATTAATTAGTGCAGTTTTAATGAAAGTTGTCACACAATTCAAGTTTATTACCAACAATTATCCTAAGTGTATAATAACAACAACAATACACTCGCATCGCCTAATGTGCTCAAAGGTCTGTTTTGAAGAGTGTGTTTTGTCTTTTGTACATTTTTGCATTTACGCCACATCCATTCTGTTCCATTTTCAGCCCCCATGTTCATTAAGAAGCTCATCAATCACTGCATTCATGAATCCACACACACCCTGACTCGCGTAGCCTGGGCAGCATCTCACCAGCCTCTTTGCCAGTCCGAGTCCTCGACTTTTGGCAAGAACAGCCTCTCGCCCCAAAAGGAGGGAGTTGGATGCAGCGGAGACACAATCAGAAAATCTTTCGTAATTTTTCTTTTTTCCTGAGAAATTCTAAGAGCTGAAAGCAAAAGGAGCAGGTTTGAGAAGTCTTGCTGGAAACACAGGAGAGTAAAGGTCTGTCCCATTCTCTGGAACTAAATTCTTAAAAGGTCATTTTTAACTTTACATGAAGCCTTTTCATGTTTTTAGGTCATTTGATGATAAAATACCTCAATTATCAATTGGCGATCTTAACATTTGTCAAAATTAGCATGACGGTAGATGAAAATTTCATTTTTTTATGCAGCTGTGTTTATGACCTTCATGTAAAGTGTGATTTGAGCTCACGGAGCCAACAGCAAATACAAAGGCAGTAAGCTGACAGTAAAAGTAAGTGCAGTGGTCATTTTCCTACTTGGAAACACAAAACTTCAAAGAGCTCCGAAAACTTTAGTGCAGCATGCATACCTGTGATTAAAACTGTGGGGTGCCATTTGTAAAGTCAAACAGACAGTTATAACTTAACAGCAATATTTTGGGATATTTAGCCTATAATAAGAGGGAAAAAATTGGAGTTCATTTTTCAAAATAATATTTTCACCATGTTATTCATACATTTATAAATGTTAAAGTTCCCAATTATATATTTATTTAGCAGGTTAAATATTTAATTTGGAGTTAAATATTTATTTTACAAACTAAATATTTAAATCCCAGCTAACTATTTATTTTGGAGCTAAACATTTAGTTTGCAAAATCAATATTTACATTTAGTGTCAAAATAAATATTTAGCTGGGATCTAAATATTTATTTTGGAAAATAAATATATAATTTGGAGGTAAATATTTCGTTTACAAACTAAATATTTAGCTCCAAATTAAATATTTATTTTACAAACTAAATATTTAGGTCTGATCTAAATATTTAGTTTGTAAATTAATATTTATCTCTAAATTAAATACTTAGCTTGCTAACTAAATATTTACTTGGGAACTTTAAAATCTATAAATGAGAACATTTGATTTAATTTAGTTTAGAGCTAAATATTTAGTTTGTAAATTAATATTTATCTCTAAATTAAATACTTAGCTTGCTAACTAAATATTTACTTGGGAACTTTAAAATCTATAAATGAGAACATTTGATTTAATTTAGTTTAGAGCTAAATATTTAGTTTGTAAATTAATATTTATCTCTAAATTAAATACTTAGCTTGCTAACTAAATATTTACTTGGGAACTTTAAAATCTATAAATGAGAACATTTGATTTAATTTAGTTTAGAGCTAAATATTTAGTTTGTAAATTAATATTTATCTCTAAATTAAATACTTAGCTTGCTAACTAAATATTTACTTGGGAACTTTAAAATCTATAAATGAGAACATTTGATTTAATTTAGTTTAGAGCTAAATATTTAGTTTGTAAATTAATATTTATCTCTAAATTAAATACTTAGCTTGCTAACTAAATATTTACTTGGGAACTTTAAAATCTATAAATGAGAACATTTGATTTAATTTAGTTTAGAGCTAAATATTTAGTTTGTAAACTAAATATTTACCTCCAAATTAAATATTTAGATCCCAGCTAAATATTTATTTTGGCGCTGAACCTAAATACTGATTTTGCTAACTAAATGTTTAGCTCCAAAATAAATATTTAGCTGGGATCTAAATATTTAGTTTGTAAAATAAATATTTAATTGTAAATTAAATATTTAGCCTGCTAACTAAATATTTAGTTGGGAACTTTAACACTTATAAATGTATAAATAACATGGTGAAAATATAACTCCCATTTGTTTCTCTCATGATAGGCTAAATAACCCCAAATATTGCAGTTAAATTATGACTCTTTGACGTTACAAATGGCACCCCATATAAACTGCATCAGAAGCATGTTTAAAAGTCAAAATGGAGAACAGAGACAGACTGTCTTGCTTTCCAGTTCAGAAGTGTGTTCTTTGTCTGTCACCACATTATGTCTGACACTCACTGTTTAAACCTCTTTCAGTTACCTCGATAAAAACGCCTCGAGATTCTGACCTCAAGCGTTTTTTGACCGTTGTTACAGACTTATTCTGTGTAGCTGTCTCTGGTACTTCATACATATTTCAGTACGGTAAAACGTTTTAAACAGTATCTATACATTTAAAAGACATCATTTTAATGGGTTTATTTGAATATAAATTTTTAATTTGACTCCTGCTCTTTTCCTAAACAAATACAAAGAGCAGAATATTGACCTTTTGGACGATGCATGTTGTCTCATGCTCTGTGTTTAAGTCTGTCTCCGACTCACCAGTAGAAAAAAAGTTTGCACTGATCATTAAATCGTGTTTTAATACATCAAGGCAATGCAGATGGCAGCATTCCTAAAAAACACGAATCTTTAAAGCTTTGGACATGCTGCCAAATCAAAGTCTGGTCACTATTGTGACTTTTGACATTTTTCTGAGGCATCCTGCAAGTTTAAACAAAATTAAAACACAATCAAAGCAGAAATCATTTAAATTTAGCTGATAGGAAATGATTGTTTCCAAGTTTTGGAGGAATGTTGACTACAAGCGCTGCCTGAACGGTTAGAAGCTTCAGTGCCATGAGGATGCTTGAATTTAGAGAAGGAAACACAGATGTTGTTGACTTTTTTCTCTAATCTCCAAAGTGAATCATTGCTTTAACTGGTTACAGCAAATAAATATCATTAAATGTTCGTATCAGATACATATCTGTGTTTCTTTTTCATGTAATTAATCTCAAAAAGGAGAAACAAACATAAAATCCCTGTTTGTGTTTTATTTTTGGATTTCAGCGTTTGCTGTCCCTACATTTTTACCCGTGGATGATTTACGTGTTTTCTTGTGCGTCTCCTTTTCTCTAATCAACTTTACTTGCTTCTTGCAGGGATTCAGTTTCGTCTCCCGACTTCGTGCAGCGTGGACCGCGCTCAGCCCCCTCCAGGTAGCTCTGCTAGATCCACTTTTGTTTTTATTCATCTTTGCTGACTTTTCTGTTGCAGGCACAAAGAGGCTGGATTAATAAAAAATCTCCCAAAAAATGTCCCAATTAAAATGACATCACATCTGTTGCATAAGCTGATTGGTCATTGCTGTAAACCAGTGGTTCCCAAAGCTTTCAGCTTCAGCGACACGTATGATCCCAAACATCACTGACTGGATGATACCAGCAGTTCAGTATGAAAGCTGGATAAACCAGGGCATGAGCTAAATACTAAGCTGGTACAAGTTTACCACCTGTAGTTCATGGATCGTCCACTAGATGTCAGAAAACATGTTAGATAACCTGAGTGGGTCAGATAACCAGTTTTCAGGTACCAACAAACACATTTTTAATGTAAGGGGCAGATCTCCTAAAGACACCCTTGGTTTGTTGGACTTGATCTGTTCTACGTGCCTCAGTAGCAAGCCAAGGGAAGGAAGTGTCACAAAGGGAAGGCAGGTGGAAGGGGAGCAAAGGACCCTAGGAGCTAATGAAAATAAAAATCGCTTGGCCCAACCATTCCTCATTTAAAGGCTACGTTCACTAAGAACCGATTTTAACTTGTGATGTTTGAAATATGATCAGCCCCTCTGCGTTTCACGTGCATCCAGAACTAAAAAAATAATCTTCAACCCCTACTTCCTGCATTAACTGCCGAAAAAGAAAGACAGGGAAATGGTCAGATCAGAAAAAAATAGTCTCCTCTACGTCACAGGGGAAATTTTTGCATTCATGGACTCTTGTGGCTAGCGTAACACTGTTGACTTAAGGCCGGAATATACTTGTTTTTTAATGACGCGTACGCGCGTTTAAAATGGCTGCCAAGCGTAACTTTCGTTCATTTGAAGTGTCGTTTGTGCGCGTCCCCCCGAGAGTAACCAGTAGGTGGAATAAATGAAACAAGTACGACACACCATTGGGGCTCCATCTCTGGTTTAGAGGTCTTTCACACTATCTACGATACCGCTGCTGTCTTTTTTTCTGCCGTCATCTCAAATTGAACCAGTTACTGATTTGGTCTATTGACGCCATGTTTGTTTTGGTTGTACCCCACAAACCCAGCTCTCTAGCCGGTCTGAGTACTTGAGTTTGTCCCATAGTGGAATCCTCCAGTACTACGTGCAGGGCAGCAGCAAGAAGATACACAAAGACGCAGCCTGCTGCCTGCTGCCTGCACCAACGCAAAGTTAAAAAGCAAGTAAATTCCAGGCCTTAGCTTCCAGGAGAGAGCAGAGCGCGACTGGGCTAGTTGAAGCTAACCGTTAGCATTAGCAACTCCACCACACAGCAGAACTCCTCCAGGCTTGTGTTATTTGTGGAGATGAAACATCAACGTTGCAGAGCAGACAGAGTCAGTGGTAGAGTCGTGTTGCTGTTAGCCAATCAGAGGAGAGATGTCCAACTATCAGGAAATCCTGCCATCTTTATAGAGACCTCTGCAAATGCAATAACATAACGAGTGTAGGCCTAGTTGTGAACGCAAAATAAGAATCCAAACGGTAAGAAACAGGATTAGAAGGTTTTCTGGAAACAAAAACAAAACTATGACACGTTTTCATTCCATGACATTTTGCTTTGTTCAGTCCTGACTGCTCCCAGCGTGTGTGTGAGTGTGTGTGTGTGTGTGTGTGTGTGTGTGTGTGTGTGTGTGTGTGTGTGTGTGTGTGTGTGTGTGTGTTTACTCATCAGATCAGAGCTGTAGAGCTCATCCAACTCAAACACGGGCAGAAACAACTGACTAAACAAAGGACTAGAAACTTCCCCGCTCCTTTTGCATCATTCAAACTATAACGTTACATTTCACAGACAAACCTGCTGCAGCCGCCCCTCAGCCTGTGATTTATGGGGTTTAAGAGCTGCTCCTGTGTGTGCTGAGGTGGATAAAAGAGTCCCTGCGTGGCAGCAGGGCTTAAAGGGACATCTAGATGCTGCCGACATCCTTTTCTGTCCCGGCTTTAGGTCAAAGGGAAAATAACAGCTCCTCCTGACTGCTCTGACAGAGACATTACTCATGCATCTGTAGGAAGTGATGCAACATCTGGAGAGGCGTTTTATATTCAGCTCAGTCACAGAACTCACAATGACTCGCCACTTTTGACTCAGATTAGATCCAGGAGATTTGATGCAGCTTCAAGAAAAACAAAAATCCTCAAATCAATTCTTTCTGCTTCTTGAACAAACCCAGAGTCGACGATTTAAAAACCAACAGAACATAATTATGTAGACGAATCAGTTTAATATATAATGATGATCTATAAGAAATCGTCAGGGTTAGGATGTAAAATCCTGTATTTAGATCATAATTTGTTCATATTTTAGAGGGATAGAGTCACATTCTACATGGGGACACCTAGTGGCAATTTAATGGAACTGCAGTGCATTTAATTCCATTCCCTCCCTCTCTAACCCACCCTGAGGAGGACTCATTTGAAGCTTATGATGAGGCAGTATCCCAACCCAGGTAGTTGTCAGATTAAACGGTTTCACCCTAACAACATTAACTCAATTAGATGATTGCATAATTACGTCCGGAGCAGAAACAGGCGAGAGAAACAAACGTGTCTCCAAATGTCAGTCCGTTTAGAGACGCTAATAAAGCGTCTTCGTTAGTGACCTGCAGTGGGAGTACAGCCACGTTCATTACTTTGGTAAAAAAATAACAAATACAGTGAAAATTATCTGTGTGACTGTTGAGTTTCATCCTCATTTAGACAGAAAAATCAGTTTTAGTTACGTCACCAAGAAGAATTCCAGTCATTTTATTTCTACAGCACTTTACCACTCAGCAGGGCAGCTGACCAAAGTGCAAAAACAATTAAAACAGAATTTATTATTTACATTTTGCAATTAAAGCTAAGAAAATCTGTTTTTTGTTTGTTTTTACTCCCAAAGACTTATCAGTTATATTTGAACCGCTAAGGGAGAAATAGTCTCTCTTTGGTGTTGAGGTCAAAACGAGGTACAAGACTAATTATTTCTGATTCTAATGTGTTACTCTGAGTTTTTCCTGCAGGCTGGACATGAAAATAGTCTCCTCCACCTATCTCCTGCATCAGCTTCTGATAGAAAATAGACTCTAGGTGAAACTCTAGGATTAGAAAATCCTGACAGATCTACGTCACACTGTCACTTAACATTCATGGACTCACCCATCTTGACCCACGACGGGGAAGGCTGTTGTTGGTTTAGCGTCCAGGAAACAGCAGAGAACGTCTGGCTAGTAGAAGCTAACCGTTAGCATTAGCAACTCCACCACACAGCAGAACTCCTCCAGGCTTGTGTTATTGGTGGAGATAAAACATCAACGTTGCAGAGCAAACAGAGTCAGTGGTAGAGTCGTGTTGACTTTATTTTAAAATGTGAAGTTTGATTTTTATTTAACAATGAAAATGCATAAAGCATAAATGTCAGGTCATTTAAAGATATGTTTTATAATAAATGTTGATTATTTAAAAAGTAATTAAATAGAAATGGTATTTTTAAATTTTTTATGAGCTGCTCACCTATGTAGCTCTATCCTGAGTCTATAATCCTTTTAAACTGATTCCATTGAGTAAACCTGTGAGGGACGGGGTCTATTTAAAAGATTCCCCTGCAAAGAATTGTGGGATATATTGCTAATGTAGACATGCATAAATCAAAAGTGTATGGACCAGCATTTCAAGGTTATTGTAACAAAAACAGGATTTAGCTTTTCCCACCGTCAACTCACTCAATTAAAAAAATACAGTTTAATAAAAGTTAGAATACACTGTAGTAGTTGGATTTTATGATTCCAAACAAACAGGTAAAATGGTTTTACTGGTTTGACTTCCTAATTCTTGTCATACTGGAGCAGGAAAAGGCAGAAATCTTTTTTTGATTCTGTTTTGCGCTGGCAGCAAGCAGTTTGTAACATTATCAGTTTAGAAACGGAGTCAAGCACGTTCAGTGAGTAATAATAGAAAGCGTGAAGTGAGGTTCTGTTCTCTGTGAGTCATTCTGCTCTTTATGTTCTGGTAGCCGCCTGCTGAGGCTTCCAGAACTCCGACGCTTCGGTTTGGGAGGAAGTCGAGTCTGGATTCAGTTTGAAAGCGTGTCATCTCCTCTTGTATTGTACCGTAATTACCAGGAATCTAAAGCTGTGTGTGTGTGTGTGTGCGTGCGTGCATGTGTGTGTTACAGCTGCCTTTAGAGCAGGTAAAGACTGTATTATATCATGTAATCAACCTGCTGATTATCAGATAAGATGTAAATGACCAGATGTGTTAATGAATGAGGAACTTCACACGTAAGCGACGAGAGGCAAAGATCAGAAACACCACAGCAGTCCAAAGTGCAGCTTGGGGGCCGTTGGTGGGCCCCAGAGCAATTTAGTGTGACCCCCCCATTAGCATTTCTAAAATGATGAATTTTATCTCTCCAGTAAGCTGTTAAAGGGATATTCCACCCCTAAATGAAATAGCCTCCTGCCAAATTCCCCAGAGTTAGATAAGTGGGGAAAAGCATTTTGTAACCAGTCCATGTTCCATTAGCTTTAGCTTAGCATAAACAATGTAAGTGAATATTAGGAGCTGGCATTTAGTTGAAAACATGTTTCTAGTATTAAAATAACACTAAACAGTTTCCAGCTTCTCCCTCCTACTGGTTGAAAATGGATTTGCAGCTACTGTAAACAACCCTGCTGTAGCTAGCTAACACTGCGTAACGAGCTAACACTGACATGAGCCAAGTGTTACTAAATAAGCCACGAAGTAAAAAGATCCACACTGTTGGACAAAAATATTATTACTCACAAGTCCAGTAGCAACAAAGCCAGGTCACCATCAGTCCGTGATTTTGTAGCCTCCTTTAGCTCCCTCAAGCTAGCGTAGGCTGCATAGATGTTCACTCTGGTTTTAGCTCTTTGCTTCACCTCCAGAGACATTACTCTGTTACTTTTACTTCCAGGCTCCGCCATGATGCCAACAGAAAAAGCAAACTTCTTTTTTCTCTTGTGTTTTTTAGTGACGGTCAGCCAACTGAAAAAGCTAACGGCTAGTCTTTTATTAGCTAGTGGTACAGGAAATAGCTAACAGCTGTTAAGCTGGTAAAGAGCGCCCCCTAGGACACCTATCGGCGCCACAAAAGTGTTAAAGGTGCAGTTGATGTTTTTTCTGATTCTAATGGGTCACTCTGAGTGTTTCATGCAGGCTGGACATGAAAATAGTCTCCTCCACCTATCTCCTGCATTAGCTTCTGATAGAAAATAGACTCTAGGTGAAACTCTAGGATTAGAAAATCCTGACAGAGCTACATCACACTGTCACTTAACATTCATGGACTCACCCTTCTTGACTCACGACGGGGAAGGCTGTTGTTGGTTTAGCGTCCAGGAAACAGCAGAGAACGTCTGGGCTAGTAGAAGCTAACCGTTAGCATTAGCAACTCCACCACACAGCAGAACTCCTCCAGGCTTGTGTTATTGGTGGAGATAAAACATCAACGTTGCAGAGCAAACAGAGTCAGTGGTAGAGTCGTGTTGCTGTTAGCCAATCAGAGGAGAGATCAGATGTCCAAATATCAGGAAATAGGACTCCAAACCTCCAACTCTGATCTGGCTCACATCTAGTTGCTGAAACAGGTGCACCGGAGCTTTATTCGTTCAGATCAGTAACAAATTACAGGCTAATTTCTGGCATTAATTCTGTCATTCTGGTGCATTTAAATGACACATTACCCATTTATAAACCTACAGTGTTGTATGAGACTGTTTAGATGTTGCAGCGTCCAAATTCCTACACCACCATGCCTGCGCTGTGATTTACCAGTTCTCAGGTTTTCCACTCATGCAGAGCAATGCAGCAGTAGCAAATGTGTAAAATCCATTTGAAGGAACAAAAGTAGGACTTTTTTGTTTTTTGCAAGAGTTAATTTGTCAGTGATTTCTGGTAAGAAGGCTACTTCCTGTTTCTAGAGACACTTTAAAATGACCAGAAAAATCATATGAAGGTGGAAATGAGAAGTTGCACATTAATCTAGACCAAATACAAAATGGTTGTTGTCCTAAACAGTAAAATGTGTTAAATCTGACTTTGCTTGCTTGCCACATAGTAAAACCAGAGCTGTTGAGCTTTAGATCTTTAAGGAACATGTAAACAATGGAATCATTAAACCATTTCACTACATACATCTATCAAGTCACAGCAGGAAACCCTAATGATGGTTTGTTCCGATTATTTACTTTCTTGGGACACTAAGGGGAGCTGAACCATCATTAATGCAGTTAACACACCTGAGGTTTGGTAACATTTCATTATTAATAAAATATTTACAGCCAACATGTTTGGAATAAAGTAAAGTTGGAGAAAAATTTGGAATGTTGCCAACCCTTGTGATAAAAGACATTTACAAACCAAAAATAAAACGTTCCCATGATCCTTCATTACACTTCGAGAGCTGCCGTTTTTCCACCTTGCTTTAACCGCTCTGATGCCCAGTCTCCCATCATGCACCTCTGCTCTATCACACCCTGTGTGATGCCGGTGAACTGCAACATTTGCCTTTGTCAGCTTCTGCCACATTATTCATCATCATTATTATTTTTTATCCTCCTTTTGTTCCGTCCTCTTCCTCTCATCCTGCTTGTGCTATCCAGCGGTATCATATCCTCCCAGTTACAAGAAGACCCCACCTCCTGTGCCCCCGCGCACCACCACCAAGCCTCTTATCTCTGTGACAGCCCAGAGCAGCACAGAGTCCACCCAGGACGCCTACCACGAAGGCAGGCATCCCCGGGGGGGCCTGTGGACCACGGACAGCCTCGGTCGCCCCATCTACAGCTCCATGGACAGCCTGGACAGCACCAAGGCCGTCACCATGGCAATGGAGTCTACTTCAGCCAAGAGGCACGCGTCCTTAGGCAGCCACACCTCGGTCCAAACGTGCGACAAGGCGGTTCTGGTGTCCAAAGCTGAGGAGTACCTCAAAACCCCACGTTCCTCTATCGGCATACAGGTGACAAGACGAATCACCTTGTGTGGCGTTGGTTGGTGAGACAGCAGACTCACTTTCTCTGTTCTTGTTGGTGTGCTGCAGGTGGAAAGTGTGACAGACTCCGAGGCTGAAAGTAAAGGTCTTCCTCAGTTTCATTCCATCGGAATCCAAGTGGAGGATAAAAAACACAGGTGTGTGGAACAGGTGAACGCGTCACAACAGGTGCCCTCTTCATCCTAACATCAGGATACTTTCATTCCCTTATTGTCCTCATCAGGCATGGGAGGTTCAAGCGCTCAAACAGCGTGACCACAGCGGTGCAGGCAGACCTAGAGCTGGAGGGCTTTCCCTCTATGGAGGACAAGAGTCTGCAATTCGGCGGCGCCTTCGGACGCCACTCTGAGCCCAGCACGCCAACGCAGTATGGAGCCATCCGGACGGTACGCACGCAGGGCCTGTTCAGCTACCGGGAGGACTACCGGCCTTCGAGTGGGCCTCCCAGCCCTCAACCCGAACCCTGGTTGATTGAACCAAGCCTGGAGAGCACCGACTCGGGCCGGGTGTCCCCCCTCCGGAGGGACGGCGGCTGGTTCATGCAGCTTCTTCACAACGAAACTAAACGACTGGAGGGATGGTGCAAAGAGATGGAAAGAGAGGCTGAGGAGCACGACCTCTCCGAGGAGAGTGAGTTTTGGCGTTCTCAGGTTGTTTATCTTTAATCTGTGCCGATGTTATCAGCTGTGATGGTGAGCTGTAATGCGAGTAGATGGGATTGTTCTGAATGACTGAAAAACATGGCTCAACATGGTGGCTGTTGCCAAGCTGTCAGTAATAAATCCAGAATGTGTGTGTGTTCCAGTTCTAGGGAAAATCCGGAGCGCGGTTGGAAGTGCTCAGCTCCTAATGTCTCAAAAGTTTCAGCAGTTCTACTGGCTGTGCCAACAGAATCTGGTGAGTCACCTTTGAACAACGCACGTGCTCGCTGTTAACCGTCGTAGCCAGAAACCCACAGATCAACGGGGCAAAGATGCTCATTCTCCGAGCTTTGAGGTCTGACGCCGCGCTTCCAAAAATAGAGCCCAGAGATCGATGGAGCGGTAGCTCTGCTGGTATCGACCCCTCTGTTGACGAGAGGGGAATTCCAATAGGAAGCAGCACCTGAGTTGAGGCAATCCATTAATGCACACAGGCAGCAGGTTGAATGGGAACTCAGAGTTTGAATAATGGACCACCTCACCATCTCCCTGTTCAGCCTCCGCGTCACGTCTACAGGAATCTCATCCCTTCTCCAGAGTCAGCACATTTTGGAATATTTTTGGGTGTGTGTTAGAAGTGGAGAGGCGCTTAATCACACCCCTCTAAAGGAAGGTTAATTAAAACAGAAATCTAGAATGAACGCTCGTGGAGGCGGCTCTGTGTCTGCCTCTGGGTTTCGTGTTTAGCTTTCTTCTGAATGATTTTGGGTCCGCTCTCTCCCTCTCTCCCTGCAGATAATAGGATGATGAATTAAGTTGAACATTGGTAGTGACAAGTCTGAGATTGCTCTGAGCTTTCAGACACGTCTGAAGGGAAGGAGGAGTCTGCTTCACCTAGTGGATGGAAAAGGAACTGCATCCTGTTCCTGTAAAAACTCCCAAATGTTCTGAACTTTGACTTTTTGGATACTTTTAATGTTTAAGTTCTCTGTTTGCTGAGTTTATGTTTGTTTGACTTCTGAGTCGCTGATTTGACACCAAAAGTTCAAAAGTTATCTTTATCGAATAAGAAAAAAACGGTTGCTGCAGCCTGCTGTAGCTAGCGCTAACAACAAGCAAACGCTAACATGAGCCAACTAATACTAAAATAAACCACGAAGTAAAAAGATCCACACTGTTGGACAAAAATATTATTACTCACAAGTCCAGTAGCAACAAAGCCAGGTCACCATCAGTCCGTGATTTTGTAGCCTCCTTTAGCTCCCTCAAACTAGCGTAGGCCGCGCCGATGTTCACTCTGGTTTTAGCTCTTTGCTTCACCTCCAAAGACATTACTCTGTTACTTTTACTTCCAGGCTTCGCCATGATGCCAACAGAAAAAGCAAACTTCTTTTTCTTCTTGTGCTTTTTATTGGCAAACTGAAAATGCTAAATGCTAGCATAACAGCTAACAGCCGTAAAGCAGGTAAAGAGCGCCCCCTGTAGAACACCTACCCGCTCCACAAAACTATCTAGTGTGGTTTTTGGTCAGCAGAGGGCTGCAGAGTGGTGTCAGGTATGAAACTGGTCAAGTTTCTAACTCAACAATCACTGAGATCAACGTAAAGCTCTATGGTGCATTCCAGTTGTCCTCGGAACTCGGAATTTTCGACCAGGAAATGACGTAACGAGCTTGTTTTGCGTTCCAGATTCCAACTCGGAAAAAAATGGACACCGCTAGTAAAGCTGTGTGTGTTGTTGCTCTGTATGAGTACAAAGAGCTAATAACAAAGTATTCTCTGCACCTAAAGTCCCCCGAGGAGGAATGCAGGAAACGCATAGATAGTGTCACACACAACAATCGGCAGATACACACATAAAACCAGAAAAAAACATTAAACATCGAACGTCAAAATGTAAACACCAGGAACAGTTAAAAAAACATAAACACCGGTCAATTTCGGCGGCAATGCTGACGTTTTCAGCAACGTAACTA
This sequence comes from Aphyosemion australe, assembly GCA_006937985.1. Classification (NCBI taxonomy): domain Eukaryota; kingdom Metazoa; phylum Chordata; class Actinopteri; order Cyprinodontiformes; family Nothobranchiidae; genus Aphyosemion; species Aphyosemion australe. Next base: position 549,194 of record SSNS01000220.1, read on the forward strand.
TTGATAACAAGATTAAACTACAACTTGGTGCTGTTAAATAGCAAAAAGAAAGAAAGCAGAACGTATAAACGATGAAAACAATAAAGACTACAACAACACTGGGCGCTGCCATCTTTAAAATTGTGATCTCGGGGTTGTCTGAAACAAACGAGCTCGCAGCTCGGAATTCCGAGTTCATTGCGTCATTTCCGGTTAACTTATCTCGGAAAAACGAGTTCCGAGGACAGCTGGAACGCACCACTAGCTTAAAGTGTTGTTACTTTAAAGCAGCCCTGAATCTGGTCCCCAGACAGATTAACAGCTCTTCACTCCTGGGAGAGAGGACTGAGGGTCTGAAACACAAACTAGCTCCATTTTCTGACAGACTTAAAGCTTTTTTTTTATTGAGAAACTCCTCAGAAGAGGATGCAAAAAAAGTCCACTTTCCTTTTTCTTGACCCTTGTAGGATAAGTGTTTAAACCAATGCTGATGCTGTACTGCCACCCTGTGGTCAAACACAGAAGTGTCCATATACAGCATTAATGTCCATCCTGCCAATAAAACCCATTTTACCTGCTTTTTACTCAAAATGTAACATGTTAAATGTGTGCAGAGGGAGTAGAGCAGGTAAACGTTGTTCTTTTCTAGTTTAAACCTCCTAAATGACCCTTTCAGGACCCCAGTGCCATGCCCAGACCCACCTCTCAGGACCTGGCTGGATTCTGGGACCTTTTGCAGCTTACCATCGATGACGTCACTGCCAAGTTTGAGGAGCTGCAGCAGATCAGGAGCAACCGCTGGCAGCTGGTGGAGAGCCCCGAGAAGAAGGTATAATTAGCCCTAATAATTAGTTCTAATGGGCTCCAGATGATCTCGCACATCTAACAACACACATGTTCTGTTTTAGGCTCTGGGCCAGCAGGAGATTATGGGATGCAAACAGGAAGAAAGCCTCTTTTAGCTGATATGACTGTAGCATCCTTTACAACAAAAAGGCTAAAGTTCCCTTTAAAACTATTAACAGAATCACTTTTGCACATTTCTATATTTTCTTTTCTACAAATTAAAATACGTGCAATAAATAAATGTTAACGCTGCACGTGTAGAACACGTTAGTGCTTCCAGATGAAGGAGCTGCAGTTGTAAGCAGCACATTTAGATGGTAATTGTGTTTTTATAGGGTTACAAGATTCTTCAAGGCACTTATAGATAATTATCTTCATGCTACACTTTTAGCCGGGAGCACCCATTTACCTCCAGCCGTTAAGCAGCACATTGCACACTCTGTGGAGCTGAACTCTTGCAGAGACGCAGATGCTGCTGGGGTTTCTCTCCAACGAGGTTAACGCCAACTTCCAGCCGAAGGAGCTGCAAAGAAAAATAAAATCCTGAATAAATTCATGTGAAAATGAGCCTTTAGGATATAAAAACATCCATGGATGTTCACTTTCTATCATACTAACAGAAACTCCACTTTACATGCAGCTGATGCTGTTCTTTACCCAAACGTGGTGTTTTGTTTCCAGGTGTGTTTTTAGCCCAGATCAAGTTTAGCCACAGAAACTGTTTTTATTTTCCCACATGTGAATTCTTTTCATGAAGTCTTTTTAATGTTCCTAGGATTTATACACGGGTCTTTTCAGAGCACAACGTACATACACGAGTACGTTAAAGTTATTCAAACTAATGCATGTGAGAAAACCTGGTCCTGGAGGGCCACTGGATGGACACTATCCAGCATGTTTTAGTTGTTTCCCTGCTCCAACACACCTGATTCAGTGGTTGAATCACCTGTTCAGCAGCTCTGCAGAAGCCTGTTAATCAACTGCTGATTAAAGGGATGCTATGCAGTTTTGGCTTGTTTTTAGCGCCCCCTAGTGTGTTCGTTAGTGAAAGCAAAAGTGAAACTTACCTCCTGGCTGTGCGTTGGTCTTTCTAACACCTTAATCTAACAGCTGAAACGTCTCCTCAGCCTTCATTAGTGTCTACAGGAGCGGTTCATCACTAAATCAAACACATCAGCTGTGTTCATGATCTAAAACATGCAGGAAACATGCTGGAAGCAGACTGCAGCACCAGGCATGTCAGCTCCACTTTACTAAGTCCAGCAGGGACCGGACCGCCACTCTGAAGTTGCACGTGTGGTATTCTGGCCACAGAGGGCAGTGGGGGTCTGAGGGACATTTATTAACCCTGTAAACTGGCTCAAGAACATGATTCAAAGCTCGACGAGCTGCTGAACAGGAACTGTGTTGGAGGTGTGTTGGAGCAGGGAAACAACTAAAACATGCTGGATGGTGGCCCTTGAGGGTCAGGGTTGCCTACCTCTGCTGTAAAGGATCACAGTGTAGGGAGACAACTATTCATGAAGATAAGTATTTTGTCTTAAATTGACCAACCCCTCCTTTCCACCGGAGGCAAAAGCGCCGCGAAACGGCCACGAAACGTACCTCGCAGCAATTAGCCGGCGTTCTAGTTGCTGGGTGCCTTTCCACCGGCCGCGAGGCGTCACGTTTTGGTCGCATCCTAGAAGCTTTAGGATGCGTGGATTACGTTTTGAGTTTATTTTTTACACGCTACGCTTCAAGAAGAGGTCAAACTCCTCAGTTCGGGCCAGACAGGAAGCCAAACATGAAAGCAATGCAAAACATCCATAAACTTTCAAAATAAAAGTCACGTGCAGACTTCCAGTTGGTTAACTAGTAAAAAACAAGCATGTCATTTCCTGTGAAACCTCTGCAGTCGAGGGAAACAGAACAGAAAATAAACCACAGGCCTTTTTGGACACACGCTGCCGTCTTTCTCCTTGCTTGTTATCATGTGAACTTCAGAAATCACGCGTGGTGTTGCATCTCTCTCGTGATTTTGTGACCTTGCGGGACCAGCTGATTTCACGTCTGAAACACTCCAGGTGGAAGGTAGGGGGGTAAAATGCCTCTATTACGTTACACACCGCTCATGTGTCTGGTGGAAAGGAGGGGTAACACATAAAGATGGAACTCCCAGTGTTTTCAGTGGTTGATTGATCTCCTTTAGCACACCTCCAGCTCCTGAAGAAACAATATTATTGGATGAAACTGGCTCTTTCCTCCAGGTCAGGAAAGAGTTGTGTGACGACACAACCGATGGATTCAACTGCTGTGACTGAGGCATTTTAATGTACTTAACGTATGTTCCTTGTATCCTAAGGAGGAGAAATGGCCGCCTTCTTTGTCAAAGAGACCATCCAGGGGGCGTGGCGGCATAACGCGGGAGCGCTCGCTGGACCTCCAGGATCGCCAGCGTCAGGAAGCCCGCAGACGCCTCATGGCTGCCAAGCGAGCGGCTTCTTTCAGACAGAACTCAGCCACAGAGAAGGCGGACAGCATCGAGATCTACATCCCCGAAGCTCAGACTCGACTTTGAGGTTCACATCATCACCCTTAGCTCCTCCCGTCCACCATCCGACACCAGCTCGCTGCTCCACATTCAAGCCTCCGAACAAACGCCACTGCTCGTCCACTCCTTTAGTTGTTAGCGTTCTCTGGGCTGTCCCCGTTGAAGCTACACTTAGCAGACATGTCACCAATGAGTGTTTTCGCCAAAAAATAATGGAATTCTTCAGCTGTGAAGTCGTGTGGGTTTTAAATTAGACCAACAATTGGACACCAAACCATTTTCCAATGGTGCTATCCATTTGCTCGGTGTAGCTTCAAGACCAAAGGGGCTTTAGCTACCAGGTAAGCTAACTTAATCCAAATATTTTGGTTTAATTCGATCAACTATGAGACTTTTGGAGCCATTCATTTGCTTTCAGTCATCTGAATTGTTGCTATCATCCAACTGTGCAAGAAAAACAAAGTTTCACCTGCTAGCAGGAGCGGTTTGTGGCTGCAGCGTCCTGTCTGATCCGGTCTCATTAAAGTTATTAAACACAGTTTGAATGCTTCTATTTTTTTAGTGATGCACTAAAAAAACGGACACAAACCTCCATCTTTAACCAGGCGCGCCCCGGCCACTAACCGCTGCTGCTGGCGGCTGACTCATTTTCACACGACGTCGTTCTTCATTCCTGCAAAAACCATTCAGTCGTAGGAATTTTACACTTTTTCAGATCTGTAAAATATTAGCTGCTGGATGCATTTCCACTGCAGAACAAATATGAATTATTACCAGAAGACGGATTTGTACAGCCCAGGAACGGCGGCTGTATCAAACAATGCATTTTTGCACCTTATAATATTCATGTTTGTATTTCCAAGGGAAATGTAGTTTATGAAGCTCATGTGATATCGTTGCAGTTGAATTGCAAGGTCAGATATGGAGATTTACTACAGAATTTCATATTAATATATATGTTATATAGAAACCGCACCTTGTTTCTGTTTTTTTCTCCCCCCTGATGGCATTAATGTCAAATCCTGAGTAAAGCTTTGTGGTTCTAACCCTTTTAATCCCACCTATAGTGTTTATGGTAAGACCGATATTATAGTAAACATTTAGTATTTCTACTTAGCTGAGATTTTACGTCACACCGCATCTGATCTTCTGTTGTTGTTTTACAATCTGCTCATGTAGGAAAGACAGGTGCAAACGACACTTTAACAACATTCAGTTACTATAGAGTAAATGGTGCTGCTTTATACTCAAACTGTTGTCCTTTACCCACCCACACACACACACACACACCACACGCACACACACACTCAAGGACTTTTTAAACAGATTTATTAACCTGGTGCCCGCCGTCTCCCAGATGATTTGTGACTTCAGAGACGATCATCTTAGTGATTTAAACGAGGAGGATGCTCGCTGGTCAGCAGGAGGGATTTCAGGCTTTCACATTCCACCAACCTTGAAGTAAATTTAGAAATGGCTGCCCTTAGCTGAGGGGAGGCTGGACGTACATTTTATAACCCCCAACACTTCCCATCCATCCTCATTCGCCAAACTGACCCCGGATAATTAACACCAATCTGGATTTATTGATGCGTTTTATTCTGACGTGGTGGGGACGGGTCTTTACCCTCCTGGCAGACAAAGATGGACCCTTATGATGAGAAAAGCTAAATCAGACCCTTACCTTTACCAGGTGGCCTTAAACACTGTTGAATGTAGAGATTCCACGTATGATGCAAAAAAATCCAAGTTAAAATTGAATGCACGTCAATATTTAAGGTATTAAACTGAAATGACTAGTTTCTGTATTTCTGGAATCATTTGGAGTCTTAATATTTTTTTAGTTTATGGCCACAAATGTAAAATACATATTCAGATTAAAGCCAGATAATAAAATAAAGTTTAGACTCACAGCTTTAATTGAAGGAAAAATATAAGAAATTATCTTTAATATATAAAATGGAGATTTAAATATGGAAATGGAAGATGCTCACATCTTATATTCCACCTTAAATGAAGCTTTGATTAAAAAACGCAGATAAAGCTCAGAGTCACTTTATTAAATACAATTATACTCTAATATTTATTTTTGTGAACAACTAAAATAAAAAACGACATATATAATAAATTTTATTTTGCATCATTTTATTTTGTTTTTTCTTCTAATTCTTATCAAATTATTTATCTACATATGTACCTCTAAAGGTGGTCTGCCCACTACAGACTAAAGGACTATAAAGAGATGAGAGGGCTCATTGTTAAATTAGATGAATCAGTAGCATGTATTTTATTATTAACCGTATTCATATGGTATCATATGGAGAAGAATTCTACTGATTCCATTTATTTCTCGTCTGTACGCAGGAAATTTGTGTTTTAACGTGATTTCAGATAATGAACACTTCAGGGTTGCAGGGTAACGATGGTTATTGAAGATTCCCTCTGTCCTCTGGTGAAGGAGGTGGGAAGAAATCCTCCAGACTAGGGTGTGTGATGCCGTTTCTCCATCAGAGCGGGGTGTGTGTTTGTTATAGCTTGGTTCCATTCCGGTGGTTTGGGACGAATAGGGGAGGGTCATCGTTGGCCGGTACGGACCGGTATGGGTCTGCAATTTCAGGAGAGTGTTTCAATCGCAGTTTGGACTCTCACTTGGCAGGCGGGGTTAAACGTAAATACGTACTGTTGCGTCACACCAGTGCTTTTAATTTCTTTCATCTTGGCCCGACACCGTTCTGACGTCCGTTCGAATTCTTCAGCTGCCATCCGCTGAGACACTTCTTTAAAAACTTTTTCATTCCTTACCGATCCATCTAGCTCGTCCTGAATCTGGCTATCGCCAACAATGGTGAGGAATGTTTGGAGCTCTAAAGCTGACCAAACCTTGCTGCTACTTGCAAGCATTTTCTCACATCCGTGTACAACTAATGACAATACAAACAACAGAACTCCGGGGTTTGTTTTGCTTGTCGCAAGTAGTGACGTATTTCTGTCCCCAATCAGTAGACCGTGTTGTTTTGATGCCACTGCAACCGCCCTAGCCAAACTACCCTAAATGTACCGCCATAGCCAAACCGCCATAGCTAAATCACCCTAGCCGTACCGCCATAGCCATGTCGCCCTAGCCAAACTGCCATAGCTAAACCACCCTAGCTGTACCGCCATAGCTATATCGCCATAGCCAAACTGCCCTAGCTAAACCACCCTAGCTGTACCGCCATAGCTATATCGCCGTAGCCAAACTGCCCTAGCCGTACCACCCTAGCCGTTCCGCTCCATTGTTCTATGGACTTTCAACAGAAGGGGCCCATGAATGGTGCAGTCCGGGTCGGTTGTATTGACCGGTTTTACAATTGGGACAGAGAATACAGCGACCTGACTCGCCCCGCCCTGCCCCGTCCCAGACCCCACAGTGGAACCGAGCTATTAGCGGCTCGGAGAGTGTGGGGAGTGTATGTGCTGCTGCTGTCAGTGTCACTGATACAGCACCGCCCTCTCATTCTGCCAGGCAACGCCTCTTTTTGGCACACTTTTCAAACAGGAAGTTTGGGTGGAGTGAAACTCTGGTAGGGGGGTGAATTGCTCTGAGAAACCATCTTTTACTTGTTCTTTTCAAAATATGACCGGTCACTCTGAGTTTCATATGCAGGCCGAACGTGAAAATAGTCTTCTTCCCCTATTTCCTGCCTTAGCCGCCGATAGAAAATAGACAAGAAAACCTGTCAATTGCACGTCACATTATCAATTAACATTCATGGACTCGGCCATCTTGGCTCGCGACGGGGAAGGCTGTATTTGGTTTAGCGTTCAGGAAACAGCAGAGAACGTCTGGGCTAGTAGATGCTAACCATTAGCATTAGCAACTCCACATCATGGCAGAACTCCTTCTGGCTTGTGTTATTTGTGGAGATAAAACATCAACGTTGCAGAGCAAACCTTAGCCTGAGTTATACTTCTCCATCAGCAACTTTGTGCTCACACGCACACATACTGACAGAGACGTTTTCCTTTTATACTTCTCCGTTAGTGTGAAGCAATTCTCCGCCAGGACAGCAGAGGGCGTAACGCTTTTCTGGGGTATCCTGCCATCAATGCATTCACGTCTCTATTGTGTCTATTTTGTTTTTATGTATTTCAGAGACTTTAAACATGGACAAATTTGTCCTCCACCTCTTCATGCAGTCACCACCTCTAGAATCACGTTTCCCGTAATTTCCTGAGACAAATAAAAAGTTTGCCGCGTATCTTTGTACTCCTTCAGTCACGAGCGTAGAAACTTTTATATCGTCAAACTTTTTCTGCAAGATGTTTTTAATCTGCTCCATGTCTGTTGCTAGTTATGTTCGGCTCCCGTATTATTTTTTGAGGGGGAATGGCGGTGCTGTTGACAAAGTTATAGGGAGCGGCATCCTGACCAATCACAGGCTTGCGGTCTCTGTAGCTTTGGACGTATAGTTAGAAAAGTGGGCTCTACTCTGTCCGTCCTTGCGATGACGCATAATGGCGTTGCGTGTTTCCGCACCTACACAGATGGAGAAGTATAAATTAGGCTTGAGTTAGCGGTATAGTTGCGTTGCTGTTAGCCAATCAGAGGAGAGATGTCTAAATATCAGGAAGTAAGACACCAAATCCTGTCGTCTTCTGTTCACCTCTTCTCTGGCTAACTTCTACTTCCTGAAACAGGAGCGCCAGAGCTTTTTTCCCACAGAGATTGACTCACAAGGCTTTCATTTATACTAGAGACTGCTGCAGATGTGTCGAAAAGTTTGGTATAAATAAGTAGACAAGTATACATTTTATGCTTGAGTGATTTTATTTACACTATTTACAGTTTGAAGCTTCTAAAGGAGCTTAGTTAACGTGGTGGTTTCCCAAAACGTGACACTTTTACAGAACGTATTGAATATTGCTCTTTGTTCAGTCGGCCCATCGTCGTTTAACATCCTCGTGTGTCACTCTGTGATCTGAAATATCCTCATTTTTCCACTGGTGCCTCTGCTGAGAGGGGCAGGGGGGAAGAAAAGGAGCTTCTTGTGAACGACGGGCTACTTTAACAATCCAACTGCTCTTCCACCTGACTAAAATCCAAGTCAGATCAAGTCTACTTCCCACAGACTGCAAACTGTGATTCTATCATGTCTATAGCTCATGATGATGATGATGATCGGGCTTTTTGTAGCTTTAGGTTGAAGGACTTTGGTCGGACACCAATCAGAGACCCTAAATGATTTTTCCGCTCTAAGGTAGAAAACAGATTTAAGTTCAGGAGGATGATCTTGTGGCTCGAATGGAGAAAAAAAAGTGTCGCTTTGGGCATGTGACACAAACGTTCTAAAGGTTGCAGGGACAAACGTGCTGTGATGACCTTGTACAGTAATAAAAGTGACATTAGACACAATCAACGTTGTGTTTTTGTGGTTTTCATGCAGGGAAGTTCTAGTGTCGCGTTTCTCAACTATGAATCTGTTTCCTACGCATCTCTCATTCCCATCATCCCTACGAGGGGCTTCGGAGTTTGGCAACTATGTACATGACAAATCCTCAGGTGCCTTACAGTCTGCTTCTCTTAGGACTGAGTGAATGCTTTAGTTTGACGTATGCGAAAGGACTGCAACACCTTTTAGAGTTTGTACCTTCACAAAAGGGCTGGAAACAAAACGCTGGGTCGGACTGCAGAGTTTCACATAAGATTTATATTTGACTGATTCAAATACGTCCTACTGTAACAAGCTTCAGCACAATACAGTTTAGAGGTTCTCAAAGGAAGTTTTCTATTTCGTTTCTTCTTTTACAACAAATTTGGTTCTGGATAAAGCTCTGTTCCAAACAACCAAGGAGATGGAGAGAGTGTATCTCAACCATCTCAGCGACAAGTTCAAAGGTCATTGTCTCCCCTCTGAAAGCTGTGATGCTGTAATTTTGTCATCTTTTTACCATTTTTTGGAATATTCAAAATCTGGAGACTGACAAAACTTGACTCGCCAAAAAGTGCAATAGTGTTATGTTACAATGAGAGGCAGGCTCACTTACAGCTGTTGACCTCATTGTTTGGTGTTTGCGCTAACATAGTCCAGTTGTGAGCTTAGCAGGAACACTTAGTCACACCTGTGTACTATGCAGCAGTACTTCTGCAGGCCCCATAGTGCATCACCTTTCACTACAGACTTTCACCATCGTCCAAATTTAATTTAGTCACTGAGAATTCACTTCTCACTGGTTTACAACCAAATGACGTGAAGAGAATGAACTCGCTAACGGGTTTATTTTCTAGATTGAAGTCATCGTGGCTCCACATTGACCTGGAGTTAAACCTCACAAACGTATAGGTGCTGACTCAACTGTGTTTTCTCTTTTTCATTCAGTTTTACTTTTTTTGTTGATTCCGACAATCAGCCCACACCAAAAGCATCAAATGCACACAAACAGTTCAACAGCTGTGTCATATGTCCTCACTTACGCTGCTTGAGTTTCCCCCTCCTGATTTCATGTTTATTGTAATTTTTCTCGTTTTTCTGTATTGTTTGTTCGGTTTATCATATCGAAAAAACCTGCTGAACAGAATATTTATTGTTGTGCTTTCATGAACTTTGTCTCTGGGCTATGTGAGAGTACGTCTGCTCTTCAAGCAATAAGCCTAACAAACTTTATTTTCATGCTTTTTAGGTGTTTTAAATCCGAGAATTGTTTGGATGACTTCTTAAAATTATTTTCATGACATATGGGGGGGTTATATGCACTTTTTATTTGCTTGATTAGAGATGCAGATTGTTAAACGTCCAGCTTAGCTTAGCTTTAGCATAAGTTCTGTGTAAAAAAATGGGTAGCATAGTAGCTGCTATTATTTATTGTAACTTATGATTTAATTGTTTATATTCTGGCTTAATTTCTTTTTAGCGAAGCACCCTCACCTTCCCTGCAAGGTTTTTCAGTTTGATTTCATGAAAACTCAATGGAGGAGAAAGCTGCTTAACATTTAGCTTAGCAAAACAAACCTACAATTTGGAATGAAGTAATAAACAAGTATTAAATATACTTTAAAGAATATCTTGTTATGATTTCACAAAGCTAGCTCTTTCCCCTTTTCCCAAGTCTGGATACTAAGCTAAGCTAAACGAAGCTAAGCTAAACTAAGCTAAGCTAAACTAAACTAAGCTAAACTAAGCTAAACTAAACTAAGCTAAGCTAAGCGAAACTAAGCTAAGATAAACTAAGCTAAGCTAAACTAAGCGAAGCTAAGTTAAGTTAAGCTAAACTAAGCTAAGCTAGCTCTTAACCATCTACATCTGATACGTCAGAAATGACAAACTATTCTGTTCTTTTTTATTCAGCATTAACATTTTCTTGCGATCTTTTGTTCTCGTCTGCGTTATTCCCCCATTGCTGTGCCCATCTTTGTAAGGGGCCCTGAGGAAATGTGACTTGAGCACTGACTTTCAATGGTAGTAATTTTGGACTATTTTTCACAATTCTGCCTGAAATCGCACATTGTCTGCATTTGTTTTGTTTTTTTTTTTTTTTTTTTTTTGCAAAACTATTAAGAAAATGTTATTTTTCAGGGTTTTATGAAGAGAGAGAAAGAAAGAGAGATAATTGAAAATGTGTCATGTCATGGCATAAGTGGAAAACATATAATAGGCTATGGGTTATGGAAAGTGTCATAACAAACATCAGATAGCTTATAAAACTTTGTGGTTAGCTTAAGACTATTTTGAATATACTAAATATATCAATAATGAGGACAACAACAATGCCAAATATAAAGTATTTGTACAGAAATATACATATATAAATATATGATATATGCCTAATTTCATTTACCCTATTTTCTGCTCTTGACCATGTTTCCGTTATTTAATGTTACTTTGTCAACATTATTTTATAATAGCATGCAGGGTAGTGAAAATGATTGTATTAATTAGTGTTTCATTGCTGGTCAGTATAAACAGCAGTCTACAGCTGAGTTTGTGTTTGGGAGACAACTTTAGGCTGAATGTTTTCTTTCTAGATTTGTTTATCTATAAATTAATTGTAAAGTTTCTTTTTTAAAAATGCAAGTTTTTGGAAAACATTTGAACAGTTTTTATCTTTTTCTTAAATTTTCCTCTTGCTTTATGAATGTGGCTTATAATACTTTGCCTCTTCTAAGTACTGCTATCAACCATCCATTGTAAATAATTATGCAAATTAAACTTTTTGAAGAAAGCTGTGGCGTTGTGATTCCTCTATGATATGCATTCATTGATTTTCTGCTATTTAACCAAGGTCAGGTTGTGGAGGTAAAACAGCACAATCTTAGCCTAGTGAACTAGACCAAATTCTTGCTTTGCAGAGTTTGGCTTTGCAGAGTTTGGTCTAGGCACGCTTCATAGGAAACCTCGCAGCCCAAACCACTGCTGTGTCTATCCAATCACAACTCGCTATAGTTTTGGTTGGGCCAATCACAGCGCTCTATATTGTGGGCCAATCACAGAGCGGGAGTAGCCGATGACGTCAGCGCTGCGGCCGCGAACCCAAGCAACATGGCGGCAGCGCCGGAGCCACGTTCTTTTGAAACGGCTTTGTCATCAACATTGGATTATTTAGACTCCAACGTGCGTAAGTCTGTCGGCTATACTTAGCGGCTTCTTATTTTTATCAAACTAAGTAGTGCAATGTCCCAGTACACCTGATATTCGCATGTTTTTATACAAAAATGACAGAAATCATTGACGCCATTGGTGGGTCCCGCTTTACCGTCGTTGTGATTACGTCACGTTGTTCGTTACTCTGATTGGTCCTAGCGCTATCCAATTGCGTGCTGACATTTTGAAAGACAACCGTAGATCCCGCCTCACGACTGAGAGCAGTCAATGGTTCGTGGCCAGACTATATATTCACATATATAGGATGGCTTGCCAGGCTAGCACAATCTAGCTCTGGGTGGCACCTGAGGTGTTCCCAGGCCAGAACGTATTTTTTGTCCCTCCTGCGATTTCTGGGTCTGGCTCAGGTCTCGTTTCGGTGGAATGTTCCTGGAAAACTTACTGAGGAAGGTGACCGTGAAGCATCCTAATCAAATGGCTGAACTCTGGAGAGTGGAAACTGCCATGGATTACCAACCGAAGGAGACCCATGTTTCAGAAGAAGGCCTTGGAGAAGCACGCCGTACCTCAAACGTGTACAACTTGCATTGTGGAGAAGTACTTTGAGAGTTTTAGCTCTTGTTTCAGCTCACAAAAACCAGAGCAACGCCCTCGCTATGGCAGACAAAGCCTTGATAAGTCATTCCATCTCTTACTCCTTCCTATTAGCACCAAGACACTTGCACTTGGGAGCAATATGTAAGAATTCAACAGTGAAATAATCACAAAACAGTCTAATGTCTCAATCATGTTAAAAGGAAGGTTACACTGAGCCAGCCACTCTCAGCCAGCTGGGGGATTGTCAGTTTTTCTCCTTTCAAAAATAATGAAAGAGGGACGTATAGTCACTGTTAACATGAATCAAATCCATCATATTTCACAGCCCATTGGCGTAGGTTTGGTCTTGACATTGGTGGGGACTTATAAATGACCCCCCCCCCCCCCCATTTGTGTTGTTTTCTCTATCCATGATAAAAACAATAACGTACTGATTTCCCACATGTACTATTCTACTCACTTATTTGTAATGTTTAATGTTACTGAAAAGCTTTTGTGTGTCACCAACATTGTAATATTAAACATGTCAATTTAACCCTTTAACAACAATTGTTTCATATCTACACACATATCTAAGTTTATAAGAGCTCTTTCTTTTTAATCATTTTAATGATTAGTTTTTTCCTCAATAAGCTGCTTCATTGAACCATAGACATGTTTTCTGCCCTCTGGTGGAAGCTAAGGTTGCCAAGTACAAACTGTATTTAGTTTGATTGTTGTAAAAGTAAATAATTGTTGTATTAATATTAGTCAAAAATGTTTCAAAATTTAAAAACTGTTTTCTGATTCTTATTTCATGTGTCAGGCTTTAAAGGACTAAGTGTCTCTCTAGGCTGATAATATCTGTACAAGGCTGCAGGTTTCTCTCAGTCTGAATGGAAGTTAGACTCAGAGAGAGAGAGAAGCGTGACTAACATGGCTAGTTGTCTTTCTCTCTGAGAGAAAGGTAAATCAGCAGGTAAATCTCTAATGAGCTACAGAGGATTTACCTGCTGAGCGCTAAAGCTAGCACTGCCAATAACGTAATGATGATGGACTCATTTCATTAGCTAACTTAACTTTAAGTGACTTACACGTTTCTTTGGGGAAAATAGCTCCTTATGTCCACGAGGCTGAAGTTGGCTTCCGATTCCAGCTTCCGATTCGGGAAATAGCTAAAGGGCAATTCCACTCAATTTTCCTCTACTCTGACCATCTTTAATCAGCTCTAGCTCCAAAACTACAACACGTATTCTCTTCAAACCTGTGCTGGATTATTTTACACTAATAGCAGGTTACATAAAACATAGTTTGTGATTTGTGAAATCTTTTTCTGATTTGTGAAACTTCCAGAAGCCAGATTTATGCATTTTTTTAGCATCTGGCCCACACTGGAAGTGGTCAAACTCCCAAAGTACAACACTTATTCTCTTCAAACCAGTGCTGGATTATTCTACACTAATAGCAGATTACATAAAACATAGTTTGTGATTTGTGAAACCTTTTTCTGATTTGTGAAACTTCCAGAAAGCCAGATTTATGCGTTTTTTTAGCATGCACAATGCTAAAACAGCTGTAGTTTCAAAACTACAATACCTACACTGTAATGATCTTTTCTGTGTATTTTGA